>SJYT01016002.1:292871-335121 GCA_006410635.1 Cephalophus harveyi | reverse complement strand
TGTATGGATGTGAGAGTTGGACTGTGAAGAAAACTGAGCGCTGAAGAATTGATGCTTTTGAACTGTGGTGTTGGAGAAGACTCTTGAGAGTCCCTTGGACTGCAAGGAGATCCAACCAGTCCATCCTAAAGGAAATCAGTTCTGGGTGTTCATTGGAAGGACTGATGCTAAAGCTGAAACTCCAATACTTTGGCCACCTCATGTGATTAATCGACTCACTGGAAAAGACCCTGATGCTGGGAGGGAATGGGGGCAGGAGGAGAAGGGGACAACAGAGGATGAGATGGCTGGACGGCATCACCAACTCAATGGACATGAGTTTTGGTAAATTCCGGGAGTTGTTGATGGACAGGGAGGCCTGGCGTGCTGCAGTTCATGGGGTCGCAGAGTTGGACATGACTGAGTGACTGAACTGAACTGAATTGATGCTACTACTAGGAGGCTCCACCCTCAACCTAACTCTCCATTCTCAAAATGCCTAGAAGGTGATGTGAAGGTGAGTAGTACATGAATGAGTCTTGATCCATTGTGAAAATGTAGGGTCAGTTTTATAAGGTAAGTTTCACTACCTTTATCCTGACCAACAAGCATAGATTTTTATTAGACTTATAACACAATTTTGCAGTTTACAGATTTGCATTCTGGAAACAAACTTTTGTAATACCGTAAAAATTTTATTTTGCATGGAGGCAACTCTTCTCCTTGTCTAGTAGGAAGAGATGATGGTCCTCAACAGGACTAGTCAAGGTGCTGGGGAGTGTATTCCAATGGGTGGGTGTCTTCGAGGTCCAGGGGCCAACTCATGCACGCAACAGACTGAACTGGTGACCGACTCTCACCTGGGCAACGTAGAGGGTTGGAGAAGGGCCAGCTTAACTCAGCGGGTGGCAGGGTGCTGAAAGTGGAGTATCTCCCTGAGTTCATCAGAACAGGAGAAAATGAGATTTGTCTCAGAATCAAATGTAGGCCATGTGGGAGAAAAGTCTGGCATGTGTTCAGCTTACTTTCAGTCTTTTTTTTTTTTTTTTTAATTTATTTATTTTCAATTGAAGGATAATTGCCTTAAGGTATTGTGCTGGTTTTTACCAAACATCAGCATGAATCAGCCATCGGTTTACCCATGTCCCCTTCCACTTGAATAGTGCTGCCTGGGGATCCACGGAGACTATAGCAGAAAGGTGCAGCAAGAGCAAAAGTCAGAGATCAGGTGAGCTAAAACCGAATCATTAGGCACCGCAGGAGTGAGATGCACCCTGCAAGTGAATGTCAGAGAGGACACAGCAGTCAGCCTCTTAGCTGAGTACCCGTTAAACACACCACAGGAAAAGAAAGGCGACACGGATAACCTGCCATGGTCAATGACCTAAGTCACTAAACCAAGCAAGACCATCCTGTCCTCTGAATCTCTTCCCCACTTAACTGAAGACACTGAAATCGCAGCAAGTGGGCTCAGATGGAGGACCTCACCTTCCTGTTACAGGCCTCTAGCCCTAAGCAGGCCTAAGCCAAGGGAAAACTAAGCTACAAAAGTTAGGAATTCCAATTATTGTACAGGACTACCCATTTCAATTACTTAAATGAGACAATATTTATAACTTAAAATCTCTACGGTTGTGCATTATCCAAGACTCTGACTATTATCTTGGGCCTGCTGGAGTCTTCTTCCAGGGAAGGAGAAGATAACTGTGGCTGAATGAGCAAGACAAGAAAATAAAATTGCATCTCGATGAAGTTCAATACAGTGGCCATACAAACATGACTTCATTTACTCCTCACAGCCTCTTCAAAAGTTAAGCATGTGAACTTGTACAGCTGGGCAGGGCTGCATGCTCAGAAGGGCTCTGGGCTTGGTTTAATGCTCTGTTGTTGTCTTGAAATTTTTACTAATTTTGAAATAAGGAGCACCACATTTTCACTTTTCACTGAACTCTACAAATTACGTAGTTGTTTCTGCAAACAGCTTTTGGGAGTCTGACCATATTGAATTTTTTGACCTAGATTTGAATTATATGGTGTTAACTTCTCACAACTTTTATGCTGTGCATATTTATGCAATTTTCTCTGTGTGTTTTATATTAAAATGAAATTTTAAAAATAAATCCTTCCCAGGAATAGATTTACTCCAGGAAATAAGAAAAAAAAATTAACTTCTGGCTTATGTTCTCAATGAAATATAAAGGCATGATTCTATCAAATGGACTTCCCTGGTGGCTCAGACAGTAAAGCGTCTGCCTACAATGTGGGAGACCTGGATTCAACCCCTGGGTTGGGAAGATCCCCTGGAGAAAGAAATGGCAACCCACTCCAGTATTCTTGCCTGGAAAATCTCATGGACGGAGGAGCCTGGTAGACTACAGTCCATGGGGTCGCAAACAGTGGGACAGGACTGACCGACTTCACTTTCACTTTTTTCTATCAAATAGACAAAAGTAAGAGAGTTAATCTAAATTTAAGAACTGAAATAAAATCTCTACTGGAAGTACTAAATAGCAGATTTGACTTAGCAGAAAAATAAATTTTAAAGAAGACAAGATAAGCTTGAGATGGAATCATACAATTCAGAATAAAGACATAGGAAAGTAAAAGAAGACAACAGAAATGGAAGTAAGATGACAGAGACTCAAATTACAAACTATGGTCATCTTTAAAGGAAAAAAGTGGACAAAACTCAATTGTAATAAAAAAATAATAATCTCTCCATAGTAGAAAAGGACCTGACACCAATAGAAATGAAGAAGTGTCACTGTGTTCATGGCAGATTTAAAATAGGCAATGTGTTTCCTGTTAACTTTATTCTTTGAATTCCAAGAAAATAAAAGTCCTCTTGAAATCTTCTAAACTTAAAAAAGGTAATTTTCTAAGAATTAATGTATAATCAATAAAGTTTCTATTTTTGTTTCTCTGCAGAAAACAGTAGAGAAATGCCTTTGGGTTTTAGCAGTAAAGTTATAGGGAGGTGATGGCACAAAAAATATGGTAACCAGTCAATTTGCTAGTCGTGGTTGAGAGCAAAATGACAAACTCAGATATGTCGATGAAAAAGATTGCTTAAGATGTTAATTAGTCCACTGGAAAATGAAAATGAATCAAATTTAAAACTCTATCATTGGGGAATCATAGTAGAATGGTAAAAAACTAGCAATAAGCCCTAAAAATAGCAAGAGAAAAAACTTCAGAAATCACTAAACACTAAAGGAGATTGATGCCTAAAATAATTTGTGTAACTATGGTAACTAACATAGGACACAAATGACAAAATATACTTTAATAAAAGCATTTATTTACCTTAAACAACAGGGCCTACAACCCCAGATTAAACGAACAAAAAGCATATAAAGAGGGAAAAGAGTGAAAGAGCATATATTCTTCTTACTTTTCCATAAAATGGAGTTAATTGTAATATTTAGTTTTCATAATAACATCACAAACACAACTTCAATAAATCCATAAAAATTGCTAACCTTACCACTAATAAAATTAAAATTAAGTTCTCCATTTTCCAAATTATTATAAAAGATAAGAGCATACAGAATATCTTCTATGCCACCAGGGAAGCCCTGTGCAATAGAACACACACAAAGGAAGAAACATACAACTTGGCTAAAAGAGGCATAAAATTAACAAAAGTCAAAACCATAAAAACGATTAGAATCAATTACAATAAAGGTAAATTCAGATGAATCATGTGGTTCAAACAAGATTATCCCCCGGTCTTGGAATAGCTCTAAGTGGCTATTACTTCACAGGAAACACAGTATAAAATACATCACTATATAGAAAAAATTTAAAAATCAAAAGACTAATACCACAGCCCAGTCTTCCTGATGAACACAGATACTAAAATTGTAAATGAAGTAACGGAACAGGAAACACTTCATGGTCTTAGCTTGTTTCCTTTCCTTTTTGATAGTTCAGCAGAGAGCTGACACAGGAGACCTGAATCCCCTCAAAGAAAGCAAAGGCAGCCTCAACTTTCCAGGGATCTTCTTTTCTAGAAAGACCCCTTCTAGGCCTGGGAGCATCCATTCTTGCATACTCACGTCTTCATGAATACATAGGGCAAGACTAGGGCTCCCTCTTCAGACAGAGGAGCCTCCAAATACCAAGAGCCCGCTGTGTGTGTGTGTGTGTGTGTGTGTGTGTGCTGAGTCATGTCCAACTCTTTGTGGCCCCATCAACTAGTCCACCAGGTTCCTCTCTCTGTCCAGGGAATTTTCCAGGCAAGGAAACTGGAGCGGGTAGCCTTTTCCTTTTGCAGGGCATCTTCCTAGCTCAGTGATCAAACCCACATCTCTTGCATCTCCTTCATTGGCAGGTAGACTCTTTACTACTGTGCCATCTGGGAAGCACATTTTTGTTCAGTTGCTCAGTTGTGTCTGACTCTGCTACCCCATGAACTGCAACACACCAGGCTTCCCTGTCCTTCACTACCTCCCTTCCCTAAACTGTGGGACAGTGAGATTCTGGGTGATCTGAGTGACAGTGTTCTCTGCTAGGCAATTTCCTCCATATTAAATCTACCCTACATTGTTAATGATGTTGTCCAGGTGTTTTTGTACAACAAGAATAGAAGTCAACAATTTATTATGCCAAAGGACATTCATTTGACTAATGAAAAGCACATTGTTTATAAAATTGATTAACATCCTGTGCTGTGCTTAGTTGCTCGTTCGTGTTACTCTTTGCAACCCCATGAACTGCAGCCTGCCAGGCTCCCCTGTCCGTTGGGATTCTCCAGGCAAGAATACTGGAGTGGGTTGCCATGCCCTCCTCCAGGGGATCTTCCCAACCCAGGGATCAAACCCAGGTCTCCCACATTGCAGGCGGATTCTTTACCATCTGAGTCATCCTATGTCACATAAAAAAGATAAATAAAAACTTGTATTACCTCTTTAATGGTAACAAAGCATATGGCAAAATATACTCATTTCTAACTATAACCCTTTAAAAAAGACAAAAAGGTTGGATTTAGAGAGCTTATTTCAAAACAACACTTAACATCATGTTCACTGAGGAAAGAACTAATGTCTTTTCCTTTCAAATCAGTAGCAAAGGAAAGATTTCTATTAATTCAAAAATAGTGATATTTCAGAAATTCTTATCAATTTCACAATTTATAAACAAAAAAGCTTAAAATCATAATAAAAAGGCAGAAAAAATTTTATGATGATTTGTAGAAATTAACATGCAGAAGCTTTAGAAAACTAACCAATTGAAAAACAGAATTCATAGATGAATTCAGCAGAGTGGAAGAGCTGTCTCTTATACACATCTAGCAAAATGGCTGTCTGAGGAGACCTCAAATATTCCAAAATTAATCTATAGATTTAATGTGACTGGAGTAAAATTATAACAGGATCCATTTTCAATACTGAGGAAATAATTTAAACCCCATGTGTTAGAATATCTGATAACATCTTTGAACTCTTTCAAAAAAAATAGCAAACCATATATTTAAAACAAATTATACAAATATGGTAATTAAAACATTGATCTACTTTTATATATTGATGAGCATACAGATTATTGCAACAGATAAGGTGCCTGAAAAGAAATTATATTTGCATATATGATAAAAGAAGCATCACAAGCCAAGGAATAATGAAAGAATCATTCAATAAATGGGCCTTGGGGGAGTGGGATTCATGCATTTCTTCAGTTTTTACCATGCAACATAATTCACTTCTGATGAATCAAAAAATTGACTTAGTAAAGAAGATCAGAGAAAACTTATATGAATACTTATCCACTTTTGAGGAGAGACTGATTTTCTAGTTAAACAAACACAAAAAGAGGAAATAATCTTATATTTCACTCAATAAAATAAAAACTCCTTCATGTGAAAAAGTTAATAAGATCTAGAAGGTAAATAAAAGATTGGGTTCAAATTTACAAAGAGGTAATAAACAGAGAGCTGATATCTTTATAAACCTGACTACTGTTTTAATTTCCTTTTATTTAATAACTACTGAGATCAGCACTTTCTGACATGTTTACTTAATAGCTGTAATTCTACCCTGTCTCACCTGTTTGTATCACTTTACCATGTGTCTGTTATAGAGTCTTAATGTTTTTCTCATCATTTCACATTTGGGAAAAAAAATTTTTAATAAATAAAGCAAAACAGATAATGCTTTTAATGCACAGAATTAGACAAACACCAAGCCCCCTAGTTATCAAAGAAATGGAAGCCAAAGCTATAGTGAAAAATGTTTACTTGCTAAATTAGCAAACTTTTTTAAAAAGATGACCCCCAAAACTGGCTTAGATAAACTGAAATTTTTTCTTATTTGAATTTGGTAACAGCAGAAGTTTGAAATTATGATTAGGAGAGCAACTTATAATTATAGGCACTATTTATAAATTATTATAAAAATATTAATGATAGTAAGCTTATGTTCTAAAACAAATAAACAATTCTAAAATATGGGAAAAGCTATTTAAATTTTTTCTAAATAGCCTGTAAATACAGCAGCCCAGGAATCAGAAAGCAAATTGCAGCACTCATACAGGGAACTCAGTATTGTCATTAAAATGATGATTATGAACATTGCATAACAGCATGGAAATACTCATGATGATTTTATCATAGGAAAACACAAAAGCAAAATACAAAATGATGAGAAAAGCAGCAAAGGCGGGGGGGTGGGGGAGGAAAGAAATGCACTAAATCAAAAACCTAGTCATTTTTTTTTTTAAATTAAATGAAGTCCAAGTCCTTTGAGTTACAAATTTATAGTCGCTACTCAGTAATTAAAACTATTCAGTTCTAGTGAACTGATTCCATTCCATTCCTCATTCAACAATAAGACACCCCTTGCTTCTACCCCAGGTGGGGCTGGAACTTGAGGCCTGGGGAGAAAGGGCTTCTCATCTCTGTTTCCTTCTCCCCCTCCTTAACTGGGACCCTGGAATGAGACTCCTTTGCTGTTGGCTTCTCCTCACCCTCTGAAGCGATCCTCTTAGGCAGAATTTCTTTTTAATAGATTTGATTTCTTAGAGAAGTTTTAGACACATAACGCAATTGAGTGGAAGACACAGAGATTTCCCACTTACTCCTTGATCCTACATTTGCATAACGTCCCCTAGGGTCAGCATCCTTCACCAGATGGTGCATTTGTTACAACTGATGGTCTTGCATTGACATGGCATCATCACCCAGAGCTCACAGCTCACTTTTGGTGGTACACATTCTAAGGGTCTGGGCAAACATATAACGATAAATGTCCATCATTATAGTATCACACAGAGTCGTTTCACTGCCCTGAAACTCTTTCATGCTCCACTTATTCAACCCTGAGTCCTAATTAGACCTTTTTTTTTTTCCTTCTTTTTTGGCCATGCTGTGCACAAGGCTTGCAGGATCTTAGTTCCCCTACCCGGGATTGAACCTGGACCACAGAAGTGAAAGCACAGAGTTGTAATTGTTGGACCCCTGGGGAACTGCCAAATTAGGCAGAATTTCCTTTTTTGTGGCCCACAGGAAATGCATCCTCATCGTTCATCCACGGAGATTGCAGTAACTAAGAGTGGCCCTCCACTCCCCCTGCCTTGCTCTTGGACTTGAAGCATGAATGGAAGGAACCCACCAAGAGCACCCGAGATGTTGGAAGCCCACCCTTCTGCCTGGAGAAGAAGGCAGCAGCATCCCTCCCCTTCTGAGGAGGCTTGAGGTACGCACGCAGTGTAGCTCCTCTCTCCAGAGAGACTGTGTTACTTTTCTAACTGGAGTGTTTAATTTGCAGTGTTGTGTTGGTTTCTGCCATACAACACCATGAAGCAGGCATGGATGTGCATATGTTCCTTCCCCCATGAGCTTCCCTCCCTCACATCCCCGTCGCATCCCTCTAGGTCATCACAGAGCACCAGCTGAGCTCCCTGTGTGATACAGCAACTTCCCACTAGCTGTCTGTTTCACACCTGGTAGTGTTTATCTGTCAATGTTATGCTCTCAATTCGTCCCTTCTTCAAAGAATCTCCATTGTTTTGAATTGAATGAATGGTCAAGGAGTTTGAGAGCTGTGGATAGGATTCTTGGACCACCACTCTGAGTATTCCTTTGTAATTGGGTCCTGTAACAGTCATGTCCAACTGTTTACTACCCCATGGACTGCAGCCCTCCAGGCTCCTCTACCCTGGGGATTCTCCAGGCAAGAATACTGGAGTGGGTTGCCATGCCCTCCTCCAGGGGATCTTCCCAACCTAGGGATCGAACCCTGGTCTCCCGTGTCACAGGTGGATTCTTTACCCACTGAGCCACCAGGGAAGCTCCTTTAATTTTAACAAGCTGCCTCAAGTATTAACAGCACAGAGAAGCTTGATAGGTCCTAAATGTCCCTTCAGTTTATTTAGGTGATTTAAAAATAAATATATAAATATTACAATAAAAAGGAAAGATAACTCAACCAGAAATTGAAACTTTGATATCTTCTAGAACCCCTATTTTAATACTTTTATGCCTTGGTCAGTGTCCTCCCTGAGCTTCTATTCCTTCATCTGAAATTGGAATAATAAACAATAACTCTTTTCCTTCTTCAATAGTGTGTTATCAGAAAGAGTAAATTGTTTACTGCAAACATTATATTAACGTAAGCTAGTCTTATTATAACAATTGGATATTTCATAAAGAGAAATATTCTGGTGTATTCTGTTTTCTTCTTAATACGTATGAATTGCTATGCTCTTCTAAGTGGTGGAATGATCAGTAGGGAAATAATCAGAAGCGAATACTAAAGTCAAAATTTAACCGTTACAGCTGATGCATTGAGGCTTATCAGAATATCCACAAAGCATTAACAAAAATACAAAACAAAATAAATTGCCTGCTAGCATCTGAAGGGAAAAAAAAGGACAATTTGTGATAGATAGTTTTTTGTTGTTGTTGTTCTTTTTTAAACCAAAATTAGCAAAACTAAGATGTAACATATCTGGAAACAAAAGCACATCGAAGCTTTTCTTTTAATGAGCACAAAAGACATATTGCTGGGGTTAGATACTTTAAAACGAGTGAAATGAGTTTAGTGTTGAAAGAAGCTTTTTGTTGAAGATGACGGCTTTTATTCAGATTCAGATGAAATTGTTTATTTTAGTTAGACAATGAGTTTCTTCCTTAAGAGTAATTTTGCTGTAAAGTAATTTTAATCTGTGGCAATTTATATCTAATGTTAGGAGAGAATGATAATAGAGGTAATTCATTCTAGGTTTTTCTGGGGTGGTCGCCTCAAATGGGAATCCTTGAAAGCTGGATACAGCACTGGGGTAGCTGAAGGCAGACAGACTTAAAGCTTGGGCCTTCTGTGCGCACCTCCAGCCTTCTGTCTCCCTACCTCCTTCTCTCTCCATCTGCTCCCTAACAGAGCTCCTCTAGGTATGGACATGAGCATTGCAGTAAGTGTTAAGGTGTGTAACTCTTCCCCAAGGAAGAATTTCCATTCTAAGGAGTCTTCAATTCATTGGAGAGCAAAGATTTGGGGGCAGAGTGGCCTCTGGAGCACCTTGCCTGCCAAAATCTCCTTGCCCCCGACCCCCAACTCCCCTTAACACACAGGCCCTTCAGTTCAGCAAATAGACTTGTCTGTCTACAGCGTTCATTCACACAGAATTAAGCATTCATGCATAACATTATCAGTTTTCAAATGTGCTTTGCTTGCATTCATGCGAGATCACTTCAGCTGTGTCCTGCCTCTGTGGGACTCCATGGACTGTAACCCACCAGAGTCCTCTGTCCATGGGATTCTCCAGGCAAGAATACATGGGTTTCCATGCACTCTCCAGGGAACCCTCCCAAACCTGCGATTACCCGAGTGTCCTGTGGCCCCCACACTGCACGCAGATCCTTTACCTCTGAGCTGCCAGGGAAGCCCTGATAATGTCACACCCCCAATACTTCTTAATATTTCCTAATAATGGTAAAATTATATTACATATAATATGTGTAAATATACATAAACACACACATATACATGTATATCTTTGACAGATAAATATTAATACTTTGAAGTGAAGTGAAAGTTGCTCAGTCCTGTCCGACTCTTTGCGACCCCATGGACTGTACAGTCCATGGAATTCTCCAGGCCAGAATACTGGAGTGGGTATCCTTGCCCTTCTCCAGGGGATCTTCCCAACCCAGGGATCGAACCCAGGTCTCCTGCATTGCAGGCGGATTCTTTACCAACTGAGCTATCAGGGAAACCCAGTAATTTTGAAATGGGAGTTAAATAGCAATAGGGTAATGAAGCCTGATAGTTCAATGGCACACAGAAAAGTTTACATTGGTGGTTTTGACAGAATTATACAATTTTAATGCTAAGAAGCCTTTCAAAATTGTCCTTGTGTCTTGCACATGAGGAAACAGAACGATGAACATCAGAACAAGAGGTAAGGTCTCTCTATTCCTGGCCCATCACCTCTGTGTGTATGTTTTACACAAGATCCTTCAACTCAGGTTTTATTATGAATCATATTGAGAAATACTTGTTGGAACTGTCAACCTGAGACCTGACTGCGCCACTGTAACTCCCTTAAGAATCAAGAGAGAGAACAAGGGGAGTGAAGCTGCCGGCCCCTTCCCCCTGCTGACTCACTCCCCGGAGCGACACCGCTCACACCGCCGCCTCCTTTCACCGCAGCGGGAGTCATGGCTCAAACTTCTGCCGTGAATGAGGGGACTCCACATTCCCGGAGAGGCGGAGCACTAACTGCTCCTGCCTTCGCAGCCACCTGACTGCTGGGAGGGCGTCACTGCTTGCTCCCGCCCCTCACCCACTGTATCCTGTTAGGACGCAAACAGGCGCCATAACAGGCTTCAGGGGGCCAAGGCAGGCCAAAATCTCCCTTGCAGAGGAGCTGAGTCATTTCCAGGAAGAAAAGGGATAGTTTCAGCCTATCAGGAAGAGGGTGGAAATCCCCTAAGAAAGCCCACATGCGCGAAAATTTAGCCAATTATTAGATACCATAAAACCCTTGCAACCTATCCACCCTTACCAACTCCCTGTCTTTGTCTTAACTCTATAAATACTGGTGTAATTTAGGGCTCCGTGCACTCATCAAGACTCCACTGCGCTGGATGAGATGGGAACCCTAGCTCGAGCTAGCAATAAAGCCCCTTTATGCTTTTGCATTGCTGTGGATGTCTTATTCTCTCAGTTTTGGGGACTCGGACTTTGGGCATAACATATCGCATCCACCATTTCTGCATGTAAGCATGTAGGCCTCGGCCCCGTGCTTTGGAATTGCCCAAACGCGGGTATTCAGGTTCTCCACAGAAAAAAACAACACTCCTGGTACTTCTGGCCTGAGATACCCCCTAGGCAGCAAACTTTGGGTCCTGAGGGAGATTCTCCTTGGAGAAGCCCACATCTCCAAGGCAATTTGATCTTCCCTCTGGGTATGGGAAACATGGCCCAGTACAGAACAGAGAACCTGTGAAGGATCATTGCGCTGTGACTGGAATTCAACTCGGAATTCTATACTTTCTCTTCCCCCTGACACACTCTCCTCCCCTCCCTTTCCCTACCCACCTTCCACTCAGCCCTGAAGCCCAGGAAATACTCTAATGGATGAATATTTACAAATCTCTTTGCTTTAATAAATTCTTTGAGAATAACATCATAGAGGGGATTATCTCAATTACAAAAGAAAAAAAAAAAAGACTGTTTCTAAGTAAACAATCCAAATGTCCTTCAATGGGTGAATGATTTAAAAACGTGGCCCACAATACCAGGGAATACTACTACTCAGCAATAAAAAAAAGAATGAACATAGGAACAATAACCTGGTTGATCTCAAAGGAATAATGCTAATTTAAAAAGTCAACCACATAGTCTTATGTACTGTATGATTCCACTTATACAAAGTACTTGAAATGACAAAAAAATATAGATGGAGAAAAGCCTAGAGTTTTCCAAGAGTTCGGGGAGGATGGGGAAGTATAGTGATTTTGGCTATAAAAAAGTAACTCAGGAGAGCCTTGTGATGTGAATATTCTGTATCTTGACAGTGGTGGTGGCCGCCCAAATCTAAAAATGTGATAAAAATTGCAAAGAAATAAATACACACATAGGTATGCACATGAGTGCATGTAAAACTGGTGAAATCTGAATTAGTTCTGTAAATTATGTCAATGTCAGTTTCCTGACTGTGATATTGTATTATTGTTATTCAACAGTTATGTTATGCTTTGGGGGAAACTGAGTGAAAGATCCATGGAATCACTGTATTTTGTACAACTACATGTGAATCTACAGTTGTCTCAAAAAGGTTTAAAAAATAAAAAAGTGCTAAGAGAATTCCGAGGCTCCTATAATTAAATCATTCTGCCTTTGGATTTTTCTTACTAAAAAGGACACCTATGAAAAATCTCCAAATTAAAAAAGTGGATTGGTAAAAATATATCTTAATGTTATTGAAAATCCTTTTTAAAATATAAATGTAGAAGTGATAGACAAATAGACGATTTTGTCAGCTATATTTTTCTTTTAAAAAGAAAGGAGTAAAATCAGGCATTCATTGACATTACTTGCAATACACAGACTGAGTTTTGTTAGCTATTGTTGACTTTTCTGATTTCCGGTCACCAAATCCAAAAATAGCTTGTCCTAGACTTCTGACATCTATCATCCAGGTGTTGTCTAAGATCAGTTTTGCTTGGGAAGTTCACACACACACACACACACACACACACAAAATAAATAAATAAAGTCAGCCAGAAATTAGGAGGAAATGGGAGCAGGAAACAGATTTTGTTTGTAGATGACTTTCTTGCTCTTCCCACTTGATTTACTTTTAATGCCAGACATTTCTTCTTTGGTCTTCACTTCCCCAAGTTATTTACCAGATCCTAAGCCAGCGTTGTGTAAGTCATCAGGGGAGAAAATGCTGACTATTGAAGTTTACCTGAGCAGCATCAACCAGGCTGAAGCAAAGTATACCCTGGTCCTGTGAATATTCAAGAGAGTCTGGCATTTGTCTTAGCTCTGTTTGCTGGATAACTTCTATTCCCTTGCTGCTGTGATGTTCTGCATTATTAAACACTTACCCTTTTGTTTACAAGTTTTTCATCGCATCTATGACAGTGGCAAAAAAAAAAAAAATCTCTGTATCTCCCTGTCTCCTGCAAGTCCCTCATTCAAGCAGTCATAGACAGGCGGGTGCCGTGAAGCCCTCAAAGCCCCTGATGCCAACATCACATTGACAATAGTAAAATGTGTACATCACTGTTGAAAAAGAGGAGGAACTGTGATGTTAGTTTCAAAAAAAAAAAAAAAATCATTGAGCTAATTGATCAACTTTCAACTGGTAGAATTTAAAATGTCTACTCTGGTAAAAACAGGGTTTTCCAAACTGCTGGAGCTGAAGAATCAATTGCAGGCTGATTCTGCTTTAAAATTCAATAAAATAAATTATTAGAAAAGCAAAGAGAAAAAAGTTAAAGATGTAAAAATACAGCCTCATAATATTATTACTAATACTTTTTAATGTGAACCATCCTTAAGTCTTTATTGAATTTGTTACAATATTGCTTCTGTTTTATGTTTGGGGTTTTAGACTGCAAGGCATGTGGGTCTTACCTCCCCAACATGTAACCCCTACATTGAGAGGTGAAGTCTTAACCACAGACCGTCAGTCCCCAGTTATTGCTAAATTAGCATAGAATTACTCTATCAAACTGCCATAAAAATTCTAAACACTTAGCTCTCAATTTCTGTACTAATTTCAGTATAAATATTTCATAAGCCAGCATTTTGAGTGCAACTGAACTAAAGGACATTCTGTCATCCAGTCACCCTTCCTCACTTCCTTAAACCTTTTGAAACTCACATTTAGACCACTCCTCTCCACTTTCTTTCCTCTGCTGCTGCTGTTGGCAAAGAAAGACAATTAGAAAAAGCCCCCAAGTCTACATAATCCTCCATATATGTGTATTGTCTCACTTAATTTAAAAAAAAAGGCAGGTCCATCTTGATGTCTGACTTTAAATTCTCTCAATGGCTAAAAGGACCATGCAAAGGAGAAATTATTTCAGGGAACTTGTAAGTTGCGAATCTGGAATTTTTTTCAAAAACCTGAATGTTTTCTGCACCATTTCCATTTCCTTTTATAATGTTGTAAAAAAAATTATTGTGCCTGCATAAGTCAGTGTGATGTGTAGTTATCTGCATAGTATAGCATAGAGTTCAGTACTTTTTTAGAGTTCCTTCCATTACTATTTAATTGTTCATTTATGCATTTCTTTACTCCCCCAAAGAGAACATACTCTCTTCAAAGGCAGAGATTTCACCTATTAACTTTTCATATCTTCCACAGCATCTAACACAAGACATAAATCAACATTCTGCAAATATAAAATAAGGAAACAAGTATTAGCCTCTTATTGTTAGTTGAAAACTTATATATGCAAATTTTCAGAAAAAACTTCAAAGCAAAAGCAATATTTTAAATATAGAAAGAAAAATAAGACAACAATTTTAATTCTCCTTGATAATTAAAAAGGCCTTCCAACATCTAGAAATCAGTTTTTGTTGGCTTGGCAAAAAAGTATATGTACCAGAGCAATTATAACTATTTGCTTTTTCCTTAATTTGGGCTATTGTAGTTATTTTACAAAGCATTTTGGAGGATCCTGAAGACAGGGCTAAATTGCCCCTGGTTAATAAGGACACTTAGTTAATAACAAGACTACTCCAGCTGTTAAACCAACCTCAAGAAGCAACTGATGACCCAAATTGGATCATTTTCCAATATACGCTGCCATCTTAGCCTTGCTTCTAAGTTGACAGAATCTCTACATCTGCTTTAAAAGCTTTCTACTTTTTATTTCACCAAAGCCTCTTTAAACATTGCCTATGCATACTGAAGCTTTTTCAAACAAATCAGAGATTTTTATATCTCTAAAGCAGCTATGAGGATGTTACATTTTCACCAAAGGAATTAAAGATGCAGATGGTAAAGAGTGGTATATGGGAGCCTTTGTACTTGTAACTAAAATGTCTTAATAAACTTATTGATGCATACAAAATAAAGGGAACATTTCTAAGAAAAACATACTATTTTACTAGGTATTTATTTGCATAGTAGGTATTTAATTACTATTTCCAACATACCAATATTATTATGTATCAGCAATAAATTACTGTTACAATTACATTTTATGTTCTTGATAAGGATGAAAAACTCCTAATATGACATGTATGTTCAAGAAAAGCAAACATTTAAATTGATAACAAAATATAAGAAATTCAAGAAAAGTAAACATTTAAATTGATGTATATTCAAGAAAGGGAGAAGGCAATGGCAACCCACTCCAGTACTCTTGCCTGGAAAATCCCATGGACGGAGGAGCCTGGTAGGCTGCTGCTGCTGCAGTCCATGGCATTGCTGCGTCAGACACGACTGAGCGACTTCACTTTCAATTTTCACTTTCATGCATCGGGTAAGGAAATGGCAACCCACTCCAGCGTTCTTGCCTGGAGAATCCCAGGGATGGGGGAGCCTGGTGGGCTGCCGTCTATGGGGTCGCACAGAGTCAGACAAGCCTGAAGCGACTTAGCAGCAGCAGCAGCATGTTCAAGAAAAGTAAACATTTAAATTGATAACAAAATATAAGAAATTCTTGTATTTCTTATAACAAAATATAAGAAATTCTTTAAATGGCCCAAACTGTTCAGCAACCATACATGGTTTGATAGTCCTTTATCAGTTCCACATGTACCGTAGCTCTTTCCAGAGATAAATGAAACATTATCCTATTCTATTTCTTATTATATGAAAGGTATATACCTTGTGGCTAAATGATATCAATGAATTCTCATGAGCATTTATCAAATGAATGAATGAGTCAATATGTAAATGAAGGACTGACTAAAAATACAAATACCACTATGCTTAACTAAGACTGAACAGTGTGTTATGTTGCTTTTTTATTTCTTGAGATCGCATACCGTATCCAGCATGATGATATCCAAATATTTCCAGCATTAAATAAGAATTTATTATTTTTATTAAGACATGATTAACATTCCATCCAAATTAGTAACTCTTACCAGAATTCTCCATTTTTCACCTCAAGTGCCTACTCAGTTGAAAGGATTTTCAATTTTTTCCATTGTTGTTCAGTCACTAAGTCATGTCCAACTCTTTGTGACTATATGAATTGCAGCATACCAGGCTTCCCTGTCCTTCACTACCTCCTGGAGTTTGCATAAGCTCATGTCTATTGAGTCAGTGATGTCGTCCAACCATCTCATTCATCCTCTGTCACCCCCTTCCCCTCCTGCCTTCAATCTTTCCCTGCATCAGGGTCTTTTCCAATGAGTCGAGTCTTTGCATTGGGTGGCCAAAATATTGGAGCTTCAGCTTCAGCATCAGTCCTTCCAATGAATGTTCAGAGTTGGTTTCTTTTAGGATTGACTGGTTTGATCTCTTTGCTATCCAAGGGACTCTTACGAGTCTTCTCCAACACCACAGTTGAAAAGCATCAATCCTTTGGTGCTCAGCCTTCTTTACGGTACAACTCTCACATCTGTACATGACTACTGGATAAACTATAACTTTGACTGTACAGACTTGTCAGCAAAGTGATGTCTCTGCTTTTTAATATACTGTCTAAGTTTGTCATACCTTTTCTTTCAAGAAGCCTCTTTTAATTTAGTGGCTGTGGCAATCACCATCTGCAGTGATTTTGAAGCCCTCAAAATAAAATATGTCACTGTTTCCATTTTTCCCCATCTATTTGCCATGAAGTGATGGGGCAGGATGCCACGATCTTGATTTTTTGAATGTTGAGTTTTAAGCCAGGTTTTTCACTCTCTTCTTTCATCCTCATCAATAGGCTCTTTAATTCCTCTTCACTTTCTGCCATTGGAATGGTATCATATGCATATCTGAGTTGCTGATATTTCTCCTGGCAATTCTTCATTCCAGCTTGTGAGTCATCCAGCCCAGCATTTTGCATGATTTACTCTTCATTATGTACCATCTCACTGGACATGAGCTTGAGCAAACTCTGGGAGATGGTGAAGGACACGGAAGCCTGGCATGCTGCAGTCCATGGGGTCACAAAGAGTTGGACACAGCTGAGTGACTGAACAACAACTCTGCATATAAGCTAAATAAGCAGGATGATAATATACAGCCTTGATGTATTCGTTTCCCAGTTTGGAACCAGTCCATTGTTCCAAGTTTGGTTCTTACTGTTGCTTCTTGACCAACATACAGGTTTCTCAGGAGACAGGCTAGGTGGTCTGGTATTCCTATATCTTTAAGAAATTTCTACAGTTTATTGTGATCCACACCGTCAAAGGCCTTAGCATAGTCAACAAAGCAGAAGTAGATGTTTTTCTGGAATTACTCAACTTTTTCTCTGATTTTTCCATAGGCTATTATAAATATCACCTCGGTTATACAGTGAGTCTATTTTTCCCTCTTCATTTTACACGTTATAGTTTGAAAGTTTGTGTTTGATAAACAACAACAAACAGACAAAACAAAATAACACAAGCAAATGGATGTACAAAATGGAAGCCTGAATTCCTCCAAGTTTGTAACAGAAAATAAAAACCGGGAAAAGAACGCGGACCTGGTCATCCTTGGTGTGAGCACAGAGGGTGGCATTGAACAGCATGGCTTCTTCTCTGGGACTGCCTGAGTCTGGATCCCAGCTTTGTTTCAAAGAACCAATAACCTCTCTGTGCTTCAGTATTTTCATAAGTGCAAGGTGGACATTATAGCATCTACCCCGTAACCTTACCAAGAGAAAAAAAGAACATGGCTACAGTAAGTATTCAGTCAACATTTGCTGTTACTGTTATTACGGGAAAACCATATTCTTTCTGGGAAATAGACATTTTAAAATGACATGTATTTCTCCAGTATCACTTACCCTAAAATTGACCTGTGAATTAAGTACTTTTTTTTTTTCTAAATGTAATGGAGATTATAATTTTGAATTTAATTCTTGCCCTAGCATTAGTTTCAGCCTGTTTATGCAGGGTGACAGGGAAGGAATGTCCCTAATGAAGATCTGTTCCTTGACAAACAGGAGTCATTTATTCCAGATGGCAAGAAGCTGGCGAGACCCCCTTTCATTTGCCCTTGGTTCCTCCTGCCAGCCTCCCTCCTCTATCTCCCCTTTGTACAGGCTTTTCCTGTCCTCAAGATGTTACTTCAATATAAAATGTGGTGAAAACTAATTGTCACTAAAAGATTCAAGGTAAGTGACACGTTCCATGACGCTTGCATTTTAAAAGAGGCTTTTCTATAATAGTCATGCTTAGTACAGTGTGTGAGCCTCAACTAGTGAAATTTCAGTCACTGTGTTATCAGCTCTAATACAAAGGTAATCTGAGAGTATATAGGAGCAAGTACACATTTGATGAAAAGCAAGAGAAGTGAACCTAAAAATGATGGCTTGGTAAGTCTAATATCAACAGTAAAATAATAAAACAGGCCCAAAGAGAGAAAATTTATCAAAATCTGGAGGATGATGGAATCATGAGCAATAAGCAGGGTTTTATAAAGAGCAAATCATGCCTGACACAGTCAATAGCTCTTTTCAGCAGAGTGACAAAATTAGAGGATGAAGGGAATCAGGTAAATGTTGCCTATTTGCACTATCACAATGCATTTTAAATGGTCCCTGTGAATTTTAAATTCAACTGTAGATAAAACTGATTCAGTTCTGAATGCCTTCTGAAAAAGCCTGAAAAAAAAACCACAAAATGTCATAGATAATGACAATGGGGGCCGTTGTGGGACGC
This sequence comes from Cephalophus harveyi, assembly GCA_006410635.1. NCBI lineage: Eukaryota > Metazoa > Chordata > Mammalia > Artiodactyla > Bovidae > Cephalophus > Cephalophus harveyi. Next base: position 316,366 of record SJYT01016002.1, on the reverse strand, counting down.
TGGAGTTAATAAAGCTCATTCACTGCATTTCCCACACTGATGAAAGGGAAAAGGGTATCAAAATTGTGCATAACATTCTTGGTGAATAGAAGATTTCATGGAACACAATTAGACAGATTTTAAAATACAATGGGTAATCTAAAAGGATCCTAAGTGACATCCAAGAAACAGCTATGTCTGTTCTAAAATAAAACAGACTGAGCTAATTGGGAAGCCCCCAGGATGAAGAATCAAGAAATCCTTGGTTGTGTCTTTTTCTACCTTCTCCAAGTGCAGCTTCACTGACTTATTTAGGATCTGGGCTTTCTTCCCCAACCCTGATTTCAGGATTAAATAGGATACAGCAGGAACCTGATGGTGCCCACTGAGCACACTGACTCTTTGTCCAGAACTTGACGAGACATATTTATAGAGATTTCCTCAAGTCTGACACCCCTGTTCTCAGTTAAGAACAAACACAGCCTTGGCCCAGATATGCTCTCCTGGCCCGCAGTCTGAACAGAGAGGGAGAGAGGAGTCATAAATAGCTACAAGGCCGTGAAATAATGAGCAATAATGCAGCGTGTACAAAGTTTTAGAGTAACTCAAATAAAATAATGAGACTAACAGAGGAAACTGGGTGAGCTTTCAAAGAAACATTTGAACTGTGTCTGGAAGGTCATGCAGAGCAGGGGTGGGACTAAAGCAAATGTCCCGCAAAGGCATAAGGCAAGTGCAGGAATTCTCCTCGTGAATATCAAGAGAAGGATGATTGCTCCATCTAGCACAGAACTCTGCTTTGAAGAGCAGACAGAAGGACCCATATGACAGAACTTTGTAAAAAGATTACAAAAATACAAAAAAAAAGTTTAATTATATTATGAGCAGTTGAAAATTGCTTTGAAATATTAGCCAGTAGGGAAAAGTTAGGTGAGGCTTAAGCCCAACACTACCCTAAACATGGCAGCATTAGGGTTTCCCAGCTCTAGCCACCTCTCCAACTGTTTCAAAATCCCGAGTAGGGCAGGGAGAGGCCTCCTGCAGAGCAGAGCTGAGTTTTGTTCCTGGTACGTGTCCTCCAAAACGGAGCATGACTCACATGTGTGGGGTAGGAAACCACCCACGGATCAGCATGGATTCACAGGCGGCAGCTGCCACCATCCTACTCTGCAGTCATGTTCCCTGTGGAAAAGGGGAATCGGTGCTCCCACCATCTAAGCTTAAAGACTCTGACACCTTCTCCATGTGCTGTGAACCCACAGTAACTCATGTTGCTTATACTCGTCTTTTCATTTCCTTTCACGCTGGCACCAGTAAATCTACCATCTTAGCTGAATCATTACAAGGTCCCTGACCTGGGGTCTTCAAGCTTCACTCCCTCCTAAAATGCATCTTCCACACCAACTCGGCATATAAAAAGTGCTTTTATCCTGATATATTCAGATTCAAAATTCAACAACTCCCAATAGCTTACATCAGTGATCCTCAAAGTTTATGTGCATGAATACCATGTGTGATATTTGCTTAAAATGAAGATTCCAGTATGTTCCTTCTTTTTCTTATCCAATAGTGATGGGGCCCTAGAACCTTCATTTTTAGTGAACAAAAACTTAATATATGAGGTTTTAATTGCTTATTTTTTAATTAAAATACAGTTATTGTTTAGTTTCAGGTATACAGCCAAATGATTCAAACATATATATAGTCATATGCATATATTCTTTTTTCAATCATTTTTCATTATAGGTTATTGCAAGATGTTGAATATAGTTCCCCATGCTATACAATAGGTCCTTGTTGTTCATCTATTTTCTATATGGTAGTTTGTATCTGCTAATCCCAGGCTCCTAATTTATCCCTCCCTCCTTTTTCCTCTTTGGTAACCATAAATGTGCTTTCTACATCTGCGGGTCTGTTGCTGTTTCATAAATAAGTTCGCTTGCATCTTTTTTTTTAGATTCCACATAGAAATGATATCATATATTTTTCTTCCTCTGTCTGACTTATCTCACTTAGTATGGTAATCTCTAGTTCCACCATGGTGTCAATTTTATTATTATGTGCTTTGAAGACATACCTACAAGAGAGATCAGCTCTTCTTGGTCTCTGGACCTGAACTTTAAATACCTGCTACCAACGGTTATTTATAGTCTTTTAAACATAGTCACTTCATTTAGGCATGATTACAAACTGGAAATATAATATATGATTTATGTGTGCTTATAATGCACGTCTATCTATCCCTTTATCTATCTAAACACACAGTATGATATGAATAAAGTACAAGCTGAAATGCCTTTCTGCTCCCCAAGGGGCTACTAACCAGTCCAAAGATATCTGTTGAAATGGCTCACAGTTAAAAATAAAAGATGCTAAACTCCATATAGTCATGTTCAAAGGAAGCTTGATTCATGGGCTTAAAATCTCACAGTGTAATAAATCTCCAAAATTAACTCTTCCTGCCAGGAAGGGAGGGCTGTCTTCCTGAGAAGAGTTAAGTCATAAGATAGCTATTTCTTCCCCTTTTTCCAAATGCTGAGGTTGGCATTTGCGAAACATTGAACTTATTTCTCCCACAATGATGCCCATGCAGCAATCCCCAAACTGGAGACTTAGCCCTGCCTTCTGTTTGGAAGTGACCAGTGGCAAATGTACTCCATTTGGCTGAGTAATGTTCAGAAGAAAGAGAGTGAACTGAGAGACACGTTATACGGGAATAGCTTACATTCCCAGAAATTAGCACTCAGGGGTCATACATGTGACATGGTCAAAAGAATGCCATGTTAGGTCACAGGGACCTAGCTCAACTTTCCAGGCACAGCTGGAGTGAAAAGACCTAGAAGTAAGGTTTTTCAGGGACCATGCCATTCATGGAAAAAAGGTAGAAGGAGGCTGTATATCACTGGGGTCATCAGACCAAGAAATGAACCAACAAGGTTCCCAGGGAACCACCAATGAACCTCATGAAAGGTCTTGCCTTTGGGGACCCACAGTCTGGAAAGAACCAAAGGCCACATTGTTTAGACAGTTGTAAGACAATTACAGAAAAGGATTCTCTCCTCCTGAGGTCACTAACAGAGCCTGGGCTGAAAGAGACTTGAAACTCTCCTAGGCCATCAGCTTTAACAATTTAAAATCAGCTTCTCCATAGTTTATAGAGCCTCTACTTTGTCTCCTGGAGAGAAGTCATTGAACTGGGGAGTTGACAATACTAAATTGACTGACCCAAATCAGAAGTCTTAGAGTGTTACAGGATAAGAGTATCATTTATCAGAAGGGATCAATGTATATGTAAAACTGATTCACTTTGCTGTAAACCTGAAACTAACATAACATTGTAAATCAATTACACTCCAATAAAAATTAAAAAAAAAAAAAAAGAATGCATGGAAATAAAGCCAACTGGCTACTTTAAGTCTGAACATAAATATTTGGTTTTGGTAGTCTACTTTAAAAAAAATTACCATAAACATAATATAAAATTAAAATAAAACAAATATAATTCCAACATATGTATTAATAAATCTTTTCATTTTTGAATTACTCCAAGTGCAGTATAGTGCAAAGAAAAAAGCTCTGGATTGCAACCAAAGGCTTGAAGTCGAGGACCCAACAAAACATTTTTCAAAACTAGGTGAGTGCTATAAGCATCATGAGCTATGGCTATTTATCTGTGAATACGGCACAGTGATTATTGTAGTACCTACCAAAAACAGGTTTGAAACAAATGAGATATGTAATATTATCATCCATAGTACTTTTCAAATTCACTATTTGAACTCTTCAGATTCACTACTCAAATCTCAATATTTAGTAGATATATTTAAAATGAAAACTCCATCTAACATCAAATCTCATTTTACTCCTTGAAAGTTTTTGCCAAGTGGATCTCTTTCACAATATTTTAGGGTATTTATCTAATGTTTAATTCTAAAATCTCTTATCCAAATGAGAGAATTGAATTACAAGTTTCTAAGTTTGCATTCAGCTCTTAAGAATTTTGTGATTCTATCTTTTCCTTTTGCTCTTAAAACACATTTTATTAGAACTATTAATAAGTATGAACATAGTCTAATTTCAGTTTTCCATCAGGGTAATGAGGAGCAAAAAATTAAAATGAAAACAAGAATCTAGAAAGGGGTAAAATAAGAGGGCAAAAATTTGAAGAGAAGCCATCTGAAAAATCAGCTAAAGAAGTAACCAAGAGTTACTTTCTGTTAATCTTAATGCAGTGTTCTATAAGACACATCTTACATACCTACTGGTTACTGGGCTTTTTTTTTTTTTAATGATTATAGGTGAAGCTTAAATGTTCACGAATAATTAGACAGGAGGTAGTTGTCACTTCCTATGCTGCTGCTAAGTCGCTTCAGTCGTGTCCGACTCTGTGCGACCCCATAGATGGCAGCCCATCAGGCTCCCCTGTCCCTGGGATTCTCCAGGCAAGAACACTGGAGTGGGTTGCCATTGCCTTCCCCCATGCATGAAAGTGAAAAGTGAAAGTGAAGTCACTCAGTCGTGGCCCACTCTTAGCGACCCCATGGGCTGCAGCCCACCAGGCTCCTCCGTCTGCGGGATTCTCCAGGCAAGAGTACTGGAGCAGCAGCAGCATAGGAAGTGACAGTTACCTCCTGTCTAATTATTCATGAACATTTAAGCTTCAACTATAATCATTTTTTAGATATTATATGAAGGAATCACCAGCCAGAGATAAGAGAGTTAAAGAACTTCACATTATCTTTTGTGAATTTGAACTGTCTCGAGGGAAATGGTTTCTAGGAGTCAGTGCTTTTGCAATGAGGAGTCATGGCATGAGGTATTCTCCATGTTTCCCTTTTCCAGCAGAGTGAGCTGAAGCATCGCTGGAACAAATCCTGGCAGCAGTCTGATCTGGCATTTGTGGTGCTCCATTCCCAGCAAGTTCATATCCCTTGGTTCAAGGATAAATAATGGGTTATAAGCACCTAATATTGCAAGGGTCTTGATTCTGCCCACAGCTACTAAATTACCTATGTATACAACCCAAATATTGATGGTAAATAACTTGTAAAGGAAACATGGTAATACAGAGAATTCTAAAGTAATCAGGCAGGAAGCAAGAGAAGCCAAAGAGAGACTTTCATATCAGAAACCTGTTCACTTTTCCTGCTGAGGCTAAAGTAACCACGAATCATTTTAATTAATCTGCCATAAAATGTCACAGCCTAAATGAGTTCAAAGGATTTCAATTCAATCCATAGTGCATCACAAATACCACCATGAACCAGAGTCAATGCTTCAGCCTTAAATCTGAGAGACACGCAGATAAGAAGACAGGTGTATGCATAAAAGAATAAAGTATAGTAGAAACCAATTACAGCAAAGTCGTTTTTCTTCCATGAGAAAAAAATGTTTATTATAAAAAGAAAAATTACTACAATGGAGGGAACTGATTTCTCTAATGATTGAAGTATCTATATACTTTCTTGATGAAATGAATTTCACTCAGGGCGAATTATAAATAAATTGTCCAGCTTGCCATGAATATTATAATTCTAAAAAAAAAAGTATCACCTGCACTGAAAGATATATTCACCACCTCATGTCCTAAACAATGTGATGTAATTAATGGGGCAGTTATAATTAATATGATGCTTTCATATCTAAGATTAAATATACAGATGGTGACAAAAAGTCTAGGGTACATCTGGTTCCAAATAAGAGCCTGACAAAGGCTCTCTTGCTTGATTTGTTACTTAAATATTTGACAGGGTACAGAGATCTAATATGTAATTTTGCAGGTGAACATCACCACCCAGCTAATCCTACTGTGGATATCTTTATATTTCAGATCTGTGGTATTTTTTCTACACGAAGCAGATTGCTTTTTGTGGTAGCTGAATACTTAAGAACAGCAAAGATGTATTATTAGCAAAAATCTGGCTTATTATTCAATTATCAATGGCTGGTTGAACTCTCAAAGTAGACTAAGTATGGCTTTGATAAATATGCAGAAGTTTTCAAGATGTTCTAAAATAGTAGTATCACAAAACAAAGCTTTTCAGGATTTTTTTATTATTATTATTTCTAAGGTATCTTTCTGTCTCATTCAAAATAACTAAGACCATAAGGTACCAAAGTGAACTTCAGGAGTTTGTTGATATTTCAGGAGCGCTCATGTGTTTAAAAAAAAAAAAAAAAGGTGAAGGGAGGATAAATTTATTCCTTTTAATTAAAGAAATGTGCTAGACAATACACTGGTAACCACTACTTAACACAACGATGTGGTTTAATATTATTACTATGAATTCAACATTAGCTGCATAACTGGAAAAATTCTAACTTTTCTAACTTCAGATGTGGTCACAATGATAATAATATTTCACAATATAGTATAATTATTAAATAAATATGCCAAAAACCTAGTATAGTGGAGATTAGGCAAGTGTTTATTATGTTGGGTTTTTTTTTTTTTTTCTCTGCTTTGAGTAACATTTTCTTCTTTTCTTTCTTCATTCCGTAATCCTTATTTTCTCTCTTCATTGCTGACAATAATTTTTAGACTTTCAGAGGACAAGAAAATTTATAGAAATTTAAGTACCTTCCATTTGTCTCATTATATCATTGTCTTTCATCCCTCTGTAATAAGTGTTTTTATAAGCACTAATATTTGAGTTGTATTTGCCCTTACTTGCCTAATTTTTCAACTTGATCATAAACCCTCTAAGAGAAAGAGCATATATTTACATGTTCCCATGCTTTGACCCTAGTTCTTTTAGAAGACAATAAACTAACAAGAAGATTTACTGAAAAAAAAAATCAATATTGGGAATATTAAATGAGATCCCTGTCCATAAATACAGAACACAAAAATTATGATTACATAATTCTGTACAGATTAAAAACTGCATCCATGTACGTACTCCATTCTTTTAATCCATACAACAATGTTGAGGTATATGTTAGCATGGCAAAAATGTAAAATGTCCTGTGCTCAAAACCCTGTTATTATCAGTCACCTCACCTAAGGCTGTGACTCTGAGCCTGTCCTATCTTCAAACAAAATTAATATTTACCCTGCCCCCCTGGTACAGTCATCAGTTCAGTTCAGTCACTCAGTCATGTCTGACTCCTTGCAACCCCATGAATCGCAGCACGCCAGGCCTCCCTGTCCATCACCAACTCTCGGAGTTCACTCAGACTCACGTCCATCGAGTCGGTGATGCCATCCAGCCATCTCATCCTCGGTCGTCCCCTTCTCCTCCTGCCCCAATTCCCTCCCAGCATCAGGGTCTTTTCCAATGAGTCAACTCTTCGCATGAAGTGGCCAAAGTATTGGAGTTTCAGCTTTAGCATCAGTCCTTCCAAAGAACACCTAGGGCTGATCTCCTTTAGAATGGACTGGTTATATCTCCTTGCAGTCAAAGGGACTCTAAACAGTCTTTTCCAACACCACAGTTCAAAAGCATCAGTTCTTTGGTGCTCAGCAGGCTTCACAGTCCAACTATCACATCCATACATGAGTACTGGAAAAACCATAGCCTTGACCAGATGGACCTTTGTTGGCAAAGTAATGTCTCTGCTTTTGAATATGCTATCTAAGTTGGTCATAGCTTTCCTTCCAAAGAGTAAGCGTCTTTTAATTTCATGGCTGCACTCGCCATCTGCAGTGATTTTGGAGCCCCCCAAAATAAAGTCTGACACTGTTTCCCCATCTATCTGCCATGACGTGATGGGACCAGATGCCATGATCTTAGTTTTCTGAATGTTGAGCTTTAAGCAAACCTTTTCATTCTCCTCTTTCACTTTCATCAAGAGGCTTTTTAGTTCCTCTTCACTTTCTGCCATAAGGGTGGTGTCATCTGCATATCTGAGGTTATTGATATAGCTCCCAGGAATCTTGATTCCAGCTTGTGCTTCTTCCACCCAGCGTATCTCATGATGTACTCTGCATAGAAGTTAAATAAGCACGATGACAATATATAGCCTTGATGTACTTCTTTTCCTGTTTGGAACTAGTCTGCTGTTCCATGTCCAGTTCGAACTGTTGCTTCCTGACCTGCATATAGGTTTCTCAATAGGCAGGTCAGGTGGTCTGGTATTCCCATCTCTTTCAGAATATTCCAGTTTATTATGATCCACACAAAGGCTTTGGCAAAGTCAATAAAGCAGAAATAGATGTTTTACTGGAACTCTCTTGATTTTTCGATAATCCAGCGGATGTTGGCAATTTGATCTCTGATTCCTCTGCCTTTTCTAAAACCAGCTTGAACATCTGGAAGTTCATGGTTCACCTATTGCTGAAGCCTGGCTTGGAGAATTTTGAGCATTACTTTACTAGTGTGTGAGATGAGTGCAATTGTGTGGTAGTTTGAGCATTCTTTGGCATTGCATTTCTTTGGGATTGGAATGAAAACTGATCTTTTCCAGTCCTGTGGCCACTGCAGAGTTTTCCAAATTTGCTGGCATATAGACTGCAACACTTTCACAGCATCATCTTTCAGGATTTGAAATAGCTCAACTGGAATTCCATCACCTCCACTAGCTTTGTCCATAGTGATGCTTTCTAAGGCCCACTTGACTTCACATTCCAAGATGTCTGGCTCTAGATTAGTGACCACACCATCGTGATTATCTTGGTCATGAAGATCTTTTTTGTACAGTTCTTCTGTGTATTCTTGCCACCTCTTCTTAATATCTTCTACTTCTTTTAGGTCCCTACCATTTCTGTCCTTTATCGAGCCTGTCTCTGCATGAAGTGTTCCCTTGGTATCTTTATTTTTCTTGAAGAAATCTCTAGTCTTTCCCATTCTGTTGTTTTCTTCTATTTCTTTGCACTGATCGTTGAAGAAGGGTTTCTTATCTCTCCTTGCTATTCTTTGGAACTCTGCATTCAGGTGCTTATATCTTTCCTTGTCTCCTTTGCTTTTTACTTGTCTTTTTTTCACAGCTTTTTGTAAGGCCTCCCCAGACAGCCATTTTGCTTTTTTGCATTTCTTTTCCATGGGGATGGTCTTGATCCCTGTCTCCTGTACAATGTCACGAACCTCATTCCATAGTTCATCAGGCACTCTATCTATCAGATCTAACTATTCTTTGGAACTCTGCATTCAGATGGGTATATCTTTCCTTTTCTTCTTTGCTTTTCACGTCTCTTCTTTTCACAGCTATTTGTAAGGCCTCTCCAGACAGCCATTTTAATTTTTTGCATTTCTTTTCCATGGGAGTGGTCTTAATCCCTGAATCCTGTACAATGTCGCAAACCTCCGTCCATAGTTCATCAGGCACTCTATCAGATCTAGGCCCTTAAATCTATTTCTCACTTCCACTGTATAATCATAAGGGATTTGATTTAGGTCATACCTGAATGGTCTAGTGGTTTTCCCTTTCTTCAATTTAAGTCTGAATTTGGCAATAAGGAGTTCATGATCTGAGCCACAGTCAGCTCCCAGTCTTGTTTTTGCTGACTGTATAGAGCTTCTCCATCTTTGGCTGCAAAGAATATGCTAAGTCACTTCAGTCGTGTCCGACTCTGTTCGACCCCATAGACGGCAGCCCACCAGGCTCCGCCGTCCCTGGGATTCTCCAGGCAAGAACACTGGAGTGGGTTGCCATTTCCTTCTCCAATGCATGAAAGTGAAAAGTGAAAGGGAAGTCACTGAGTCGTGTCCAACTCTCAGTGACCCCATGGACTGCAGCTTACCAGGCTCCTCCATCCATGGGATTTTCCAGGCAAGAGTACTGGAGTGGGGTGCCATTGCCTTCTCTGATTTTGGTGTTGACCATCTGGTGATGTCCATATGTAGAGTCTTCTCTTGTGTTGTTTGAAGAGGGTGTTTGCTATGACCAGTGTGTTCTCTTGGCAAAACTCTATTTTAGCCTTTGCCCTGCTTCATTCTGTATTCCAAGGCCAAATTTGCCTGTTACTCCAGGTGTTTCCTGACAACCTACTTTTGCATTCCAGTCCCCTATAAAGAAAAGGACATCTTTTTTTGGTGTTAGTTCTAAAAGGTCTTGTAGGTCTTCAGCTTCTTCAGTGTTACTGGTTGGGGCATAGGCTTGGATTACCATGATACTGAATGGTTTGCCTTGGAAACAAACAGATCATTCTGTCATTTTTGAGATTCCATCCAAGTACTGCAAGGTGGCCTCAGGAGTAGATAAACGTCTCTTGGGAAAGCTTGAGGTTGCCCGAGGGAGGCGCTAGGATTCTCACGTGGTAAAAATAACTACTGCTGTCCCCAGTGATCCCAGAGTCAAGATGACCGTCAGCCAAGCCTTCAGCCAGGGCTGAGGCTGGCCCAGCCTTCCTGTACGAGGCCCTGGGCACACAGTGCCTGCAGAGCCTGGCATGGTGCCCACACTTACCAAGCTTGCAGGCTGGTAGGAGGGGCTGATGAGCAAAACTAGCCCAGTGGAAAGGTAGCTGCTTCCCTAGTGCTTACACCATCAGCTATTCTAAATCTTCCTCCGAGGTCCTAAACACATTGAAATTTTGAGAAAACTTTGGAGTAGCAGAATTATCATTGAGAAAAAAAGATCAAAGATTTATAGGGAGCATTCTGGAATAACCAGAATTGAACAAAAGATAAATATGCTTTTCTCATTTCTAGGACTTCATAATTTTTGGTTCACTTTTAGCTCTCGAAATTACCCGCCCCACCCCCACCCCCATAGCTGCCAGTGGAGTACATTTAAGAGCTGTGATCAAAAGCCCTCCTCCAGAAGATAACCCTGATTAATCCAATCCAGCCGCAAGCGCTACATTAATTCCGCATCCCCTCATCACTGTGGTAAGTCAAGGATTGCCCTTTTGGTTTGTCTTCTCTCTCCCATTCACTAGCCCCTCAATGTGTCCTCTGCCTCCATGCAGTCTCTTTTGCAAGTTTATACAGGCAAGGAACATGTGTCCTAACTTTTCTGAATTATCCCGTGCCACTAAACTGAGTACTTTGCACCCAGGATATGCTTGATCAATGCAGACATAGCTCCTCTTGCATCCTCGAAGCCTACATGTTTGTGCTAAGTCACTTCAGTTGTGTCTGACTCTTTGGGACCCCATGAACGGTAGCCTGCCAGGCTCCTCTGTCCATGGGATTCTCCAGGCAAGAATACTGGAGTGAGTTGCTATACCCTCTTCCCAGGAATCTTTCCGACTCAGGGATCAAACCCATGTCTCTTGTATCTAAGCTGCGTTGGCAGGTGGCTTCTTCACCAGTAGCGCCACCTGGGAAGCCCTGGAAGCCTATGCACATGTGGTTATTCTGAAATCGGCGCTGATGGCCATCGCTGCAGCTCTTTTTCCTTCAGTACCTTGCGTTCCATGATCAGACCAGGATTTCCTCCACCTTCAATTCTTTCACTGACCCTTTGGAATTTAGCTGGCTCACTAACCAAGCACTGAAGGGCAGGTGCCAGCAAGTTACTTTAAAAATCTCTTCACCTTGGTTATAGCTTATGGGAATTTGCTGTACAGCTCAGGAAACTCAAGCAGGGGCTCTGTATCAACCTAGAGGGGTGGGGTGGGGAGGGAGATGGGACGGAGGTTCAAAAGGGAGGGGATGTATGTATACCTATGGCTGATTCATGCTGAGGTTTGACAGAAAGCAACAAAACTCTGTAAAGCAATTATCCTTCAATAAAAAACAACAAATTTTAAAAAAAAGCCTCTTAAGACTTTGAGGAATTTGTCGTATGTTTGCCATGGTTACAAAGGGAGCTGGCAATAAACAGCGTGTGGCAGGAAGTGATGAATTGTCCGTGGCCATGAAATGCTGGTTTTTGTGAAGGGCTCTACGGAGGCGCTGCAGGACGGTGTGCATCGAGGGATGTAGCGTGGTGTTGTTGGTGCCAAAGAGTAAGCCACTGTTTAGAGCGACACCCGTGTCCCAGTGTCAACAGGAGCGGGGGTTTCAGTGACTCGTATGATGAAGAAAGAGGCATGATTCAAAGGCTGTCACTGTGGGAAGACTTGACGCTGTATCAATGGCACGCCAGTGACCTGCTTTTATGGGATGCAAATAACCTTGTCAGGTGGCAAATGTGATGCAAGCTGTCATGTTCTGAGACATATGATTCGATTTGTTTGTGTTCTCAGTTTGTTTCATTCTACATGTGTGGAAAATAGGAGGTGCTTGCTCCTTCCTCCGTTCAGCAAGCAGCCTCCTCACCCCACAGCTTGCTCATTCCTCTGTGGTGGTTGCGGGTCAGTCGCTCAGTCGTGTCTGACCGTCTGGGACCCCATGGACTGCAGCATGTTAAGCTTCTGTGTCTTTCACTATCTTCCAGAGCTTGCTCAAACTCATGTCCATGGAGTCGATGATGCCATCCAAACATCTCACCCTCGGTTGCCCCCGTCTCCTCCTGCCCTCAGTCTTTCCCAGCATCAGCGTCTTTGGTACTTTGTGTAAAATGTGGCTGTGACCTTTGGCTGGGGGCTAAGGGTGGACCTGTCTGATCACACAGCCCCGTGAGATGGTTTCCATTCTGGCTTTACTAACTCCAGCAATCCACGACATGCCGCTAAATCTTTTACAACCAGCTTCCTGGGTGTGGGGGCAGGGAGTGGGGAGAGAAGCTCAGCTTAGTAGCATTTCCTGATTTCCACGGTATAAATATTCCCATCTGTGCTGATCTCAAGCTGCTAGATGACATCATTGAACGTGGTGCTGGAAAGATGAGCCATTTGGCTCTAGCTCAGCACTGCCAGCAATCCTAACACGTACTCGTGGCTGGGCATCCTTGTAAAGAGGGGACAGAATCAACATCCTGATTTCCTGCTCATTGTGAGGTGAGGAGGGCAGCTGTGTACCCCGGAGTCTTGTATAGGTATTCCGTACATCTTAGGTGGCGAGGAGACCAGCATGGCCCCTTTTAGTAGGATGATTGTATTCTTTATAATCTTAACAGGGACACTTTCATGATAAAAGGGGATGTTGTTAACGTTTATACTAGGACCATGGGCACAACTAGGGCTGTGCCTGGAAAAGCCAGGACTATGTGATCACCTTCCTTTAAAGCAAAATGTGAACTTAGTAGGGAGCAAGGCTGTATCCCTTCGAGGCCTCCCCTGTCTTCCCCATCTCTGGGCTTGGTTCTCTGTCCCAGGGTCCTGGAGTCCCCACCCAGCCTGGCGCTGTAGTCAGTCCGGCAGGGCCAGAGTCCACACAGCTCCGAGAACCAGGTGTGTGTTCAGACTGATAGCTTCCCTCGAAGCATATTTTCAGCCACAGCAAATGCCCCTTTCTGTCCTAGCAACTGTGTCAGCAGCTCAATGCTACTCTTGCTGGTCTAAGGCCAAACTTCCTGTCCTTCTCATAAAAAATAAAAAAACATATAAGATCTTATGGAAGCAAAAAAAAGAGTCCAGTAAATAATCTTCTCTTTATAGGACTCTAAATTTGCTTTTAGTCCTTGCTTATGAGTGTGTGGACATATTTATTGATGGAGTTGTAATCAGAGCGTGCAAATATTGGGGGTTCTTCTTGTTTCCATTAAGCATTATTTCACACGCTCATTTCCATATATTGACTCAGTCCACACGCCTGTCATTTTTTACGGCGACGCAGCATTCCATCATGTTGACGTGCTCTAGTTTTACTCCCTGTTCTCCCAAGAAAATGTCCTGGCTTCAAGCTGGCTGGCTGTCATGACTGCAGGCTGGCAGGGAGAACTCTGGCTGGTTCCTGTTGTGGGAGGAGCTGAAAGCATTGGGCAGGGGATCAAGTTGATCAGTCATGTGTTTCAGTTTGGGGACTGAGTCTCTAACCAGTCCCTGTGACATATGCAAATGAGGCTCACTGAGAGACGGTGGCACACATTTGGGGTTTTTTCTTTTTGGAGATAGCATGTCTCACCAGAGCAAAACAATCGCAACTCAATTTTTTTTAATTAAAGTATAGCTGATTAATAATTTAATTTAATTAAAGTATAGCGAAACTACAATGCTGTTAGTTTTAGGTATAGAGTATACAGCAAAGTGACTCGACGATATATATATATATTTATATCTTTTATATGTATAAATAAATATATGTGTATTCTTTTATGGGTTCTTTCCCCTTATAAGTTATTAAAAATATTGAGTAGAATTCCCTGTGTAATACAGTACGTCTTCGTTGTATGTCTGTTAATCCCAAGCTTCTCATTTATCTCTCCTTTGCCCCCTTTCCCCTTTGCTAATTATAAGTTTGTTTTCTCTGTTTGCGGGGTCTATTTTGCAATAGTGCACATTTTTGCATGTTAAAGTTCAATATTGGGGCTTCCCTGGTGGCTCAGAGGTTAAAGCGTCTGCCTCCAATGCTGGAGACCTGGGTTCAATCCCTGGGTTGGGAAGATCCCCTGGAGAAGGAAATGGCAATCCACTCCAGTATTCTTGCCTGGAGAACCCCATGGACAGAGAGGCCTAGTAGGTTACAGTCCACGGGGTCGCAAAGAGTCGGACACAACTGAGCGAACACTCCCCTGTCTTCTGCTTTATAACTTCAGCTCCTCTGCGGTCCCCGACTTGACCAAGAGAGGCCACACATCAATAAGCACATTTAACAGAGAGCCAACCAGCATTAATGTAGGCATGGGGTGACTTTTAAGAGAAGCCAGACATTTTAATAGAGCAGCATCCGGGTAAAGTCTGCCGACTCTTCCAGAGAAACCCCAGGCTGCCCAGTGGCTCCTCCAAGACCACAGAGGCTGAAAGTAGAGAATTCTGCTCTGCATGGTGACGTCCTTGGGCCTCGCAGTTCACTTCCCCTGCACTCCGAGTCCAGGCCCAGCTTGGGATTTGCTTTGGGTGAGTGCTGCTTTGTTGCCTAGGGAAGATCAATAAACAGCGGGAGGGAAGAAGATGATACTTAAGTGCAACCTTTGGCCTTGAACCTAAGGCTGAGTTCATGAAATTTGATTATCTTCTTGTTGGGGTTAAAGTCTCGTCTTTGTACGGTGAACTCGCTGATTTCGTGGGGTGAGTAATCTAGAGAGGAGGTTTGACTTACCTCCCACAGCGCTTACTACTTGGCAGCCTCTGTTTTAGGCACCTGAGGCATGTGTGTGTGCATGCTAAGTCGTTTCAGTTATATCTGGCTCTTTTTAGATCTATGGACTGTAGCCTGCCAGGCTCCTCTGTCCATGGGATTTTCCAGGCAAGAATGGAGTGGGTAGCCATTCCCTTCTACAGGAGATCTTCCCAACCCAGGGATTGAGCCTGGGTCTCCTGAAGTGCAGGCAGATTCTTTACCATCTGAGACACCAGGGAAGGCCACTTTAGGCATATTAATTCCCTAAATCCCCACAACTGTCTGAGGTATATACTATTACTCTCTCCATTTTATCAGTGAAGGAAGGAACCAAAGCCTGGAGAGATTAAGCAACTTGCCAAAGTCACGAAGTTGGCACAGGGCAGATCTGGGATTAGAAATGGGATTAGAACCCTGGGTTTGCTGCCAGGGTCTATGCCTTAAGCTACCACACTGTTTGAATGAAATCCCAGTCTTTTCATCCAGTAGTGAGTCTGTCCTTGCTCTGCCCTTGGCCCCTTCTGCTCCAGGCCAGATGACACCATCTTTAGCCTCCGAGGAAGAAGCACATTCAGGATGGGCTGATTCTGTCCATCCGAGCCTTGTGGGCTGAATGAACAATTGCAAACACCTCCAAAAGGATTAGCCTGAGTTTTGTCTTTCATTTCCTTCCTGAATAGATTTTTCCTCTGATGATGAAATCTGTCTCAGTTTGGGGATGGGTGGGTAGGTAGGGGAGCCTGTAAGGATTTGGTTTCAGAAGGTCTCATATATCTTCCAGGAAAAATATGGGGAGAGATTTTATGCTTCAAATATGGTGAGAAACCGTATTCTTTCATGGCTTATCCATCCATCCATCCTTCCATCCTTTCCCTATTTTTCCGCTCACCTCCATCCATCCATCTGTATCTGCCTGTTTATCTGCCTGTCTAATCTATCCATCTAATCTGTCTCTATCAACTATCTATCACCTATCTGTGTATCTATCTAGCCATCATTTTTGCAGGTTCATGATAGCAATGTTGAGGCCACCAATCTGGATGCTCCCTGGTATCTCACCCCGCCTCAGCCCTGTTTATGGCCATCGTAAAATGTCTGTGGAGAGTCCAATGGCTGATTTCCCAGAGTCTTTTTCTCCTGTTTGAGGGATCAGGAAAAAAAATCTATCAGCTGGAGAAATTAAGCCATTTTTCTTCGGGGGAGAGAAATGGAGGAGCCAGCGCTCCACATTAAAATGCTGCAGTGGATTCCAGATGGATGAAAAATTGGTCTGCATAGTGATGAGTCTTGAGGAGCGATTTGGAGGGTTTGTGGCTGGCTCCTGGCCAGGGCGCCTGGGGTGTCTTGGGCGGGGGACAGGACATCAAGGCGGGATGAGTCAGGCAAGTGGGTCTCTGGGACTTTCACTCATGGGGAGCCGGCGCCAAGGCACCACCCTCCTTAGTCTCCCTGACATTTATTTTTCCAAAAAGCTGGCTGTTCAGGTGGTTTTATCAGAGAGGGGCAATTGCTGGGCTCCTCTTCCAGTTATCTCTCTTTACACCCTCCAGATGCCTGACCACAACCTCACTGCCCCTCACAACTCACACAGGCCAAGTCTGCACAAAAGAGGGGTTCAGCCTTCAGAGGGGGCGGGGCCTGTCACAGAGGAAGGACATTAGCCCAGCTTCAAGCAATTAACCCAAATATGATCCAGGTATAATGCTATGACCGGCCGGAAACCTAATCAGGGCCCATCTGTGGTCCTTAACAAATATGAGCAGCCGCTCTGGTGACAGTAAGCAGGTTACCGGGAAGCCACAAAAGCAGAATTCATTTAAGATTGTTGGCCCCGACCCCGCCCTTGCTGGGGATTAGCTTCCTGTGGGCGCTCAGACGCCCAGTCTTCCTGATCTGTCCGGGCTCTAAAGGGCCATTTCTCACCTAGGAGGCTCTTAGGAGCAGAGGCTGCTTTGTCTTGTCACTACCTTTTCAGGGTGAGTCTCCTGCCTACAGCCTTTGCTCACTTCCTCCAGAGGCATCCCATCATGGGAGGGGAGAACGGGGCCCTGGAGAACTTGAAGGCAAATCTGCTAGGTGGGTGGTTAGAGCATCACTGATAAGGTAGGAATGGCGATGCCTACCCTCCAGGGCTGCTGTATCCGCCTAGCAGGCGTTCCAGCAGCGGGAGCTGATGGTTCATTATTCTCTGTTGCCTGGCATGAGTGGAGGGGTGGCGAACTCTTGCTGTTCCCAAGCGTTGCCTGATCTACAGCGTCTACAGCTCCACCATCACTTTCATTTATGTCTAATTTCATTCCAGAGAAGCTTCTGTGCTCTACTCCCTGAGGTCCTCTGAAAAGACACATATTCATGGGAGAGGTAACATATCAGACCTGCCCTTTTCCCTTTTTCCCACGAAGTCCCCTAATAACAGAGGGGTGTGAATGTGTAAATTCTGGGTGGGTGTGTCGATTAAGCCATAAGGCAAAGCAAGTGTGGGATTTCTGTGAGTTTTTTTTTTTTCCTTAAAAGTGTATGCCAATTTTGAAGTCTACTCTATAACATAAGGATCCTCCAAATGATTTATTTAGAAAAAGTAATCCTAAAGGAAAGTCTTCCCAAGTGACTCGATGATAAAGAGTCCATCTGCAATGCAGGAGATCCAGGTTCAATTCCTGGGTCGGGAAGATCCCCTGGAGAAGGAAATGACAACCCACTCCAGTATTCTTGCCTGGGAAATCCCATAGACGGAGGAGCCTGGAGAGCTACAGTCCATGGGTTCACAGAGTCAGACACGACTGAGCTACTAAACCACCACCACCATCAATCCTAAAAGAATCAATCATGAATATTCATTGGAAGGACTGATGCTACAGCCGAAGCTCCAATACTTTTGCCACCTGTTGCCAACAGCCAACTCATTGGAAAAGAATCTGATCCTGGGAGAGACTAAAAGCAAAAGGAGAAAAGGGTGGCAGGAAATGAGATGGTTGGACGGCATCACTGACTCAATGGACGTGAGTTTGATCAAACTCTGGGATATGGTGAAGGACAGGGAGTCTGAAGTGCTGCAGTCCATGGGGTTGCAGAGAGTCAGACACGAACAGCAACAAACATGAGATGATGCAGGAAGAGGCGTGATGATTGCCCGTTGGTCTAGGGATTCCTAACACTGATTTATGTCTAATTTCATTCCAGAGAAGCTTCTGTGCTCTACTCCCTGAGGTCCTCTGAAAAGACACATATTCATGGGAGAGGTAACATATCAGACCTGCCCTTTTCCCTTTTTCCCACGAAGTCCCCTAATAACAGAGGGGTGTGAATGTGTAAATTCTGGGTGGGTGTGTCGATTAAGCCATAAGGCAAAGCAAGTGTGGGATTTCTGTGAGTTTTTTTTTTTTCCTTAAAAGTGTATGCCAATTTTGAAGTCTACTCTATAACATAAGGATCCTCCAAATGATTTATTTAGAAAAAGTAATCCTAAAGGAAAGTCTTCCCAAGTGACTCGATGATAAAGAGTCCATCTGCAATGCAGGAGATCCAGGTTCAATTCCTGGGTCGGGAAGATCCCCTGGAGAAGGAAATGACAACCCACTCCAGTATTCTTGCCTGGGAAATCCCATAGACGGAGGAGCCTGGAGAGCTACAGTCCATGGGTTCACAGAGTCAGACACGACTGAGCTACTAAACCACCACCACCATCAATCCTAAAAGAATCAATCATGAATATTCATTGGAAGGACTGATGCTACAGCCGAAGCTCCAATACTTTTGCCACCTGTTGCCAACAGCCAACTCATTGGAAAAGAATCTGATCCTGGGAGAGACTAAAAGCAAAAGGAGAAAAGGGTGGCAGGAAATGAGATGGTTGGACGGCATCACTGACTCAATGGACGTGAGTTTGATCAAACTCTGGGATATGGTGAAGGACAGGGAGTCTGAAGTGCTGCAGTCCATGGGGTTGCAGAGAGTCAGACACGAACAGCAACAAACATGAGATGATGCAGGAAGAGGCGTGATGATTGCCCGTTGGTCTAGGGATTCCTAACACTGTTTTCTAAACCTGCTGCATCGGAATCACTGGGAGAACTTGAAACCACCCAGCTACCCAGACACCAGGCCTGAAAGTTTGACCCATGTTTCAGAGTTGGACCCTGGCAATCTGGGTTTTAGAAAGTGTCCCTAATTCCCTACGTGATTCTGACTTGAGGTCAGGCTTGGGATCCACTTCAGAGTAAATGCCCCCAGCCTCTGCCAGGTAATCTGCAGACAGATGTGTGTCTTTAAATGGAGGAGGAGGGTGCATGGGAGCAGAAGCCAGGTGTTGCACTCAGAAGGAAGGTAAGGAAGGCTCACAGGAGGTGAGGACATAATGTAACCAGAAGTTCAGGGGCTGGAGGAGGAGGGCAGACACCTGTCCGAAGGCTGACTCCTCCCCACCGTGACAGCCAAGTGGGCAAGAGCTTTTTTACACAGAGGGCGTCGGCGGCGTGCAGAAACAGCATAGTCAGCTCTGACAGTCATCTTGAGACTGGTCATCGGTGGTCTGACCTGCATTATCTTGATTGTTTTAGGTACAGCTATTCTTCAGCACTGGTTATTTCCATTTCTTGAGGACACTTCTCAGAATTGTGGCAGACTATGTCATGGGGAAACAGTGGCTGACTTTATTTTTGGGGACTCCCGAATCACTGCAGATGGTGACTGCAGCCATGAAATTAAAAAACGCTTGCTCCTTGGAAGAAAAGCTATGAGCAAGCTAGACAGCATATTAGAAAACAGAGACATTACTTTGCCAACAAAGGTCCGCCTAGTCAAAGCTATGATTTTTCCAGTGGTCCTGTATGGGTGTGAGTTGGACTATAAAGAAAGCTGAGCATCAAAGAATTGATGCTTTTGAACTGTGGTGTTGGATAAGACTCTTGAGAGTCCCTTGGACTGCAAAGAAATCCAACCAGTCCATCCTAAGGGAAATCAGTCCTGAATATTCTTTGGAAGGAGTGATAGTGAAGCTGAAACCCAGTACTTTGGCCACCTGATGTGAAGAACTGACTCATTAGAAAAGACCCTGATGCCGGGAAAGATTGAAGGTGGGAGGAGAAGGGGACGACAGAGGATGAGATGGTTGGATGGCATCACTGACTCAATGGACATGAGTTTGAGCAAGCTCCGGGAGTTGGTGATGGATAGGGAGGCCTGGTGTGCTGCGGTCCACAGGGTCGCAGAGTCGGACACAACTGAGCGACTGAGCTGAGCTGATGTCACGGCTCCAGTCTGGCCATCACGTAGTTCACTTCTCCACCTGGCGTTTCAGTGTCTAGACTTCAGCTCATAGGATACGGTTCAGAGTATTGCCGGTAGGCCTTGAGAAGGGACTAAAGGTCCCTGGCTGTGCTTAATGAGTATGGTATTGTTTGGTCTCCTCTGATTGGGCTTCCCAGGTGGCTCTGGGGTAAAGAACCCACCTGCCCATGCAGGAGACTCAGGAGACCCAGGTTTGATCCCTGGGTCGAGAAGATCCCCCTGGAAGAGGGCATGGTAGCCCACTCCAGTATTCTCACCTAGAAAACTGCCACGGACAGAGGAGCCTGGCGGACTGCGGGCCCCGGGGTCACAAAGAGTCGGACACGGCTGAGCGCATGTGCACCCCTTTGACTGTGTCCCTTCGTTTCCATGTTCTCGCTTCTCTGGTTAAACTCATTCTTAGACCAAAACCCTTCCACAGACAAAGGGCTGCTGAGGATGGGGCTGGGCGGACAAGGGGGGACCATAGGGTCCTGCTCCATTTCAGTAAGACAGACGAAGAACTGGGGCTGAGAAGGTGGTGAAATGGGCCTTTTATAGGCAGATTCCACATTTGTGAGTTCTGCCTCGGCAGGATCAGTACCGAGGTCAACTCTGTCCGAGCCTGTGGCTTCTTGTGGATTGGTGGCCTGAACGTGACCAGCCCTCAGGAAGGTAGAGGGCACCTGAGCTGGACTCTGACCGAGCGGCTGGCTCTGCCCTGCTCCCCCCCACCCCCGGAGGCCTGGTCCGAATTTGGGTTCTGAGTCAGGCCCAGGTGGGGAGGTCCCCAAGCTGCCACTGGCCACATGGGCACTGCAGAGGCCACGTGGCACTCTTTCTCTGATGGTTGGGGAGAGGTGGAGGGGGGTGCCTGGATGCTCTGGAAGCTTCTCTAGGCTCCAGGTCCAGGACGGGACTTCCTGGTTAAGCCTGGCCGGGGCCTCCCCCTGCACTGCTGGGCCCTTCCCTCCTCCTGGCCCCCGTGTGGACGCTTCCCGTACCCCACGCCCCCCGACCCGGGAGGACCCCATGTGTTTGCTGTCCCTTCTCCTGTGGTCACGATGAGCACAGGGGCCGGCCAGGAGCACCCCACTTCAGGTTTTCCAGTTCGCCGACCAGGCGGGCCCCGAGCCTGGGTTTCTGTGGAGGCAGGTGACCCCCAGGACCTGACCTCTGACCCTCAACCCTCGGCAGGGCCAGTTGTCAAGGAGATGACAGGATTGAATTCCGAGTTAAGGGACCCAATCCTGTCTAATTTTATCTTCACTCTCTTCTCCTTGCCTGCCCTTCCTCCCTCTCTTCCTTCCCTTTTTATTTTTAAATCCCATGCAGCCTTTAAAAGAATGGTGGTCATTTTTGAGGTGGTGGCCAAATCATTACTTGATTAAAGTAAGACTTTTTGTTGGCTTTTAGGAAGTCCCTGATGTAGAATTATTTTGCATATTATCAACACAGGATTGTCTTACATCATTGATTGCTTCCAAGCACTTGGCTGGACTCACTCACCTGTAATCCTCACAACATCCTAGGAAGACTTTGTTACCTCCAACTGTCTGTTACAAAACATAGAGATTAAAAGGCAAAGCCCTCAGCTAACCAGTAACTAAGCTGGGTCTGCATCTCAGGTATCTGGCCCCGCAGTTTGGAGCCAGCCAGGACTTTGGACAGGATGTCTAACCGCCTCTGGGCTCCTGGAGGCATGACACCTCTGGGGCCGGGGCCGTGCATTCAGTCAGCTGTGCACGAAAAGGTTTGAGCTCATTTTGGTGCCTGACTGTTGATACTGATCTGCTATTACTCAGCTTATGGGATACAACGTCATCCATATCCTTTGTTAAAAGCTGTCCAATTTACAAGACAAAACTGGAAATGGTGCCTCTTGCTTCTCCTTTCAACACGTATTTCCTTCTGCTCATTTTGAGATAATAAAAATGCATGATATTTCTAAAACACCACTTATCAGGCTTCTTAGACATTCACCTAGAAACTTGCAAAGATATGAAATAAAATGATGACCAAACTCAACGGGGGAAGAGTCACCCTTGTCCTCTTGGAGGGTGATGAAGGAGTCAAGCCCACATAAACAGTCCTTTTCGGTTCACCTGGTACCTATGGAAAATCTAGGATGAACCCTCTCTACTCTTTTGTTTGTTTTTATTTCAATTTTTAGTAAAGAACACTCAGCTGGAAAGGGCGTGGCTATACCACATACTTGAAAGTGAAAGTTGCTCAGTCGTATCCAACTCTGCGACACCATGGACTGTCTGTGGAATTCTCCAGGTCAGAATACTGGAGTGGGTAGCCTTTCCCTTCTCCAGGGGATCATCCCAACAGAGGGGTCAAACCCAGGTCTCCCGCACTGTAGGTGGATCCTTTACCAGCTGAGCCACAAGGGAAGCCCAAGAATACTGGAGTGGGTAGCCTATCTCCAGCGGATCTTCCCGATCCAGGAACAGAACCAGGGTCTCCTGCATTGCAGGCGGATTCTTCAGCAGCTGAGCCATCAGGGAAGCCCACGCCTGACCCTGAGGACCCAGGCCCAGCTGAGCGGATGTCCTGCGTCCTTCCTGCCTCTGCCGCAGCTCTCTGATCGGAACTTGCCCCTCAGGGCCTCCTCCCGGCTGCCCGTCCCCTTAGCCTCACTCCCACTCCAGATGTGCCCAGAATGAGCACCCACACACACGGAGCAGCCAGGTTTCTTCCTCCCATGGAGACTTCCTCAACCTGGGTCTCCAGTTATTTTCAAATAAGACTTTTCTGTAGGGTGACCACATGTCCTGACTTGCCCATGACTGTCGGTATGATTATGACAACATAGTCATGAATTGTGTGTTCCTTTTTTAATTGGAGTGTAATTACTTTACAATGTTGTTAGTGTCTGCTGTACAGCAACGTGAATCAGCTAATGTATATGCATATCCCTTCCTCCTTGGACCTCCCCCTCACTTCCCCCATCCCACCATCTCAGTTCAGTTCAGTTCAGTCGCTCAGTCGTGTCTGACTCTTTGCGACCCCGTGAATCGCAGCACGCCAGGCCTCCCTATTCATCACCATCTCCCGGAGTTCACTCAGACTCACGCCCATCAAGTCCGTGACGCCATCCAGCCATCTCATCCTCGGTCATCCCCTTCTCCTCCTGCCCCCAATCCCTCCCAGCATCAGAGTCTTTTCCAATGAGTCAACTCTTCGCATGAGGTGGCCAAAGTACTGGAGTTTCAGCTTTAGCATCATTCCTTCCAAAGAAATCCCAGGGCTGAT
>SJYT01016002.1:257511-284329 GCA_006410635.1 Cephalophus harveyi | reverse complement strand
GAAAAAAAAATTAGAAATTAACAAAGAAAAGAAGCTATTTCCGATGTTGGCTCTTTCCTCTGGTTTTGAGGAAGGAGTCTGTCTTTTTACTGGAGTCTTTGTCTGGGCCACTTTTGCATTTATTTTTTACTGACGAGAATATTACTTCCTGGTAGACATGTCTAGGAAACATTTTTAAATATTCCCGTGGGACGCTAAGCGTCTGATGAGTTTCTCTTCCTGACATTGTAAAGTGAGTGCTCAGCCTCGGAGTCTGGACTTCCTGTGCCTTCCTGAAAAACTCTTGGATGGGTCAGGCTGCAGAGAGATTTGCTACAGATGGATAATCACTCTATAAGGGTTAGGAATCTTGGTGTGGACCCTGGGGTGAACTTTGGGGGAATAAGAATACTTGGATATGCTTCTATTTCATATTTTGTAGAAAACAAATATATTGGCCAGAGTGAACTTTGTCCCTTCAGTAACAGGTATCCACTGAGTACCTACTATGTCCCAAACATCAGCATCCAGGAGGCAACCATTATACCAAATTTCCTAGACATTCTCTCAAATTATTCTCTACAGGCAAAGACACACACACACATGCATTTTGCAAAAGATACTTTTGTGAACCTTGCCTTTTCACTTAGCATTGTATCTTATAGGTCATTTCGCATCAGTGCATTCTTTTTAATAACTGCATAGTATTCCACTACATGGATATGCCATCATATATATGAATAGTGCCTTGTTGATGGAGAGTTGGGTTGTTTCCAATCATTTAAAAATGCTGCAGTGTATGATCTTATACACACGTTTCACAGAGGTGAGCATATATCAGCACGGACAACTTCCTAGAAGTAGAATTTTTTAAAAATCCATGTACATCTTCTCTAAAAATGGCAAGAGGGAAAAGTTCAGGCTTTTAAATGAATCAATGGGCTGTGGGAAAGCGGTACAGCAGGGCGTACTGGCCCGGGAGTGCTTTATCGCAGATAATCAGCCAGTGAACTTGGGCAAGTCCTTTTACTTCTTTGAAGCTTGGTTTCTTCATTTGTAAAATGGAGCGCTGGGTCATTCAAGGCTGAGGGAGAAAGGCCCATGAACCCATGCATCTTTTCAAAGCATTTAGCTTCTTAACAGTAAATTTCCTCTCGATTCCCAGGCTTCTCCAAGCTGGGTGCGTGCATGTTAAGTCTCTTCAGTCATGTCTGACTCTTTGTGACCCCGTGGACTGTAACCCACCAGGCTCCTCTATCCATGGGATTCTCCAGGCAAGAATCCTGGAGTGGGCTGCCGCGCCCTCCTCCAGGGGATCTTCCTGAACCAGGATCACACCCAGGTCTCCTATATTTCCTGCGTTGGCAGGCGGTTTCTTTACCACGAGCACCACCTGGGAGGCCCAAAGCTAGGTGAGGTGGTGGTTTTGTTTTTTATTTTAATATTTGTTTATTTATATGGCTGTATCAGGTCATAGCTGTGGCAGGTGGGATCTTTCATTTTGGCACATGGACTCTCTAGTTAAGGAGCGTGGGCTTAGGTGCTCCGAGGCAGGTGAGATATTAGTTCCTCCACCAGGGGCTGAACCCAGGTCCCCTGTATTGCGAGGCAGATTCTTAGCCTCTGGACCACTAGTGAAGTCCTGAGGTGGTGGTGTTAGGTTCTATTACTTCCTAAGGAGAAGGCACCCTCCACTGCCAGCTTCCATTTAGCAGGAACATGCGATTCCGTGAAAACAGCCCTGAAGAACTGAGGAGTCTAACCTTATCCCAGTTGGGTGACATTGGGAAGTCCTCTTTTCTTGCATGGCCTTATTCTGTTGTTGAGTGGATGAACCAGGGGGAGGTTCGGGGTTCCAAAGAAGGTTAAAGCCCATTTCCCACTCCCCCTCCCCTTTTTCTTAACACAAGGGACCCTTCACAGGACAAACATGACTTCACTGTGTCCAACTTCCAAACAGGACTGACTCCCTATAAGCATCCTTCCTTCCTGAGGCCAATGTTTGCTCAGAAGGGTGGACCAGTCAGGGAGCCCCAGGTAGCGAGAGGAGAGATAATTGCTGGTGGGAAAGATTAGACTAATCCCCATAAGCCTGCAAGGTCGCTGATGAAGCCTTTTCTTCGGGTTCTGTCTTGTGACAGATAATCATTCATTATCCGAAGTAAGCCCTGAGCTTTCCCAAGAGTAGGGTTGTTCAGAAAACCCTGACCCAAGCGTGGGCACCAGTCATGATGGCGCAAGTCCAGGAACCAGAGGGTCCCAGTCCTTCACCGATAGGCATCAGTCTCCAGCAGCCAAACGCAGAGCTCTTGGTTAATGAAAGACTACTGTTGGTTGGTAACGGAAATGTCCACATGACCTCAAATAGTGACCTTTGCTTATAGATTTTCTTTATAAATATTTTTGTTCAAGTTCAGGCTTGAGCCTTAAGGGCTGATTAGTGGAGGGGCGGGAGGTGTGTACACAAAGAAAAAGGCTGAGTCTTTGCAAGGAGATTTGACTGACTGCGATGGTATGAAGTTGAGAAACATGAATGAACAGGATTTGCTGTTGTGTGGAAGTTTCCTACCTCCCTCAGGAAGAGTCTCACCTTTCACGTGAATTTTATCCATCCTCGAGCCCCTCTGTCAAAATAATATCCCAGTTTTCCTGAAACTTCAGACTAAAGTGAATCTCTACACTTAAAAATTTCCAGAATGGGGAAACAGCTCTGGGGCACCTTAAATTGAGGTCTCCTTCTGCCCCAGACCAGCAGAAGTAGAGCGTGTCCCTGGCACCCAACACTTACAGGCTGCAAGCAGGATGGCGGCCATCTTGGTCAGATCTTGTCCAACCCAAGTCCTGATCACTTTACTTGGTGTCTAGCCTACCTCTTAGTGCGTACTTGGAATTTCTTGGAAGACTTTGTCAGACTCTTCCCAAACATTGCCTGGAGTTCAACTTTTCTCACTTCTAGAGTTTTCTCACGTGGCCCGGCCCTGTTCTTTACAGAGTGAAACCAAGACACCTTCCTGCCTCTCTCCTTGTTCCCTGGGACCTTCTTTGCTTACAGACTCGCAGCCACAGCTGCCTTGGGCCGGACTTCTGTTCTGGGGTCCCTGTATGTGCACCTGCTCTGTGTCCAGATGCCTGGCTTGGAGACCGAGTCTTCTGGGAAAAGAACCAGCAAGGCAGTTCTGAGGGGACAAGCTGTGAGCTTCCAGAAGAAGGCTCTGAAGGTTCTTTGTGCTCCCACAGCCGTGGCTTCTGCCCATCTTGTGCAGCTTTCCCCTCCTTGGGTTTCTTCTGGCTCCCAAGACCCCAGTTCTCACAGCTCCATAGCCTGGCAGTGTCACTCTGTTAGCCGACCTCACTCATCAGTAGGTGGCACGAAGGACTGGTCCACTGACCCTGTTCAGTCTAGCTGGTGTCTAACTTTATGGCTTCCCTGGTGGCTTAGAGGATAAAGTGTCTGCCCACAATGCAAGAGACCCGGGTTTGATCCCTGGGTAGGGAAGATGCCTTGGAGAAGGAAATAGCAACCCACTCCAGTACTCCTGCCTGGAAAATCCCATGGACGGAGAAGCCTGATAGGCTACAGTCCATGGGGTCACAAAGAGTCGAACACAGCTGAGCGACTTCATTTCACTTCCACTTTATAGCTGGGTTCTTCTCACATTGGCTTTGACCTGTCAGAGGGCCCAGCCCTGTTCTGTAACACACCTGTGAGAGATGGGGGAACCTTTATCTCTGGCTCCCTCAAGTTTCCACATGGTAGGGCAGTATTAGGGAGAACTCTTTGGTCTTATCTCTCTCTCTCCTCAGGGGTGTATCTGTCAGGCCACGTTTTCCACTGAAATGCAGGCAGCTTGGGCCCATCTTTTGGGGATGGGCAGGCCGTCCCAAACCTGCCCCCTGCCCTGTCCCAAGTGGAGGGAGCTTACTTTTCTTACTTCCCAGCAATGCTGCCCAGGCCCAAGACTGTCACTCCCAACTTGGGAGGCAGGCAGGACATGGGTGGAGGCAGGCAGAGTGCTTATAGTGCTCTTCAAACCAGCCTCTCAGAGCCTCCACTTTGGGCAAAAGGGCTGATCCTTTGCCACTAGTAATAAGGAACCCACCTATCAATGCAGGAAACATAAGAGACACGGGTTCGATCTCTGGGTCAGGAAGATCCCTGGAAGAGGGAATGGTAACCCACTCCAGTATTCTTGTCTGGAGAATTCTATGGACAGAGGAGCCTGGTGGGCTATGATCTATAGGGTCACAAAGAGTCAGACATGACTGAGCAACACACATACACACACACACACACAGGTAAATTGAAACTGGTTATCCACTGGCCAGCCCCAGGAAGGAGGAGGCGTGGAGAACAGGTCTCCTCACTTCTAGTCAGTAGTGGGAATTAAAGTGCCATGGGTCTCTCACCTGCTCAGTTGCTAATTCCAGAGCTTTCTCTGTGTAACTCCTCATTCTGATAGCTTCCTGGCTGAAGCCACCAGGAAAATGGTCTTCCTCTGATTTATCAGCCCTTGCTGCTGTTGTTTTTGTTGCTAAGTCATGTCCAACTCTTTTGCAACCCCATGCACTGTAGCCCGGCAGGTTCTTTCTGCCCATGGGATTCTCCAGGCAAGAATACTGGAGTGGGTTGTCATTTCCTTCTCCAGGGATCGAACCCAAGTCTCCTGCATTGGCAGGCAGGTTCTTTGCCACTAACCCAAGTGGGAAGCCCTCCCTCCTGAAGAAAACTTCCCCTCCCCTGCAGGCCAGGGTCATCTCCCCAGGCTCATGTGGTGGACATTCACATGGGGTCACCTTTTGCAACAGCACGACAGTGACTTTTCTTCCTTCCAGACAAAGAAGTGTCAGCAAACATACATATTGCAGTCACGAGGAGCACACCCTCAGAAGCCTGCTGGCCAATTTCATCATGCTCCTGCTGGAGCATGAAGGTGCCTGGAGTCTTCTGTGCACCTCAGGCCCTTACAGGAATAGGTGAATCCAGCTGAGAAACCTTTGGCTGCCAGTGTGATCGGGCCACCGGCCACCCTGCGTGACCTTTCCCTCTGCCTTCCTGCAGACACAAATGTCCCCAGAGGTGCGTTCAACCACAGAAGCCGTGACATAAAACTAGGTTCTGGTTTTCCTGAAGGGGTTCACCCTTCCTCAGCGCTGTGGCCCCGGGGAAGGTTTGCAGGGACCAGACAAGGCTTTTGTCTCTATCTTTCTCTCCAGCTCTATCTTTCTGCCTTTTCCAGACTTGTTCTTTGTTTAAAAAAAAAAGGTCTGGAGGGGAGGAACCACAGTGGCTGTTGTCCAAGGGATGTAATTTTAACCCCCTCTGCTCCTAAAAAATCAATATTCCTTTGAGTCTCTGTGAAGAGTGTTTTATAGACTCCCTTCTGAGCAGCCCCAATCTGTAAAGGCTGATATTATCTGATGACCCTTCACTTACTTACACATTGTTTTTTTAAACAAAATATTTCCTGAACCTCACCTTTCTCTAGAACTGAGACCTTACTGCACGTATCTGCTTTGTGACAGTATGTCTTATCTGTCCAGTTTGGAAAGAAAAGCACCTCATTTACATACCTGGAGGCACCGGGGGGGATGACAAAGGTCATCAGCTGACGTGGTAGCCTTCAGCTGGATGGGCAGCGCGAGGGAGGGCAGCCATGTTGCCGTGAAGGGAGGAGGGAGGGCAGCCATGTTGCCGTGAAGGGAGGAGGGAGACTCCAGGCTCTCAGCCAAGGTCAGACAAAAAGCCGTCAGCTGGAGAACGTGTGTCTCCTGTGATCGGGTCCAGGCTTCACCAGTGTTGCCTCAGACCGAAGGCACCCAGGTTTATTCTTATTGTGCGTGTCACTTCACAGGAGAAACAAGCCACCTCCACTTAACTGCCAAATTCCAGAGCTAGAAGAGACTTCAGATGTCAGGTCATGGGACATTACAAACTGATGGCTGGACAGGGCGCCACAGTGCACGTGTCTTTTTCAACCTGAGTGGCTTTTGTGGTTTGTGTCCTTGTTTCTTTTTTTTCCCCCTGGTTTTTTATTAAACCTTATATTTTATATTGGAGTATAGCCAATTAACAATGTTGTGATGGCTGGTGGCTCAGACAGTAAAGAATGCGAGAGACCTGGGTTCAATTCCTGGGTTGGGAAGATCCCCTGGAGAAGAGAACGGCAACCCCTCTCCAGTATTCTTCCCTGGAGAAATCCCATGGACAGAGGAGCCTAGCAGGCCATAGTCCACGGGGTCACTAAAGAATCGGAGAGGACTCAGCGACGGAACAGCAGCAGCAATGAGCACTTTATAGGCACTTTGAGGGACTGTTGAACGCCTCTAGCACAGTTGGCCATGATTGTTAATAACTAGCACGGAGGAGTGAATGCATCCACACCTGTTCCACCCAACCGTCATGTCAGCAGTCCAGTGAGACTACTGTTGCTCAAAACTGGTCCAGAACTTGACCTTTGACCTTGCTTTAGGGGCCATCTTTGAACCACTCAAGAAAACCTGTCCCTTTTCTTTGTTATAATGTCAAAGTTTCCACACAAACAATACTTACCACCTTATTCAGTTGTGAGTCTCAAATCTGACTCTGTCAACATCAAGGATGTCCTAGGTCTCTGAACCTGTAAAATGTTCCATACATTCAATTGTTATTATTATCTGGCTAAATAGCCATGGCCAAATCCACTTTCAGGGTTGAAAAATTGCCACCATTGAGAATTACCCAAAAGATAATTGAGCAACGAAAGAAATGCCAAGAGAGATATATCAATACATTTTGAACAATGGGGATGTCATTGGAATAAGAAAGTACTTTAAAGGAAAGTCTTTTCATTTAAATGAATGAAAAAAAAAATCAATCCCATTGCTATATAGTTACTCTGTGCCTCAAGGAACAAGAGAGGGAGGAGAGAGCTAAAGAAGTAACAACACAGCATTCAGAAATAATAAGACTGAAGGTGGATCTCACTCGGTGCATTTCTCTGTGTGACCTGATTCCCGGTTGCCTCCATTTATCACTAGGAAGAAGAGTAACCCTTGGGGTAAACCTTCTCTTTGCTCCAAAATAATGGATGCAAAAACTTCCTCTAACTAGACTTTTCCCAGGGATGGTGGAAGTTTAGACAGGCAAGATTGAGTACTGCAAGGAGGACCCAGATATGGAGCTGGCATTATAGTCGAGGAGATAAAGCAGAACAGGGAAGCAGGCCCAGCATTAGGGAGGCACGCAGAGAGTGGGAAGAGGTCAGCTTCCATGGGTGCGTCCCTGAAAGGTGCCGTGGAAGAGACAGCGCTTCTGTTGAGCTGTGAAGTCCTGCGGGCACAGGGAAGGCGTGGAAAGGACAGAAGGGGGAGGGGAGAGAGCCACACCAAGCTAAGAGAGCAGGCTGATTACTTCTTAATAAATGACTCAGCTAAAAACTTACACAATAGAGACACAGTCTGTGGATTAATCACTGACTTTCCTTTGCATCTTTCCTTCCAGGGCGGAAAGAGCAGCGTGAGTTTCTAAGGCCCTGAAACTCATTTTCCATGCAACCTGGGAAGGTCACTGGGTCCCCTGGCACCTCAGGTCACACATCTGTTAAAAACGGGAGGAATACCTGACAGTCCTATCTCACCAGTGGTTCTAAGGATGGAACGATCTAGTGCATGCAAAAAATTATTCCTGTATTCACACATCCATCTATCGGGCCCTCTGGGCTCCCATCAGAAGCAGAGGGGGAAAGGCGTGGATATGGAATTCCAATTAGCTCAAGAGCTAGAACCAGCTCTATCAGGAGGCAGAAGGGGATCCTAATGACTAGAGACATTTGTGCATTGGCTTTGGAAATGCTCTCTTGGCCCCTCAGCTGCTGGTAACTGTGTCTTTTCTGTCTTTTCATTAACTCTGAAAAGAAAAGCTCGATACCAGCAGAGAAGCTTCTCTTGAGAGGAAGTCAGCCAGGATTGGGAGTGAGCACCCTGAAGCTGGCCTGGTTCCCAAAAAGAACCAGGTGCCACCACCCTCACCCCTCACCCACAGATGTCTTGCCTAGGGACTTCCCTGGTGGTCTCGTGGCTAAGACTCCATGTTCCCCATGGAGGGGTGCCCTGGTTCAATCCCTGCTCAGGGAATGGGATCCCCCATGCTGCAACTAGGAATTCACACGCCCCAACAAATGATCCCGCATCTTGCGATGAAGATCAAAGATCCTTTGTCCTGCAACTAAGACCCGGTACAGCCAAATAAACATGTCAATGTATGGCAAAACCAATATGGTATTATAAAGTAAAATAAAGTAAAAATAAAAATTAAAATAAATAAATAAAATACACACATATATTCCCTAACTGAAACAAAACAGATATCTTGCCTAGGACTGTCAGATATTCCTCCCTTTTGCACAGGTGTGCAAACAGAGGTGCCAAGGGAGCTAATGACATCCGAAGGTTACAGGGAAGATGTGTTACAGGGCTTAGATATCTGTCTCTTCCCCTTTGGTAAACCCCCTAATGCGAAGAGCCAACTCATTGGAAAACACTCTGATGGTGGGAAAGATTGAGGGCAGGAGAAGGGAATGACAAAGGCTGAGATGGTTGGATGGCATCACTGACTCAATGGGCATGAGTTTGGGCAAACACCGGGAGAGAGTGAGGGACAGGGAAGCCTGGTGTGCTGCAGCCCATGGGGTCGCAAAGAGTCGGACATGACTGAACAACGATCAACAGAACACTCTACTTGCAGACGGGAGTGTTTGGCTTTTTGTTTCTCTGGAAGAAAGGGAAGAACCAAGGGGCTTCTGGGGGAGAGGCAGACACACTGGTGAGAGTGAGCCTACTTCTTTGAGGAAGACCCCAGAATGGAGCGTGTCAGCTGCCCTCCCCTGGCTTGACACCGGTGGAAAGACTACTTGCTTTGTCTGAGTTTCTACCCTTCCACATTTTACCTGGGTTCTCGGGGTGGGGCAGTTGCTAGGAGTCCCTGAAGGAAGATTAGAAAGAGGTGAAAAGGTAAGGTCTGGGGCAATATTTACTCTCCCACGGCAGTCTGTGTGACCAAGAGGATGAATGAGGAGAGTACAGATAAGGTTAATCAACACAACAAGCTCATGGCTTCACTGGGACACTGGTTACAATTTTCCTAAACCCTGAGAATGCATTTTGATAAAGGGGAGACTCATGTGGGGTTTTTCACTCTTGAATTCCCTCAGAAAACCTGGCTTTTCCAGACGCTGGTTTGACACTCTCTGTAAACACAATTAGTCTGGGGTCCCTGCCACACGGTAGTAAAGATGCCTTCAGAAAGGCAGGAGGGAGATTAAATGATCACATTAGCAGAGCAAATATATGTATGATAAAGTTTTATGAGCTCTTCTTCCAAGAAAGGGGCTCTGCAAAAGCAGTATTTTATTATCCCTGTTTCAAGGCTCAGGGAAATGTAACCTCCCTTATTCAACTTGACCGTTGGTGATCACATTTATCTATTCATGACTTAGCCTTTTTGTTTTTTAAGAAAGAAAATTCAGACCAAGCATCATATTGGTATTACTAACATTATTTAGTAAAGCATTAAACATCTTGTTTTATACCATTTATATTCTCTTCTAGAGAGGAGCTCAAAATTTCTGTGGCGAGATAGCAAAAGTTAACTGTGGCAAGGAAAGATTAAAATATTATACGAAGGGATTTCTGGCCGACATGATGAGATTTCTTTCTTTGTAGAATGCTTACAGTCATGTCACTGACTCCTGGAGAACCGGACAGGAGCTGATGGATGAGCTAAAATCAGCAGTCCCCTTTCAAGCCCCAGAATCCGATTTCAGGGAAGACATCATTTCCACGGGCAGGGGGTAGAGGGATGGTTTCGGGATGATTCAAACACATTGCATTTATTGTGAACTTTATTTCTAATCTAATGCCGCTGCCGATCTGACAGCAGGTACCCATCGGCCCCGAGGTTGGGGACCCCTGGGCTAAATGATGCTTAGGGCCTGATTGTTGCCTTTTCCATAACGACAACCCTCAGGTAAAATAAAAGCTCTGTTCAGGGTTTCCCTGGTGGCTCAGAGGGTAAAGAATCTGTCTGCAAGTCAGGAGATCCAGGTTCAATCCCTGAGTCAGGAAGATCCCCTGGAGGAGGACATGGCAACTCACTCCAGAATTCTTGGCTGGAGAATCCCATAGACAGAGGAGCCTGGTGGGCTACAGTCCATGGGGTCGCAAAGAGTTGGACATGACTGAGCAACTAACACACACATTCTTGCCTTTGCAGCCAGGGACTTACAGTCTGAGACAGTCAGCTGTTGCAACAACAACATGCTGCTCTCCTGTATCGCTAAATGAATGTAACGCAACTAACTTTTTGCATTAATTAAGGAAAAAAATGTATCTACACCCAGCAGGTGAAGATGAAATTATGGAAGCTGTATAGTAGTGCCAATCACTTGTGGTTACCTAGTGAGTTAAAGGAAAAGTTCTGTTGTTATATTTTGTTGTATGACAAGATGTCACAATAATTGGTTGTTAGACTGGATCTTTCCAAGGAAGCGGTTAGAGCCTCAAAGTAATCAGAAGACAAGGAAACCTGGTTCTAGGTGTTGTTTTCATGATGTTAGGTTTTTTCTTAAATCAACCTTGTAGAGGCATAGTTTAAATTTTACAGTTAAAATCCAAATTTTAACTGTAAAATGCAGATTTTAATGGATGTAGAAAAATGTATCCATCCACGTAACAACCACTTCAGTCAAGAATTAGAACCTATCACCCCAGAAAGTTACCCAGGTGCCTTTGCAGTTAATAACTGCCCCTCTATCACATATGAAAGTGTTAGTCACTCAGTCGTGTCCGACTCTTCAAAACCGCATGGACTGTAGCCGGCCAGGTTCCTCTGTCCGTGGAATTCTCTAAGCAGGAATGCTGGAAGGGATGGCATTCCCTTCTCCAGAGGATCTATCCCACATAAGTGCCTCCAAACAAACATGGATCTGACTTGACCTTCAGGTTTTAGCCAACTGAAGTTGGAATAATTCTGACTTGGTGCCTAGCAATGCCCTGGTGCCCTGGTATATAATGTCAGTATAAATAAGGATGCACTGATAATAATTAAACCAGTCCAAACAGGGTACAGAGGGTGGGGCTCTGTAACTCCCGGATTTGCTTAGAGCCAGACCTGGAAAACAGCTCCTGTGCAGCGGCCCCTCCTGTGTCAGCCAGGGACAGAGTGACCACAGGACGAGGTGACTTTATGAGCCCGGAGAGGGCTGCAGGGTGGCCGAGTCAGGGCGTCTTGCGGGTCCGGGAGGGTCAGTGGAGGGTGGTGGGTGTGGGGGGATTGGTGTGAGAGGGGAGGTCCGCAGAGAAGTAGGCAGCCCAGCAGGGGACAAGGTGGGGGGTGGGGGCTGTCTCTTATACACATCTAGATGTGTATAAGAGACAGGCATTAGGGACCCTGGGCCCAAGGAGCAGGCTCGGCTGGAGGGGCTGTGAGACCCTGGCCGAGCGGCTCCGGAAGGCCCCTGAAGCCTGGATGGCAGGCGCAGGTCGTTTCCATAATTATTACATCATACAGCCTATGTTGCATTAACATACATTATTTACTAAATAAATGCAGGTTTCAAAAAAAACGTCCGACTGTGCTCCTGTTGCCCTTTGGCTTTTGAAAATGGCCTTGGTGCCTCTCAGCCCTTGGCCAGCTCTCTGGGGCTTTGGGGAGCCCTGGCGTGTGAGCGCATGCCAAGCCTCTAATGACAAGGGCCCATTAGCGCACAAGGCTGGATTCCTGGAACCACCAGGAAGATTAGGAAATGGAGCTGAGAATGAGCTGGCTGCAGGCTCTGCCCGGGGAGTACCCGCGTGCCCAGCGGCAGCTCCCTGGAGGATGGAGTAGGTGTAGACGGCAAGGGTGCCCCCAGGTCATTCGGGCATCGGTGCCGCTGCAGGCCGGCTCTGGGCTCCCCTCCTCTCTACCCTTTCTGGGAAGCTCAGGAATCCCTGTGGCCAGCAGGCCTCGCTGTCACAACGTGGGGCAGTGCAGCATGGAGGAGGCGTGCGAGGGGGTGTGAATAAGTGCCCGCCGGATGGCAGGCAGAAACTCAGACTGAAACAGTCTAAGGCACAGTCCCTGCCTCAGTGAGAGGGATGGCAGGCGGGTGAGGCCAGTTATCATCTTAGACTAAGGGCCGTCTTAAGAGCCGGCTTCCCAGGTGGCTCAGGTGGTACTCTGTCTGCCTGCAACGTGGGAGACCTGGGTTCAATCCCTGGGTTAGGAAGATCCCCTGGAGAAGGCAATGGCAACCCCCTCCAGTACTCTTGCCTGGAAAATTCCATGGACAGAGGAGCCTGGTAGGCTACAGTCCATGGGGTCGCAGAGTCGGACACAACTAAGCAACTGAACAACGACAAATTCATATGTTGCAGTCTTGACCCTCCCACTGTGACCTCACTTAGAGACAGTCTTTCCAGAGGTAACCCTAACCCAGTGTGACTGTCCTCATAAGAAGGGGACATGTGGACACAGATACTCAGAGAGATGAGGACACGCAGACAGGGAGAAGACGGCTGTCTACAACCCAGGGGAGAGGCTGGGAACGGCCCTCACAAGGAATCGATCCTGCCCACACTTAGATTTCGTTTTCTGGCCTCTAGGACTGAGTGAAAACAAACTGTCATTTAAATCACCCAGCCGCGCAGCCCTAGGAAAGCTAATAGAGCTTCTGTGGCACCAAAGAATGTCTAGGCTGGAACCCTCGGGGAGAGGAGGGAGGAGAAACGGAAGGTCCTGTGGGCAGCCAGAGGGGGACTTTGGGGCTGAGGGTGTGGGCGGAGGGTGGGCACAGAGAAAGAAGCCTGAAGGAGCATCAGATGCCGAGCCCAGGAACCAGGTCTGAGGGCCAACAGAAGCCAGTCTCACAGCATGAGTCTCTGGAAATCATACTCTCAGAAACGTCTCCAACTCCACTGGCAACGTTGAAAACCCAAGCCACTGGCACATTGACCCTGGGAGATCAAGAACTTTTTAAAAATTCTGATTGCAGTGATTGATTTATGTGAGTTTCTTGGATCGTGTTCATTGTCAACAATAATACGAGCTTCCGCAGCTGGTGCAGGGGTGGGTTTACTGGCATCTGGGGCTGCCCGCGGTTCTCTGAACCGACAGCTGTAGGGGATGCATCCTGCCTGGCCTTGCAGGGCGGCTGGACTCCCCTGCCCACAGACGAGGTGTGAGGACTGATTGCCTGTTTTTGATAACCAGCTTGACACGAAACTAGCAAACTTCCAAAGTCAAGTGAAAATGAAAGAGAAAGTCCGCTCAGTCGTGTTCGACTCTTTGCGACCCCATGGACTATACAGTCCATGGAATTCTCCAGGCCAGAATACTGGAGTGGGCAGCCTTCCCCTTCTCCGGGACATCTTCCCAACCCAGGAATCGAACCCAAGTCTCCCACACTGCAGGCGGATTCTTTACCAGCTGAACCATCAGGGAAACCCCAAGTCAAGTTAGAGGGTAAGGAATTAGGCTGAGGACTTGGATTTTATTTCATTAATGTCCAAACAACATGGGAACTTTCTGAATGGGAACAAGCCAAGCCAGAATATTTGGTCTTAAAAATCCTTCCTGGGATCACGATGGGGGTCCAGTGGAGAAGGATGGGGCCCTGGGTAACAAAACTGGCAGGTAAGATTTTCCTCCGTTAAAATGCACAAAAAGTAAAGCATCTTGGGATGCTGGAAGGACAATACTTGCTTTGCAAATGAGTGGAAGGAGAAAACTTAAAATGAAGAGTTTGGGCCGGCAGTTCTTGGTTCTCAGGAAGGTCACATGAGGATGAATAATGAACTTTCTCAGGGCCAATTCCTGGACAGCGGATCCTGTTTTATTGTCCAAAGAAAGGCAGGGTCTATTCTCCAATGTTCCGTAGGCTGTCAAGATGGGGGATAAATCTGAGACCGCCTTTAAATACTGGGTTTCAATTGCCTTCTTTCTTTCCTGGGCAGATATATGGGCTTGTGGTATGATTTAGTACCCGAGCCCCAAGGAGCTGGAGTGCTCTGTAGGACCAAGACAGGGCTTTCCAATTATTTTTGTGCTTTCTGCTGAGGACAAGACTCAGTTCTCAGGAGAGGGACGTTCAAGCCTGATGATTCTTCTTGGGAGGAAAAGTGAGAGGCCATAGCCAGGGCCGGCCTGGCTGCCCCACTGCTTCAGGGTTTGGGAAGGCTGCCTATATAACGGTAATAGTAACAGTAACAGTAATAATAATAATAATAGTTGCGCTTCCCAGGTGGCACTGGTAGTAAAGAACCCGCCTGCAATGCGGGAGGCGCTAGAGATGCAGGTTGGATCCCCAGGTCAGGAAGACCCGCTGGAGAAGGAAAGAGCAACCCTCTCCAGTATTCTTGACTGGAGAATCCCATGGACAGAGGGAGCCTGGAGGGCTACAGTCCATGGGGTCGCAAAGACGACTGGGGGACTGAGCACATGTAATCATAGTTGCTGTTTTGCGCTTCAAGTGGGAGAGGTGTTCATTGCTTAAACTTTCTCCCCTCTTGGTTCT
The DNA here is from genome assembly GCA_006410635.1 of Cephalophus harveyi. Classification (NCBI taxonomy): domain Eukaryota; kingdom Metazoa; phylum Chordata; class Mammalia; order Artiodactyla; family Bovidae; genus Cephalophus; species Cephalophus harveyi. The sequence continues at coordinate 269,819 of SJYT01016002.1, read as the reverse complement.
CTTTAACCAATTAAAGAGCTAAATAAGATCAAAGAGTCACCCGAAGCCTAGGAATCCCTCATAAAACTGGACAGCGGCTCTCCTCTCTGAAATTACACATTCCGTGATCGGTTCTCTCAAGAGAGGCTCCGCTCCCAAGAGGATGGTGGTGGGCAGGGCCAGAGGGCAGCAGACTCCAGAACGTGCCCATATCCACTCAGGGACCCGGCTGCCGGCAGCTGTGACCTGCTGGATTTGCCCAGTTCTCCTTGATCTCCCTGAGCAGAGAAGTCACTCCCGCTGTCCTTGGAGCACAGGTGAGGGGTGGGGAAAGAAACCAGAAGTGCTTATTACAACCTTTCTCTCTTCTAAGTCTGGAGTAAGGAGTTAAAATATAAGGCATAGGATCATCGCTGTATACGTTTAATAACTGTAATTGTTGAGGACTTCCCCTGGTGCCAGGTATTCTGATGAGGATATTACATGCATCATTAATTTTTAAGGTGGTTTTGATTTCTTGACAAGGGACCAGAAATCACAGGCTTGCAAGTTCCTATAAACGGTCACTAGCTCCACAAGCCAAGCTTTGGGTGAGCAAAGTACTTTTACCCCTAGACAGTCATCAGGGGCCATGGTTGGCCATAGGCTTGGTCTGCTGTGGGTCTTAGGGATCGGGAGCTCAGGAGGAGAAGGGATTTTCTGAATTTTCACATTCCAAGCACCCACTCAGTATGATTGGTTCAAGGATGAAGTTTGACTCAGGTTAGTTCAGGGTTCAGTTCAGTCGCTCAGTCGGGTCTGACTCTTTGCAACCCCATGGACTGCAGCATGCCAGGCTTCCCTGTCCATCACCAGCACCTGAAGCTTACTCAAACTCATGACTTTTGAGTTGGAGATGTCATCCAACCATCTCATCCTCTGTGATCCCTTTCTCCTCCTGCCTTCAATCTTTTCCAGCATCAGGGTCTTTTCCAATGAATCAGTTCTTTGCATCAGGTGGCCAAAGTATTGGAGTTTTGGCTTCAGCAACAGTCCTTCCAGTGAATATTCAGGACTGATTTCCTTTAGGATGGGCTGGTTGGATCTCCTTGCAGTCCAAGGGACTATCAAGAGTCTTCTCCAGCACCACAGTTCAAAAACATCAATTCTTCGGTGCTCAGTTTTCTTTATGGTCCAGCTCTCACATCCGTACAAGACTACTGGAAAAACCATAGCTTTGTCTAGACTCAGGTTAGACCGGGGATAAAATACTGGGACTTTCTTTGGACCTTTTCTTTCTCAGAAACAACAGCTTTTTTGTTCATGGAGGTTGCTGATGACGTGGGTAATGGAGGGTTTCCCTGGTGGCTCAGATGGTAAAGAATCTGCCTGTAATGCAGGAGACCTGGATTTGATCCCTGGGTTGGGAAGATCCCCTGGAGGAGGGCATGGCAAACCACTCCAGTATTTTTGCCTGGAGAATCCCCATGGACAGAGAAGCCTGGTGGGCTACAGTCCTTGGGGTTGCAAAGAGTCAGATACGATTGAGTGACTAAGCATAGCAATATTAAGAGTGGGCATTTGGGGGAACCCTAATAGAGAGACCCAGCTTGGGAGGAAAGCTAAACCAGAAATCAAGTCTTAGTGATCTTGTTCAAAAACTTGGGCCCCTTGCTAGAGGCTAAGCTAGACATGCTTCTGGCTTTCTGGTCCACTGAGGCTGTGTGTTCTCTCCCCTTTTTTGTGTTGGGTTTCTGTTGCACACAACCAAAAAAAGTGTTGGTTAATGTATTTGTGGATCTTCCCAACAGGATGAATGATCTTCAGAGAGTTTATTGTGGAAATGAAGTAGAAAAATGCATACCTAATGTTCTCAGAGCTTCTGTGACCACACGTAGCCCGCTCCCACCTCCAGGCTAAACCAGAGCCTCTGAAGATGTCACCACACTCGCCCTTTTAAATTAGGGATGAAATGCCATAGTCATTCACAGGAAGGGTACCTGGAGATGTCAGCCTGCAGCCTTGAGAATCTTAGCTGGGATTGATCAATCCAGGTTTGGTCACTAACTGGGCATGGGGAAAGGGGTCCTGAAAAAGAGGATGTGCTGAAGGCATTTTATTATAGGGGGAGGAGAGGTGGACATTATGTCGTCAGGCTGACCGGGGAGGATGCAGAGCAGTTAGGGCGGGGTGGAGGGAGCCCTGAAGATGCAGGGAGAGGTGAAGGGGTCAAATATCAAGTTTTCCTCGGTAGAGATGTGACTAGAAGTGCAGAGAAGACAGATCTCCCCAGGTCCCAACTTGGCAATGAGCCGCCCCTGCCCTCAGACAGTCGTGGAAGAGGAGTCACGTCGTCCATAGGGAAATGGAGTGTGATCTGGGTCAGACTCTAGAGCGATTATGGGCTGGGGGTGTGGGCAGCCTCGGTGGGGGAACGGACGCAATCCCCAGTGTGTCCCGGGTGTTCACACACGTGTGCCAGTGGGTGCATGCGGTGTTTCAGAATCATCAGAGGGTGGGCTCAGCTGACAGGCAGCTGTCAGCCAAGGGGCCCTTCCGCTTGTAATTGAGAAACGGCAGCGTGCTCTCTCTCCCGGAGCAGGATGATAGTAATTAATTGTTCATTGATCCCCACAGGTCAGCTGGGGGTCAGAGAAGTTGCTCCAGTGGCCTCCCAGTTTGCCAGGCAGCCAGGGAGCAGTGGTTTGAGACCTCCATGGGAACTGTCCTGTGCCCTAAGCCCTGACAAAAGGTGACAGGGTAATTGTGGTAACCTCGGAGTCTGTTATCACTAATGATACACGAGCGAGCCGTTCAGGAACACCGTGCCAGCACACCATCGAAGACAGAAGGAGGAGCAGGAAGCGTGAGCGGCAGCGGACCCCTGTCACTGTGGGAGGCAGCGGCAGGACCGTTCAGGTCACTGTCAGAAGCTGCCGTGAGTGTCCATCTGGGTGTGAAGGAGCGCCGGGAAAGCCATGTAGGGCTCACTGCCGATCCATACAGGGGTCTACAGCCTAAGGTGGAGAACTCTTATACCATCCGAAGGGCACACAGAGTAGATGGATTCAATAAGATTCAGGTCAGGTCAGCAAAGCCTTCTCCCATCCGCCGTGTTCTTCTAGATTCCAATGGTCCCTGACATGATCTCCCAGGGATGGGGGGCTTGGTGCTAGGGCCTCAGGTTACATCTATGTTCCCGTGGAGTTTATACAGGTCCCAGGTTACCCTGCTTGTCTGCGTCTCTCCCCTCCAACCAGACTGTAAGCTTTGAGAAGGCTGGAACCATCTCGGATGCCTTAAACCACAGCCACCGCCAACACTGAGTGTTGCGTTGTGCCAGGCACACAGTAAGCTCCATAATGCTCGGCGCAGCGTGACACACGTGCTAGTTCTTAATAAATATTGATTGATTAAAAATATGGAACCTAATTATTGCATTGATCATGAGGATGGTGAGGGGCGGGGGTAGGGTGCTGCTGTGGTGAAATCTTGGTGGGTTCACTATTTCCCAGAGAAGAAGAGGTCAAGGTGTTAACCTTTCTGGTTATCTGCACTTGTATCTTAAAGGCTATGGGGTGAGATTACTGATGGAGTCTGTAATTGCGTGAATTTTTTCAGTGATGTATACTATCTCCAAGTTAGGGCAGAGCTAATCTAGCTAACACTAGAACAAATTAGTGTCTACATTTCAGAGGCAAAACCATTTTGACTCAGGGGAGAGAGAGTGTTTCATTGAAACCAAGGATTTGCCTTTCTTCTGAAAAACGGGTGCTTTCTGTGCATCTGCCTTTTCCTATCGGGTGGAGCTGGACGTGGTTGCCTTTTGCAGCTCTTAGAGGCGGGACAGTTCTCTCACTGAAGAACCTTCCATCTGTTCGATGCCTCCCCCCAGAGCCATCAGCCACCACGAAGTCCAAAGGACCCCACCTAAAGGATGCCTTTTGGAACCTTCTTGAAACTCAGTCTTTTGCAGGCTGTGATCTCTGGCTCTCGTGGTGTTCCTCCCACCTCTCTGCTTGTTTGTCTCAGCCCCCTTCACGGGCTCCCCAAGCATCTCTCCGTCTCATCCAAGCTCACCACTGCAATTGCCACCTGTCGCTCTCTGTCTCTCCCACGCCCAGGTCTCTGTGTCTTTGAACTTCTCAGGCACCAATCTCCACCTGAACGTCCCAGAAGCTCTTGGAACTCAGTAAATAAACACGGGCAGCATCACGTACACATCTTTACCTCTGCATCCTCATCTCCAAAGCTGTTCTCCACTTAGCAAACGCCACCCTCAGGCACGTTCCCCACGTCAGAAACCAGGAGTCATCCTGAGCTTCTCCATCCCTTGCTCCTCACACCCAGGCGGCGCCAGAGCTCGGGGATGAGACTGGTTGCTGAGTCACTTTGGTCTCACTGTTACTTCGTCACCTGCTGGGCCACCCACATAATTCAGTCCTCACCGTCTCCTCTGTAGGTCACTGGAAAGGCTGCTTAACTTTCCCCCCTTCCTTCCCTCTTATCCACGTCCCGTTCATTTTCCACCCCACTGTTAGAGATCTTTAATATTTAGTGGGCTTCCCTGGTGGCTCAGTGGTAGAGAATCTGCCTGTCAATGCAGGAGATGCTGGTTCCATCTCTGGATCAAGAACATCCCCTGGAGAAGGAAACAGCAATCCACTCCAGTATTCTTGCCTGGAAAAATCCCAGGGACAGAGGATCCTGGCAGGCTACATGTCCCTGCCTCTTTAAACTTCACCAGAGCTTTCCAACACTTCTAGAAGGTCAAACACCCGCCCTGGTTTATAGGGACTGTGATACTCAGGCTCTTGATCAGGGTTCCCTAATAGCTCAGCTGGTAAAGAATCCGCCTGCAATGCAGGAGACCCTGGTTTAATTCATGGTTGGGAAGATCTACTGGAGAAGGAAGAGGCTACCCACTCCAGTATGCTTGGACTTCCCTGGTGGCTCAGCTGGTAAAGAGTCTGCTTGCAATGTGGGAGACCTGGATTCGATCCCTGGGTTGGGAAGATCCCCTGGAGAAGGGAAAGGCTGCCCACTCCAGTATTCTGGCCTGGAAAATTCCATGGACCGTATAGTCCATGGGGTCGCAAAGGGTCGGACATGATCGAGCGACTTTCACTTTCACTGGTTACTTCTGTGGCCCCCAAAACTGTCCTGCCACATGACTGTCACTATCCTGTATAGACTGATGCCCCCTCCATGGTCCACGAAAGGAACGCCCTCAACCACAGCACAACAGTCCTACTCTGCTTTCAGTCTCAACCTCTGAGCAGCTGCCATCATCCTGCTGACCCTCGTCTCTGCCACCAGGCAGAGTGGCAGTGTCCTTTCCCTGTACTCCCATAAATGCCCCCAATATGCCAACACTTAGAATAACAGCTGACGTTTAGGAGGCATGTGCTCTGCCTGGGCTGGATCTAGCCCAGAGCCCACCCTTTGATCCCCGGCTTCACGCTGCCTCCTCCAATCTGTCTTTGCTTGAAGATCTGTCCTCCCTACTTAATGTGAGTTTCCTCCAGGGACTGGATTTGCTTTGTTCACTATTTTTTTTTTCTTGACTCCAGTGCCTAGCATATCACAGGGGTCAGCAATTTGTAGAAAGAAAGTAGTTCTGGATCCGTCTACTCCAGAGTATATTCGATTTCTCAGATTGTACCTTTTATCATCTAAAATATGAGGGAAAAGTGTATATCTGGCATCTTCATGGCCAAGCAAGAGAAAGCATTCTTATCCCAGTATTTATCTTTCATCTATAATATTTACCTATGAGCAATTGAAAATGATTTTCCAAAATGTCTGCCTTTCATGAAGGCAGAAGGCAGGACAGAAATTACGTCCTCCTGGAAAAATGTCCCTTTTTCTTCCAGGTATCAGGCTCCTTTTTAAAATTAGCTTCTGAATATGAATGACCCAGCTCTTTAAACTTTAATGTCCCAGTCATTTAAATTGTTTCTTTCAAAGTACAAAAGAGCAGCTGGGCCACATCGGCACTAATCACTTGCCAACTTTCCTTTTTACAAAAAAAAAAAAATTCCAAGGCAAACCATTCAATATCACAGTTATCCAAGTCTATGCCCCAACCAGTAATGCTGAAGAAGCTGAAGTTGAACGGTTTTATGAAGACCTACAAGACCTTTTAGAACTAACACCCAAAAAAGATGTCCTTTTCATTATAGGGGACTGGAATGATAAAGTAGGAAGACAAGAAACACCTGGAGTAATGGGGAAATTTGGCCTTGGAATGTGGAATGAAGCAGGGCAAAGACTAATAGAGTTTTGCCAAGAAAATGCACTGGTCATAGCAAACACCCTCTTCCAACCACACAAGAGAAGACTCTACACATGGACATCACCAGATGGTCAACACCGAAATCAGATTGATTATATTCTTTGCAGCCAAAGACGGAGAAGCTCTATACAGTCAACAAAAACAAGACCAGGAGCTGACTGTGGCTCAGATCATGAACTCCTTATTACCAAATTCAGACTCAAATTGAAGAAAGTAGGGAAAACCGCTAGATCATTCAGGTATGACCTAAATCAAATCCCTTATGATTATACAGTGGAAGTGAGGAATAGATTTAAGGGCCTAGATCTGATAGATAGAGTGCCTGATGAACTATGGAATGAGGTTCATGACATTGTATGGGAGACAGGGATCAAGACCATCCCCATGGAAAAGAAATGCAAAAAAGCAAAACGGCTGTCTGGGGAGGACTTACAAATAAGAAGAAATAAAATATGGAAAAAAAAATAAAGTTTGGGGAGCTGTAAGTAAAGTGAGTTTTCAGAGATTAGTCATACAACAGATGAAAATATTTTAATTAGCATTTTTAATAACTTGCATTTGTCTCCTTCATGTGTACATATTTTAAGTGGAAGTAAAACTTTAAACATTGCTTAATAAAGCTGTTATGCACAAAAAAGTAAATAAAAGGGAAAAAAAAAGAAAATTACTTCTTTCTATCCAGTATTTTAAGAGTCCAAAAAAGCATCTTAGGTAGAATGGAACTGGCAAAAAAAAAAAAAAAAAAAAAATCACATCAAGTAAATGGTGGAATTTCTTCTGTCACTCTAGCAATTTTGGTGTCAACGGTTAAAAACACAGGAGAACTACTTCTTTCTCATCACTGTGCATTTCTCTGAAGGTAAGCCACCCCCAGCGATGGAAACTCCCTTCACTGAGGACCTGGCCTGAAAGGCAGCGTGCCTCTGCAGGTATAGTGTACTTAGGACCTTTGTAAGAAGAAAACCAGAATTGCTTATTAAAAGAGTAAAATATAAACACTAATGGCAGACAGTTTTGTTTTTTTTTTAAATGATGGTGCCCATCTCATGAGTCTTTGTTCTAATTTCTATTTTGTTTTCCTCTTCACCTCAAAGTAAAGCTTGGGTCAGAGGTTCCATGAAATTTAAATATAATAGCGAGATTTATACATTTAAATTCCTCCGCTGGTTTCCTTGGCAACAGCTCTAACTTTTATAGCCCTGGATACAGAATATTCCACCAAGAGTTCTTGGGAATTGATTTCTTAGAAAGCCTCCATTGTAGTCAGAACACAGCTTGTAAAACATTTGAACAGAACATGTAATGACATTTTTAAACAAAAGTTAAAGCAGGTTCATCACAGACATATTTCAGCCAAGCACTTGGTTTTGCTGCTCTCTTCTGTCGCAGGAAAAGCCTACCCTTCTCAACACTTCTCTCTGAAACAGCGGGCTGTTTCTGGACCACCGGCTTCAGAGCTCGGACCCACTGTCCAGGAAATGGCCGTGGGCCACGGGGTAAATTTAGACCAGAGATTGTGCCCAAAACTGAGCCTCTTAGAAAAGGGTGCTTGAGCCAGAACAAGCCCTGGCAGAGCCTTGGAGTGTGTGACACAGACAGATATGTCACTGTGTCACCTGTACTTGAGAGCAAGAGTGGCAAATAAAATTCCCTTTTTGAGAGAAGCAGACTCACAGAGCAAACTAGTGGTTATCAGTGGGGAGGGGAGGTCTATCGAGGGGTGGGGGACTGAGGTGCCAACCACCGAGTGTAAGACAGACCCAAGGATGTATTATACAATGCGAGGACCATAGCCGATATATGCAATAACTGTAAATGGAAGGTAATCTTTCAAAACTGTATAAAATTTTTTTTAGGTATCTTTCTGTACCAACTAGTTGGGCATGAAACTAATTTATCTCCAGTTTGAATGCTGACTACGCAGGAGCTCGACACTGAAAAATTTGAAGTGCTGTGTTGGGTTTTCTAACTGGTGACCACCAGGAAGTGGTAAGCTCTCTGCTGCTGCTGCTGCTGCTAAGTCGCTTCAGTCGTGTCCGACTCTGTGCGACCCCATAGACGGCAGCCCAACAGGCTCCCCCGTCCCTGGGATTCTCCAGGCAAGAACACTGGAGTGGGTTGCCATTTCCTTCTCCATTGTGTGAAAGCGAAAAGTGAAAGTGAAGTCGCTCACTCGCGACCGACTCCTAGCGACCCCATGGACTGCAGCCTACCAAGCTCCTCCATCCATGGGATTTTCTAGGCAAGAGTACTGGAGTGGCTTGCTATTGCCTTCTCCGGATAAGCTCTCTAGTTCTGGTTTTCTTGTCGGGTAACACTTGCACCTGGGCGTCTGAGAAGCTCACCTGTAACCGAACAATGGGAAGGTAGAGAGAGGGGAAGAGTGAACGTGGGAAACCAGCTGGCGTGGAAAAGGCGTTTTATAATTTACCATCACATACGTTCTTTTCAGACGGAATCCAAGGAGGTGGATTTATGGGAGAGGATATGTATTCTCAGCCTCAAGGAATCACAGTGACGACAGTCATCGCCTTTTCCTGAGCACTCACCATGTGCCAGACTGTGTGCTTCCTACTTTGCATCAGTTTTCTCACTGAAGCTTAATGATGATCCTATAACTTAAGTATTTTTTTTCCTCCTTTAGGGACAATAAAACAAAGGTCTGGCTAGGCTCCAGGCTGACTGGTTAGTACACGGTGAAGCCCAGGTCTGAACCTGGGCTAGCTGACCCTAGCATGGTGTGTCTTTAACACATCTTTTCTGCGAGTCAGAGGGGAGAACCCCAGGACCCAGTCATGCCCACGGCTAGGACCTTGGCACTCAAGTGTCGACACAAGCAGAGCAGGGTCTGGCTGTGGACCCAGAGCCTCCCTGAGCGAGGAGTCCCAGTGCCTGGGCTCATTTCTAAAACACATCTATACGAAGAACCTCACCGCGTGGTCCGAGGCCACACTGAGCCGGAACGGAATGTACAGCACTTAGCCCCCGGCAGCTGGTGTTCAGTCCATCCCCAGAAACTCCGTCCCCTCCAACCAGCCTCCCTGCCTCCCCGTACAGTTCGTGAAAAACAGGATTCAGCATATAGGTCTGGCTGATGCGGACCAGGGACCACGCACATCTTCCCAGAACATCACAGCCAGCCTGACTTTGCTTGAGACCAGACCACGCTACAATGTGTGTGAGGCCAGGCCTGGTATGGAGACTTCCAGCACTCTCGCCCACGTGGCAGAGAGTAAATGGCCAAGACCTTGTTCCCCTAAGAGGGATCCATCCAGATGGAAAAGTCTAAAGACACATCCGAGTGGACTGACTCTGCCACCTGTTGACTATCTAAGCTAGGGGAATCCAGTTAACCTTTCTGACCCGAGCTCAGTCTCAGAAAAACAGGCACTCAGTAAAGAACTAGCATGCTTACTGCATTTACACACTCACAGCACTGTGGTGGGGCCTGTCAATGCACAGAGAAGTGTCAGGGCCGGGAGGGCTGGACCAGGCCGGGCAGCAGGGAACGTCTAAGTCAAGCTGCTGGAACAGCAGCCCTCGATGTTTCGGACACGAATGTGGGGCTTACTGATTGTCAGAACGCTCTTCATATTCGGGCGGGTTACGCAACATACACCACATCCTAGGCTTAGGGGTGGGGTGGGAGGCTCAACTAGGGCTAAGGACCCCGCAGGGAGGGAGCCTGCTGACAAACCCGGACAGTGGCCTGGGAGGACTGCCGCGGTGCATCGCCGGTCACCACTGTCAGAGCAGAAAACCCAGATTTCTTTGAGGAGAGGACTTTACTTCCTCGGCTAACACTGTCTATTTACACAACGATCAGGACCAGCGTCACTTCACTGAAAACCACTGCTCAGATAAATTAAAAACAGCAATCAACCTGGAGAATTTTATTGGCAGGGTGGGAATAATTTCACTCTCTCTGAACCCTGACAGAACATAACACATGCCCGTCTTCCCCATCTTCCCTTTATTCATCAGTTAGGAGACCAAAAACCGCAATAAAAAAATCATATAAAAGGCTTATAAACATCATTCAGATCTTCTTTACCAGTCATTTGGTTTCATTTAGTATAACTGGTTTTTCCATTAAAAGAAAATTAAATAAAATATGAGATGTTATTGTAGTTGCTTAAGAGGAGATTGGGGGATTGCACTTCTTAGAAAAGTAATTTCCGTTTCCCTCCTGCTCTGGTGTTCCAGCATCGCATCCCAGCTCCTCAGTGACACACACAAACACGCACAGCAAGACACTCCAGCAGCTGGCTGAGGAGTCCACGCTGGCCATGGCCACAGGGACCTCGGAACCCGTGGGATCTTCTAAATGGAGATGCACAGAGGGGGTCCCGGGCGCTGGAATTTTTAACAAGCTCCATCTGGGGCTTCCCTGGTGGCTCAGACAGTCAAGAATCTGCCTGCGATGCAGGAGACTCGGGTTTGTTCCCTGCGTCGGGAAGATACCCTGGAGATGGAAGGAGAAGGAAATGGCAACCCACTCCAGTATCCTTGTGTGGAGAATGCCATGGACAGAGGAGCCTGGCGGGCTACAGTCCATGGGGTCACAGAGTCAGACACGACTGAGGGACTAACACATGCCGAGGAATTTCTACGGCACATCAGAATGTGAGGGCCAGGACTCCCAATCATCCTTTAATAACAGCAAATAACAGCTCTTCTGAATGGTCTGTAGGACCCAGGCCAGGACCCCTCTACTCCTGAGCTGCCCCTCATTTCACACGACTCCTGTTTAACCTCTTCAGGACTCTTCCACCCACTGGGACACCCTCCCTTACCAACACCCTCTTCTTTCTCCCTGCAAGCTAATTGCTACCTGCCCAAATCCTACATGTGCTTGAAAACAGTTAAATACCATTTCCACTTTTTCTTCCCTGTCACTTTCTTTGATCCTATCAGCTAGAAGTAATTTCTTCTATGGCTACATTTCCATTTAATTTGTGCTTTATTTGCATCATTATCACCTTCCACCTTCCCTTGTAGATATTAACACACACGTTTCTCCTACATTAGATGGCAAGCCTCTGGAGAAACGAATCCATGTTGTCTTCACCTTTGTGTCTATGGCCCCCAGCACATATAGGTGCTCTATTACTATATAAAGGAACAAATGAGAACAAAAGAACAAAGGAAGGAAGAACGAGTGTCCTTTCAGATAACTTTTATAGTTCTGTAGTTTGCAAAAACAAGCTGAGTTTGCTGCACAGACCATTAACATTTCTATATACACACTCAGCCTGCTAATAGAAGCACACTGAGGATTCTTAAAGGCCCTATAAGAGAGGTTTTATATCCTGGCTTTAGCATCGCTGGCATCTGTGGCATCTAAAACCTGAGAGCGCTATTCCTCTGAGGTGTCATTAGCTTTCTGTGTGCCTTCAAAGGCTCAAAGACAATTTCCTGGACTCCTATAAGAATGCCAGTTTCTTTCCAGCCACTGCAAAATATATCTTAGCTGCTGCTGGAATTGTCATTTGCTTTCTATGCCTTCAAAAGCACCGTGCGAGATAGAGCCCTGTGCTATTATTGGCACTGTCGGGTTCCCTATGTCGTATCAAAAGAGCCCTCCAAAGTTTCTTTGTGCTTGCTGTCTCCGTGTGTGTGTGCAGTGACGCTAAAGATTATTTTTCTGGTCAAATGTCTTGTCTACAAAGCCTACCCAATTTTTATCTAATGTCTTCCCAATGAAAGAATGTCCAGGGGAAAAAAAAAATCTAACAGTAACAACCCTTATTTCACCCCTTTCTGTATTAAGAGAACAGTGAGAGCAGGGCCCTAAAATCTGAAATAACACTCTCATGCAGGTCAGAATATAACGTCTCCAGAATTTCACAACAGGCGTCAAGATGCAGCCAGTGTTAGCACCAAGTAATACACTGGTCAAGGCACAGGCTCGCTCACTTCCTTTGAAAACTTGTCCTCCTTTGTGATTGAATTATAAACAGTCTCTGGGTCATAAAGCGGCTGAGGATTCTTCCCACACCATAAACGCAGTGTTTTTCAAAGGGCCTGCTGCCGCACTTGGGGCAGGATG
>SJYT01016002.1:247251-257354 GCA_006410635.1 Cephalophus harveyi | reverse complement strand
GGTCTTCCAATGGGGGGAGGGTTGGGCGGGGGGGCTTTCCTGACCTCTGCTGAAGGTCCTGCATCCCTAATAATGTCAGTAGCTGTCCCTAGCCATTGTGACTACCAGAAATGCACCCCAAAATTCCCAGCCATCTGGCTTCTCTTGAGGAAGGTGAGGACTTGTGGCTGTGCACCAACGGGGACACACACATTCTACAATCCACTTTGTGACTACATATTCTATGTGTTAGATAAACACAGGGGTCACTAGCGAGACAAGGCAGTAAAGTAAAGGGAGATGTGGAGACTGGAAGGGACATTGGTCACTGGCAACTGTGAGCTAGCCAGGTGTGCGCTGCCTTCACAGGTAAGGGCAGGTTTGGACAGATTCAACTCGGCCATTTACAAATACAGAGGGTCTTTATTTTCTCCTAATAACTGTTACCTTTGCTTTTTTGAGCTTCCTGGGACTCAAAGATGGCAGGACGGGGAGAGAAAACCTAAAACCTCCCATCAATGGCATTTCTTCCCTTGCCGACATGCACAGATAGTCCCACTCAGTGAATTCTGTGTTCTAATTTTGTTATTAAAATCTAAAGTAGTCTTTCTCCTTCTTTTCCTCAAAGTTCTGCTTCTTGGTGTGTTCATGGTTCCCCTAGACCCAAGATGGTGGAGGCGGGAGGCGGGTATCAGCTTGAGGGCAAATGAAGGAAATTGTTCTTTTGAGTTACTGCACCAGCAATTTCCTCACCTCATTATTTACACATATATTATTTCATTTAATTTTCTCAGCAACTGTGACGGGGGTGTATTTTCATTCTTTTAAGGCCAGATACATTTTCTAAGGGAGCAGATGGCAATCTGTTTGCACCAAAACTGTGCTGGCTTCTTTTTCCCTCTCTGCCTCCACGATGCCACACTAAGCCACCATCACCATTAATAATAATGATGAGAGTAACAGTAACGCCAAGGAGTGTCCACAGCAAGAGAGAACCGGCAGCAAATCCATATCTGACTGTTTGCAGATACAGTGTTGGGCAGCCAGAATCTAGAGGCACAAGATGGAACAAGATAGGGTTGATGAAACCCGTCAATTAGTCAAAAAGCCCCTCTGGTGGCTCAGAATAGAATCGGGATGTTATGACACAGTCTTCTCCCCTTGGGGGTGGGGGAGCTTGCAAACCAGTGAGAAAACTCAGACTTAGAAAAAGCACATGTTATACATTGCTTCATATTTTGTTTGCTTACCAAGGAGACCTGAATGTCTTCCTTGATTCCTATCCTGGAAAAAAATACACGTAAGTATAATTAACAAGCTTCTGATATGATTCATTACAGCATGTCCATGTTGGGTAAAGAAATGAATGAGGTGATGAACAGTTCCTCTGATGAAAAGGAAGAGCTGGAGAGCAAAGATCTTTACAGCAGGTCTTTAGAATTGTCTAAAGGAAAAAGATAATGATACCGTAATCCCTTCCCATTCTGGAGACTGACCTAAATTTGGAATATCACCAGGGGTAGGATTTCCCTCACAAAATACACTTGTACAGATAACAAAGCCAAGCTGAGAGGTGAATGCTGAGTAGCTGGTTTTCGAAGCTCAGCTATTAGCAAAGGGAGCCACACCAGCCTGAAGAGCTATGCGCTGTGAGAATTATAAATTAATATGAATCACACAGATGGATATACTAAAAGACAGTAAAAATGAGAAATGGCAATTCCAGTAATGCCACATGATCCTGAATATGTTTCTGGGAAGGTTTTACTCTCGTTGGAATTCAGATAGAAATTTCTTAAAGATCTCCTGAATAATGCATCCAGAGGGGTATGTATCTGCTTTCCTCCTCTTTCCCACCATGGAAGGGGTGATGACTCACCCTAGTTTAAGAAACACTGCCCTGGGTGAAGAGTTTCTCAGGTGGCACAAGAGTTAAAGAACCCGCCTGCCAATGCAGGAGACGAAAGAGATGCAGGTTCCATCCCTGGGTCTGGAAGATCCCCTGGAAGAGATATATCTCTCTGTCCATTCCTTCCAGCTGACGTCTAATAACATCTCTTGTGAAACAAATTTACCTTGTAAAAGGACCACGAAGCATAAGCATGAACTCTAAACCAAATTCAAAAACTGGATTGATTATTCAGTGAAATGTGGTATATGCACACAAAGGAATATTATTCAGCCTTACAAAGGAATAAAATTCTAATACACCCTGCAACATGGGTTGAACCTTGAAGACATTATGCTAAATGAAATAAATGTCAGACATAAAAGGACAAACACTATATGATTCTACTTACAATCACTGATTCCACCTACAACAGATAAAGTCATAGAGACAGAGGTAATACAGAGGTCACCAGTGGCTCAGGGGAGAAGGATATGGGGAATTATTGTTTCATGGTTATAGCTTCTACTTCATCTATTTTGATCCCTGCCTCCCTGTTACTGGTTCCAACCCCACCATATCACCCTGTGCAACCCCGTGAGGAACTCCCAAGCTTTGTTCAACCAGAGGTCCCAGTATCCTGGACTACACACAGAGGAAGCACATGGCAAATGTGTTTGAATGAATGAATGAAGTCACTAACTAAAGACTTTAAGAAGAATGGGCTCCCATGGTCAGGTTTTCTAACAAGCTGTCCCCCAGCAGCACCAGATTGAGATCGCAGAAGGCCAGCTCTCTATATGCATCCGGAGTTGGTCCAGGGGCCAAACTGCATGCTCCCCTCTGGCAAAGATGTAAAATATAACCAGCAGAGGACAGGTGCTCAGCCTGTGCCTTGGGAAGCAGGATGAAGGAGAGGGACCTCTCCCATACAGTCAAGGGTCTGAGGACCCAGCCCCAGAAGACAGACCTAACCAGAAAGGTGTGCTCTGCTCTTCAAAGGAAATATGCAGCCTTTACACTCCCTAGACGGAGAAGGCAATGGCACCCCACTCCAGTGCTCTTGCCTGGAAAATCCCATGGACAGAGGAGCCTGGAAGGCTGCAGTCCATGGGGTTGCTGAGGGTCGGACACGACTGAGTGACTTCACTTTCACTTTTCACTTTCATGCATTGGAGAAGGAAATGGCAACCCACTCCAGTGTTCTTGCCTGGAGAATCCCAGGGACGGGGGAGCCTGGTGGGCTGCCGTCTATGGGGTTGCACAGAATCGGACACAACTGAAGTGACTTAGCAGCAGCACACTCCCTAGAATGTTCTGGCACGATAACTGGACTTATCCTCAATGGATAAGATGGAGGCTGATCTTCTGAAATCACTAACAACTAATACACGGCAACTGGTGGTTCGTCAAGTAGATGGAAGTGGTGACTTGCATCAAGGCCTTAGTCGAATTTTACGCTCTCTTTCAATCTTACAATTTAATGTCTCTATTTAATCATAAAGTGAATTATCTTCCAAAATAATAAATGTTCACTACCTTTCTAAATAATAAAATACATTTTCCCAGCACATAAACCAAGAGCTTTATTTTTATGCTAAAACTGATGTGAAATTACATGTCATGAATTATTCATGCCATCCAATTTAATTCAATTATTTTTACTGAATTCATATCTAATCCATAAAAATGTTTAACTCAATCAAAAAAAAAAATCATCTCTGCACCCTTGAATAATAGATTTCTCACAAAATTTCAAGAATGATAAGTGGATATTTGGTTTGAAATGGCAAGACATATTATAATTATAATGATGAAAGTAATTTTAATTATTTAAGCATACATTCTGTTCTATTTACTTACTGATGTCTTCTAAAGGAAAACTTATTTAATGTCAAAGTAGAATCATAGAGGGGGGAAGTGAGTCTCAGTTTCCAATATGGCATGAAAGTTACTTTTAGATTTTCTGTAAGATTCATGCATGTATCAGAGCAGATGCCTGCTCAAAGTGGGGTGGACACCTTGCCCAATTACAAGCACAAATTTTGCACTTATATTGTAGAAGAGCTCTGACTTGCCACTTTGAAATCAGAATTGTGAAGCCATCATTGCCTCCTTAGTGAAAACCCTTCAGGGGGACTTCCTCGGTGGTCCAGTGGTTAAGAATCCACCTTCCAATGAATGGGATACAAGTTCGATTCCTGGTCGAGGAACTAAGATCCCACATGCATCAGGGCAACTAATCCCGTGCCACAACTAGAGAAGCCCACTCACCACAAGGAAGACCCAGTTCAGCCAAAAATAAATAAATAAAAGTTTTTTTAAATTAATTAATTGGAGAGCTTCCTTGATGGTAGCAGTAAAAAACCACCTGCAAGGCAGGAGACACAGGAGATGCGGGTAATAAAATTAAAACCCCTTTGGAGTTCATGCCTCTTACCTACGGACCTCCTTGGAACTGTTTCCTATGGTCAATAACTTTGTCAACTGTTTCCCCGTCCACCTCTCCATGCCAGATCCTGGGCATCATTTGAGGTGCTCTCGACGTCTGCAAAGAATGCATTGAAACTCCCTTGCCTCTTAGTTTCTAGATGACTTCAGTTCCACCAACCATCACTGCCACTTCACTTATATCACCCGTGTCACCCACAGCCACACCCAGACCAGAAATCCCTCCATCTCTGCAACCCCAAACGCCAGAACGTCCCCTCTCATCAGACGTGCTCGCTAACTTCATCAAGCCTTCCATCCCCTGGGCCCACCATGTCCTCTGGAGCCAGTTCATTCCTCATAAGATTGTACATCACAATTCATCATTTAGATCACTTTTTTAAGTGACCGGAAGTCTTTTTGAATGCATACCTATCATGCCAGGCATTCATGGGGGGCAGGTTCCAGCAGCTCAGGCTCTTCCCCATCAGTTCTCACAAACCATGCTTCTCTGGACAGAGGAGGCTGGTGCTTCAGCTGAACTCGGGTTTCCTCCTTTTCCTGGTCATTGTCCTTCAAGCATCTCATGATGCTCGCTTGGCTCCCAGGACACTTAATATGCTCAACGTGTGGATTAACATCTTGGCAATAACGCTGCGTGGTGGGTACGCCACAGCCTCTCCTGGCTTTTCCATGGTAACAGCTGTGGGCCAGTCCTTTCTGAAGGGCAGTCATTCCACTTCCTGACACATATGTGTGCTGCCAAGTGGGCAACTCTAGTTTTCTAAAAAGCCTGGAGGACACAGGGCAGGTGCCCCTCCTCTTTCCCTTTGCACCTGTCATTTCTGAGAGTTACTGGAAGATGGCAGCTCCAACAAAAGGCTTACATCACTGCCTTAACGTCCACCCCTCTTTTCCCTTGAAACTTCTGACATGAGCACTCCACAAAATCCCACACCTGGATAGCTACAAGCATCTGTTTCTCCACTTCAAAACCAGTTCCTGGGCACTGTTAGAGGTGGTTATGTGGTCATTCAGGTTGGTACCCTGACGAAGTGATGGTCTCCAGCCTCAGGAAGACCATCGCTGGCACCTCTCCATACGCCCCCAAAGAGCTCCTTCTGTCCCAGTCCACATAATCCATTTCAAAGCTTCTTCACTCTCCTCAAGCTCCCATGCCCTCATTTCACTGCCCACTCCTTCCTCACACAAAAATCTAGAAACCCCAAAAGGTACTATCTTAACTGTGCCCACTATCAACACATTTATCTTTGTCAAGATCATCCTCATTCAAGAGATGAGGTGCTGTCTTACCCATATGTATTTCAATGGCATTTTTTTCAAGTGACTAATATTTGTTAAGTTTATCCAAAATTTTTGACTTAATGCAAATTAAAGGCTTTTTTGCATCTATATTTTGCTGACTTGCCTGATAAGTAATTAAATTACATAAATGTAGTAACAAGCACAAGTGACATAAAAAGTTTGGGATCAAACACAGTAGACCCTTCATAAAGCACACAAATTAGTGAAGTGCACAGAAACATGAAGAGATTGGCTACGAGCTGAAAGCATTTGTCTAGCAATATACCAGTCACAATACTTTAAGAGAGAATAAGGCTTATGAATGAATACAGTGAGTCTCTTAAGTAGGTATCAGCTAAGTTTCTGCTGTCCTGCTTTATATTTATCATGCTTTATTTACACAATTTGTTTACATTATCATCTCCCCTACTGTAGTCTGACTCCTTGAGGGAAGGTTCTATGCCTTCTCCTGCAGATCTAGCATGGTTTGAAGGAAATCAGAGATTTTGAGCAAATGTTTTGAATTGAACTGAATTAAATTGACATGTACTGGACCGAGGTGGTGGTGGTTGTTCAGGCACTCAGGTGTGTCCAACACTTTGCAACCCCCTGGACTGCAGCAAGCCAGGCTTCTCTGTCCTTCAGTATCTCCCGGACTTGGCTCAAAGTCACGTCCATAGAGTCGATGATGCCATCCAACCATCTCATCCTCTGTCACTCCCTTCTCCTCCTGCCTTCAGTCTTTCCCAGCATCAGGGTCTTTTCCAATGAGTCAGCTTTCCGCATCAGGTGGCCAAAGGATTAGAGCTTCAGCATCAGTCCTTCCAGTGAATATTCAGGGCTGATTTCCTTTAGGATTGACTGGTTTGATCTCTTTGCTATCCAAAGGACTCTTAAGAGTCATCTGCAGCACCACAGTTTGAAAGCATCAATTCTTTGGTGCTCAGCCTTCTTTATTCAAAAAGTTATAGATGCATTTCTGGTGTGACTGAGCTATGAATAAAAAGGTGAGTCCTTTGGTGTCACTACCCCTCTCTACATATTTCATAGTGCTAGGGTCAGAAATCAGCTGGCAGACTGCAGGTCTTAGTGTGGCATCTCTTCCAGGTGACAAGACAGCTCTCCTTGCTCACCCACTGAAATGCCCCATCTCCTTCCTCTTTACAGTCTGTACAGCTACAGATTCATTGTGTCAATTGTGAGCAGAGCCTCAGTGTTGCTGAATATTATGTTCATGTATGTCAAATAAGTTCCTCTGCCAGATATTCTGTTTGCTTTTCCAAAACAGTTCTCCACTCTTCTCTACCCTGTTCGTGTCCTGCACTGACTATGCATCAATAGGCTTCCTTGATCTCTAGCTTCTAGTTGAGTTTGGCCAATGGGAGACACCGCTGGGAGGTTGGACAGCACAGAGATTGACTGACAGTGTATTCCCCTGTCTCTCCCTGCCAGGCCAGAATTTGGCAGTGGTTGTGTTCCCCTTCTGAAGGCCACATTCTTGTAGGGTAACCTGTCCAACAACCCCAGCTGCATTCTCTTCATTGCTCCCTCCTCTTGCCCCTTTGGGTCTAGAAGCAGTAAAGCTGTTGCTAGTTCCTGGGCACTCCACCAGCCCTTGATGGTTTCTTTTAATCATCCTACCTACAAACGGGTAAATGGTACCCTCATTCAGCTTTCTCCAGTTATCTGCCATGAGTGTATTTATATCAGGACTCTGTCACCATCCTGATCATCAGAAATCTTTTGATCAAGATGGTCCTTTTGCCCACTATGCACAGAGCTCACTGCAAGAATCTACTGTCTCAGTATTCTACTCAAGGCCCAAATTTTGGGAAGTCCTCCCCTCAACCACATCTCCTGTCCTACCCCTAAGGCTAATCTTCACTGGCAGCCTGGAACTTGCCATGAATCAAGCACAAGATTCTGTGAGAGCACTCAACACTTTTTCACTCATTTCTTTGAATGCGTTTCTCTCCAAAAGGGCAAGGCTATGCATTAAATTATCTCAGTAACCTGAGTGCTTATCAGAGACACAAATACATATGAAGATACCTTGCCATGTCTGCTTTTCTATGCTAGAGTAACCCCACACTTCAATCATGCAGCCTCCTGCAAACCACTGCCAAGTGTAGGATGAATCACCATTCTCCAAGGCTGCAACAGAAAAGCACGTTAGCCAAATGGCCTTCACTCCCTCCTCGAAAAGTGAAGGACAGTGACCAATGAGAACTTAAATAAGAGGCTCCAGGAGTGTCCTGTCACCATCCTGATCATCAGAAATCTTTTTCCTTCAACAGACACCCATTCATAATTATATTATGAAAACATGTATTTTGTGGACAAATTATACACCAATATTAAAACACACCTGAAACAATATCCAGGTCAATGGATCTGCATGGAGTTAGGGGCTGTAATGCCGACGCACATGTACGAGAGCTACAAGGCACACTCTGGGTCTTCCACACCCACAGAAGGTTGCAGGGGCCTCTGTAACAGGATAGTCTCCTCAAGGGTCTCCAGAATCTGCCTTCATAAAGACTGTGATTCTCTTCAAAGGAGGGCAAATCAGCCTGGGCTGAGCCAGGAAAGCTGAGGATGGCTGCCTTCCAATATTCTGGGTACCAAAGACTTCTACCTAAAGTGGTCCTACATCCCACACGTTCTAGAGACAAGCCCAGGGACCAAGTCTGCCATGGGAGAGAGAGACGGAAATTAGACAGCAGTTTCACAAAAGAGGAACAGAGGAGCTGGTTTTAAAGAATGTGTAGAAGTTTACCAGCTAGTGAAAATAAAAAAGGATAGTCTAAGCAATGAAAGTAGACGGTTCAGAGGCACAGGGGTAGGGAAGATCATGGAATCTGGGGGAAGGGTGGAAAGACCATGCACAGGGCAGGGAGAAGCTCGGGAGGAAGAGAGCATATCAAGATGGCTGGGGGTGAGATCGCAGAGAACTGGAAGGACTCATCAGAAGAGTCTGGACTTGATCATGGGGAAAACGGAGAGCCACTGAGGGTCTCTGAAAGAGATGGCAAGGCCTATGGTGTTTCCTTAGTGAGATTATAAACCACTTGAGGTAAATCTATGCCTTCTGTGATTATTTATGTCGTCCAGGATCCTTTACACGTTGTTGGACCCATGATTTACATACTTCTGTTTCTTCTTACCATTTCCCATAGTTCACGACACATGGTTTACACTCAGTCTGCTTCTTCGCTGAATGAATGAACAAAAGAGTCATTATTTCTAAAGTCTTTTGAATAATCAAGGATAGACAGCAGTGACAGAGTATCAAGGATAGACAGCACTAACAGATTATACCTGCCAAGGCTACACAGACAGAGAAATAAAACCCTGCCTCCAACGCAGGAGAGAGGGATAAGAAAAGCTAGAGTTAAAGCTCAAATCTGCCAACCAACTTAGCCTGGGGCGACAGTTAAAACCCAGTAAAAAGAAAATCACCAGAAACTTCTACTAAAACACTGTAAGCACCTTTGATTTGGTGTCTGTGTCTTTCCTGACTGATGAAAATTAAACCTCTCCTCTGAGTGAGGAAGTGCTCACGTGTTTTTGTTTATGTTCAGCCTCTGGTATCTCCTGATCAAGATGGAATGTCACATTTGTGTGAATTCAAGCAAGGAAGTCAGGACCTGAGATTTTTCTTCATCACAGCAATCAGGGATTCATTCATGACTGAAAATGAGAGGAAATTTAGGTTTTTCTCTGACAACATTTCTAACCGGTTCATCAGAGCAAAGGGAGTCCAAGGTATCAAAATTTAAAATATTTTAATACTAGCAAGTAACAGTCACAGCTATCACCAAAAAGCCTGAAACATATTTGCTCGATCTGAAGATAATGGGGCAAGTACAGGTGTTGATTTTATTCACAATGGCACTATTTGACTATCTATACATACAAGACACTCTACTGGATTAATAAAAGACATGGTCCCAATAACTAAGGTTCATTCTAATACCCAGAATATAGAAACTCACAGTTACAAAAGCCAGTCTCTTTCTCCTGGCTGAGAAGAGAAGGAAGAGAAGAGGCATGAGTTTACACTTACTCACAGGATAGGGCAGCGCACGCTCCCGCTTCTCTGTGGACTGCAGCTGTCCAGGGTGCTGGAAAAGAAGGCTGGGCGGAGCCAGCCTCAGGGGAGGCAGTGGACTTTGCAGACTCTCTTTAGGGCCCCTTCCAGGCACTCTCCTCTCTTCCCTGGCAGTTCTTAAATCCTTCAATGCCCAGTGCTCTCTCTGGGCCCAGGGAGCATCCCCTCTCTAGGCTCACCCAGTGTTCCATCCTTCATCATTGGCTCTTCCCTTCAAAACCATCTTGGGAAATCAATTCCCAACCAAGCAGGAATGCCTAGTTAGAATGCCTCACAAAGTCCTAGAGAAGTATCTGCATTCTGAAAGAGGCCTCCTGGAAAGTACAAGATGAAGAAATAACTGTCCAATGTACAGTTTTACAATTTGAGCTATTATGCAGCCAGAGC
>SJYT01016002.1:102774-247114 GCA_006410635.1 Cephalophus harveyi | reverse complement strand
GCTTTGGTGGGGGCGGGGGGGTGGGTGGTGGCCAAGTGTGTGTTTTAAGCACCCCTCATGTTATTCCATGAGGTAAATGGACCAATCACGTTGCCAGTGTCCAAGCCTTTCCCGCATATACAGTCCAAATAGAACTTAATCTCTTCTGAACTCTAAGATGCCTAGTTGCACCTTGGCACAGGATTCATAACAATGTTATAATCCCAGGCTTGTAACAATGACATGTTATCGCACTGGATCAAAATTATGTGCTTACTTGTCCGACCTCTAGTCCTCCAAATCCTGTAGATGCCTTAAGAGCAGGGACTATAATTTTGATCTTTGTAAACTAGAGCCCAGGATATTACTCAGAAGACAGTAAGTGCTCAGTAACGCTTGTCAGCTGAATACATTTTTACTCAATATGTGAAATCAGTGAACTATTCTTTGGTACATTAAGACTGTGATCTATCTTAGGTTTTGATGTCATTGGTTGCAAGGATGGGTCTTTCCTTCTCGGACACACAGCTTCAAGCCTACAACAGAGAACCAGGCTACTGCTTCAGCAGCACTGGGTCACAGCAGGGGCTCTAGGTCTGAAGTGACACCTCCTCCTTCTCTTGTCACCGAGGGTTACACATTAAAGAAGCATGCAGGATCTACAGGAACTACAGCTATTCTGGCCCTACCGTCCCCCACAGCCTCATTTTTAATCAAATCAGTGTCTTCATTGCTTTAAACATGGTCACATTGTACTTTGGTATATCTTCCATTTATTAATTCATTCATTAAAGAGTCACTGAGTGTCAGCTACATTCTGTTCTAACTGCTCTAAATGCTGGGGAAACAGTGGTGAGTAAGACAAAGTTCCTGCCCCTCTGGGGCCAGTCCAGACTCTTCAGATTCATCACGCAAATCTGTGAGGCTGCCTTAACCATGAAATTGTACTTCTTATCTACCCGAGGACTGAATAATCAAACACAGCTTCTGGTATTAATCTTTTCGAAAACTCAGTAATGTTTCTGACTACTCCTTCCATCAAATCAAATCTGATTCATCACTGTATTCATTTCCTAGGGCTGCAGTAACAAATTACCACAAATTTGGAGGCTGAAACAAATTCATTCTCTCATGCATCTCCACATAGCCTCCTTCTAGCATGACCAATCTCCCCTGAGTGTCCTCACGTGGCCTTCTTCCCTGTATCTCTGATCTCCCCACCATTCCACAAAATCTAGCCCACACCCAACTGCCAAAGTTTCTCTTCTAATGTTCTATGGACATGTCTGTCCTCATAAATTTTAACCTATCTTGAACTGATTTGGCTATAAGGTTTGAGGCAGGGGCATAACTTTACCTTTTTAATATAGTTGCCCCAACACCATTTATGAAATCAACCATCCTTTCACTTCTGATGATGCAATGTCATCTTTGTCTTACAATAAATCCCCACAGGAACTTGGGTCACTTCTTCTCTTCCATCTATCCACTGGCTTATTCCATTGCTAAAATCACACTGCTCACTAACTTTATAACATCCTTTAATAACTGGTATATAAGTTTTCATCATTATTGTTCTTTTGTCCCCAAATATATATATTTTTTTCTCCAAACATATCTTGGGTATTCTCATGCATGTATTATTTCCACTTGAACTTCATATCTATTTTAGTGAATCCTTCAAAGAGTTTTAATTGGGAGTTTGGCTGGAGTTATGTTTCATCTACATATGAGATGGTAAATACTCGGAAAAGAATCTGTTGAAGGAATATTATTTGTCATAAATTAAGTATGGCTGAATCTACATGAGGCAACTGTTTGTCTGCGAGCAAGATGGCTTCACCTAAGACAGCTTGGGGATTTGACATATCAGTAGAGATTCGAGAGACCCTTATCCTAGAGCCCACCAAGTATGGTCACCAGCTGAAGATGTATCAGGATTTCCTCATTTCTGAAAGAGGAAATTCTGGTGCTCTCGTCGCACAACAGCTTCTGAAACAATGGTGGCCACAGGATGGCCACCCGCCTCTTTCATTCATTTAACAAACACATACTGAGTCCTGTCATGTGCCGGGGACTTCTGGAGAGACTGAACGTTCCCACATTCAGACACTTTCAACCCAATCACACAGCCTTCCCCTTGGAAACAAGGCATGATACATCAATGCTATGAAGAAAACAATCCCCTCAAAACCTGTCTGATGGTCCCTCCCGGTGACAGGTCTACTCACTACAAGAGAAAAGGCAGACAAATCAATCACAAACAGAGTTCATCTGGGGATCTAATTTACATACTTTGAGAGCCGAGCATCCTACCATTTGGGCTTTTACGTCTTGAAAAGGAGATGAGATTAGAGATCCTATGGGAGGGAGACAGACAGTGGAGTGGCCCTCTGAAGAGGGCAGGAGCTGGGGGTGGGAGGGAGCGTCACTTTCACAGGCCACATCAGCATTCCAGACAGCCCCCAATTTGTCATTCAGTGCCCATGTGACACTGTCCACCAGGCATTCACATACCACAAACACACAGCAACATAAGGGGCACCCAGGAGGGACGGTAAGCCAGGCCCAGACGATGAGAGTGAATCTACCACAGTCCAGAAACACCCCACCTGGCGCTGCACACAGCAGAAACCCTGCTGTCCTGCTGAGGGATACACGGCTCTGCTGAGTCCAACCACGCAAACAGGAAGCCCCCAGGCTCGCGTAACCTCTAAATAGCACAGTGATGGCCCAGACTTCTTGGCACTTGTCACACTGCGCCTGGATGAGATGTCGCTCTCCTGAGGCCACTCCATAATAAAGAGGTAGCTGACAGCTGAACCACAGCAGGGGAGAGGAAAGCCATGTAACTCCATCACGTCACGTATAAATGGTACATACACAGGGGCATTTTCCAAAGATGTGAAAGGCTGCCGTGTGTTGGGATTTGATTCTGTTCTATATGACCCCAAGAGGCAGAAGGAGGATCTGCAGATGAAAGTACAGGAAGAAAAGATCACAGCAGCACAGCTCAGTAGAATACCCCAAGATCACACGGGTCAGCCAGGCTGGGAGAAAGCAAGATCGCTATGGCGAAACCAAGACAGTCATTCAGGTTCTGCAAAGAATGTGGAAGGATCAGGGGAGTGACTTTGCCAGATAACATTTCCATTGTCACCCAAATAAGAGCTCCCATTAAAACAACCACAGGGAATCTTCAGATGCACTCATCCGACTGACGGACGAGAAGCGGTGGCTCGCGCTCCTATAGCTTCTCCTAACTAAACTCCTCACCTCACTTCTAGACAGCAGTGAGAATGACTCACCTGAATCTCTTTCCAGCTCCAGACAGCGCCAACACAAACCTGGCGCTGTGTAGTCACTCAGTCATGTCCCCATGGGCTGTAGCCCACCAGGCTCCTCTGCCCGTGGGATACTCCAGGCAAGAACACTGGAGTGGGTTGTCATGCCCTCCATCAGGGGATCTTTCCAACTCAGGGATCAGACTCGTCTCTCGCATCTCCTGCACTGCAGGTGGAGTCTTTACCACAGTCTTAATAGGCAGTAAAAGGGGAGAGAGGCTAGAGAAGGAGCCACACACCTGGATACTGCATATCCTTGTAAAACTCACCCAGAAATAATTAAGAACTGAGTAAGGAACTTTCCTGGTGGTCCAGTGGTTAAGACTCTGTGCTTCCAAAGCCAGGGGTGTGGGTTCAATCCCTGGTCAGGGAATTAAGATCCCTATCATGAAATAGGTCAAGTCTTGCTTGCTTTACCCCAGATTCCAATGGATATTAACGACATAATTTTGATGGTGCTCAGGGAACAAAAGGAGGCCGACAAAGGGCCTCACTGGAAGCTATGTCACAGCCCTGGGCGGGAGCTCAGTAAAGTCTGTTGAACAAGGCAGTCAGTCCAGCCTCATAACTGAGAGCCAGGGATAAACTGAAATCTGGGATCTTGGGCACAAAAGAGCATACAACCTGCCGTGGGCGAGTATAGTAAGTAGAAAGGACCTGCGTACAAAGCCAGAAACTGTGGCAACCTATCTTTCACAGGTTGGTGACAGTAAAACCCAGAGCCAGGTAGGGTCACCATGCAAACTGGTTGAAACTGTAGGCTAGCATGAAATCACCATCCTGGACAAGTCAGCTGTCAATGAAACGAGGTATCAAAAGAGCTTCCTGAAATCAGCATCTTCAGCTTCTCATTAAAATTCTCTGTAATATCCACTGAACTATCGGAGACAAACTGTTGCCTCAAAAACAGTGTATTTTAAAACGGGTTAATTTCAAAGGTTAAAGGTACATCATAAGAAAAAAGACAGCATTTATACTCCAGCATTTAGCACTCCAACTACTAATTTAAAGAATGATAAAATTGAACAGTAGGTAGAAACTGGTTAAAACTGATTTTTCATCTGATGTCAAATGTGGTCCTTCTGTTAAAGAATTTGTGTTAAAGGCAGGCACTATATTTGTTTTACCTCTTGGTCTTAATTTGCAATGCTCAACAATTTTAATGCCAGGAGGAAGAAACTAAGGAAGGAAGAGGGTATACTGGTCTGAACCTGGAGAGTTTATCTAATTGAACTGAAAAAAATTAAAACCCTTCTCCATCTGTTCAGCACACCTGCTGATGATGCACTAGCACAGGTAGGGAGGAAATCTATCAGAGGCCGGTTATAAATAGATTTTTATTTCCTCTGCTAACAGCCTGGCAGCTGAAGTGGGAGGCTGCCTACACCAGCAGTCAGGCAAAGGCCAGAAGCTGCTTTTATGTTTGGGTAGAAGGGGCAAGGAGACAGAAACCCAAAACAACAAAATGAAGGCAGCTTCCCAGTAACTCATTCGGCAACCAACCAACCAACAGCCATGAAATCTGTTTAAAACATGTCGGGCATTTCTGTTGAGTGCTGGGGAGATGTGAATCAATCTCACTTCCTCATAAGGATCATACAGAATCTGATGGGAAGGACATCTTCACTCATCACTTACAGAGCAAAGTTTCTATGTTCCAACTTCCCTTGCAGCATCTATAAAACTGAATCAGGAGACTTCCCTGACAGTCCAGTGGTTAGGACTCCAAGCTTCCAGTGCAAGGGGCAAGGGTTCAATCCCTGATGGGGGGACTAAGATCTCCATGCTACACAGCAGAACCATAAAATTAAATCATTTTTTATTTAAATTTTTTTTAAAAAAACTAAATCAAGAAGGAGAAGAGCACCAGTAACCAGATAATGCCAACTTTACTGATGTACCATATTGTCCTGAGGATGAAGTCAATGGAAATCCAAAATGGATCAGAACAGCAATCAGAAGAAAACATTTTTGTGGAAAGAGAAACCAGCAGGCACAATCCATAGACTATCAGAAAGAACAGGAGGGGCAAGAAACATTTTGGTCCCTCCTTCTAGGTGTAAGTCAGAGAACCAATGAATGTGACTATTCCGACCAGATACTTAAGAGCAAAATGTCAGAGATCATACTTCCAAATAGGACCCTGGAGGAGGGGAAGTCGGGCAGGGGGAACAGGAGTGTTTATTTCACTGGGAGAAGTGCAGGCTTAGGGAAAATGCCCTGATGCCCTTCAAGAACATTAAGGATACTATCAAGAAGATAATGACCTGCTATTCTGTCACCACCAAGGACAACAAGAGAAATGGGATTGAACTGTCGCAAGGGAAAACTGGGTTAAATACGAGGAAGATGTTCTTGACAGTTCAAGTTATTAAACACAGAAAAGGGAAACTAAAGGCGATTAGGGATGCTCTCTGGAGGTCTGTAAAAAAGTAGAATAGCTTGGCAACTATCTGGGGGTAATTTAGGTGCAGTTCTGCCTGCTCCTCCGCCTTTATCAGTGCTCTAATTCATCCCCTGGCCCGGACAAGCCACATCCACCATGGTAAACTACTGTCACACTCTGTTCAGTAATAAGCTCTCCGAAGAAGAATAAGCATTAAGGAAATGGCAAAAGCTCTCTTGGAAGTAAAACACATTTTTCTTTATTTAAACTGCATGTTGGGTTTTTGTGTGTGTGTGTGTGTTTTTTCCTTCTCCTAACACACATCCAGAAATAGCCAAACAAAGGTCACTTGCTCCAGTTTGTGATTCCAAAGCATTAAAAGGAATCTGGATAGAAGATTAAGTGAGGAGAAGGTTCTGAGCCAGAGACACACAAAACAATTCTCATGCACCTCTTTGCTAGATGTTGTTTAGCACGGAAACTACAGCCCAGAGACTCTAGGATTTGCTTCTTAGGAGGCTAAGAAAGAAGATTCCCATTGCTCTGGCTACAAGGAGGCAGATTTACTGACCTCCAGGATTCTAAAATTCTGGACTCTTTGTTCATTTTATGGATTTATATTCAATGTCATATTTTTAAAATGCAGAAGAGTCTTACAGTCAAAGAGATCCATGTTCTTTAAAGTACATGGATATTAATGATTCTCCCTTTATTTGAAGAGGGATAGAAGACTTTTTAAACAGGCCCTTCTTCACCTGGCATACCTGACATTACATTTGATTGAACTGACTTTTTTGTGGTCTTTTCTCCACTGCTTTACTACAGGCTCCATGAGGGCAGAGATTGCTTATGTTCTATCCACTACTGCATCCTCAACACTTAGCTCTAATAGACACTCAGTAAATGAATGATGAATTGAGTGCCTGAATGAATAAATGAAGAGCAAGGATTAACCTCAGTACATAGTTCCAAGGGGAAGAGCTAATATAAAAGTAGCAACTTACTCTCCTCCTAGTGAACAAAAATCACGGAGTGAACAAAAATCAAGTAATGGAATGAATAAGAGATTCTAGAGGCAGAAGACTCGATAGAGCCCTGGTGGTGGTTTAGTCACTAAGTCGTGTCCTACTCTTGAAACCCTATGGACTGTAGCTCGCCAGGTTCCTCTGTCCATGGGATTCTCCAGACAAGAATACTGGAGTGGGTTGCCATTTCCTTCTCAAGGGGATCTTCCCAACCCAGGAATTGAACCCAGGTCTCCTGCACTGCAGGCAGACTCTTTACCGACTGAGCTACAAGGGAAGCAGTGTTGTGATTAACTAGGTCAGGCACTTCACCTCTCTGTGCTTCAATCTGCTCACCTTGAAACATGTATGCTATATGTATTGTGTGTGTGTGTCTCATGCTGTTGCAATTACTTAGGCTGTAGATACAGAGAAAACAAGGCTTGTGACTAAACAAAGGGTAATCATTATTTTCACATTTCCTTTATTAAAGTTTTCCCAAAACTTCTAAACAGTGGAGAGGTGATACGGGGATGGTGACTCTCTGCCAGCTGATTCCAGGGAAGAATTCAATAAACGGAAGAAAGAAGAAATGCACAAGCACAGCCAAGGAGCGGACACTCAGCTGGCTTCCTCTGCGCTGTCAGGGCCCTCATTCACCGCACTAAGTAGCCAACAAGTACAGGAAGGCGGCTCAGATGGTAACGAATCTGCCTGCAAAGCAGAAGACCCGGGCTCGATCCCTGGGTTGGGAAGATCCCCTGAAGAAGGGAATGACTACCCACTCCAGTATTCTTGCCTGGAGAATTCCATGGACAAAGGAGCCTAGCGGGCTACAGTCCACGGGGTCACAAAGTGAACGACTAACACTTTCTTTATAATACGGCAAACATGCATTGAGCAAAGCATGTGGCCACTGCCCTTAAGAAAGGCGAGTCTGGTGGTGATAAATTTAATGTGTATAGAAATGGGACTTCTCTGGCAGCCCAGTGGATAAGACTTTGCCTTCCAATACTGGGGTTTTCGGTTCAATCCCTGGTTGGGGAACTCACATCCTACATATCTAGTGACCAAAAAACTCAAAAACATAAACCAGAAGCAATACTGTAACAAATTCAATAAAAATTTTGAAAATAGTCCACATCAAAAAAAATCTTTAAAAAAAATAAAGAAAATGCATAGAAACAAAGAATCACTATATTGCACACCAGCAACTAACACAGTATTGTAGGTCAATTATAAAAACAATCAATCAATAATAGAAAAAGAGAATAGATTTGTGAGTATGGGTAGGTGATTAGGGGAGGGGGGCTGGATGAAGGCAGTCAAAAGTACAAGCTTCCAGTTATAAGTCCTGGGGATGTGATATACAACATGCGAAATATAATTAACACCACTGTATGTTACATATGGTATGTAACATATGTATATTACATATGTTACAAAGGAGAAAAGGAAAGATATACCCACTTGAATGCAGAGTTCCAAAGAATACCAAGGAGAGATAAGAAAGCCTTCCTCATGGATTAGTGCAAAGAAATAGAGGAAAACAATAGAATGGGAAAGACTAGAGATCTCTTCAGGAAAATTAGAGATACCAAGGGAACATTTCATGCAAAGATGGGCTCAATAAAGGACAGAAATGGTATGGACCTAAGAGAAGCAGAAGATATTAAGAAGAGGTGGCAAGAATACACTGACGAACTGTACAAAAAAGATCTTCATGACCCAGATAATCACGATGGTATGATCACTCATCTAGANGGAGCTAACAGAAGCAGAAGATATTAAGAAGAGGTGGCAAGAATGCACAGAAGAACTGTACAAAAAAGTCTTCACAACCCAGACAATCACTATGGTGTGATCACTCACCTAGAGCCAGACATCCTGGAATCCAAGTCAACTGGGCCTTAGGAAACATCATTACAAACAAAGCTAGTGGATGTGATGGAATTCCAGTTGAGCTATTTAAAATCCTAAAAGATAATGCTATGAAAGTGTTTCACTCAATATGCCAGCAAATTTGGAAAACTCAGCAGTGGCCACAGGACTGGAAAAGGTCAGTTTTCATTACAATCCTAAAGAAAGGCAATGCTAAGAATGGTCAAACTACCACACAATAGTACTCATCTCACATGCTAGCAAAGTAATGCTCAAAATTCTCCAAGCCAGCCTTCAAGAGTATATGAACTGTGAACTTCCAGATGTTCAAGCTGGCTTTAGAAAAGGCAGAGGAACCAGAGATCAAATTGACAACATCCGCTGTATCATCGAAAAAGCAAGAGAGTTCCAGAGAAACATCTGCTTTATTGACTATGCCAAAGCCTTTGACTGTGTGGATCACAAGAAGCTGTGGAAAATTCTTCAAGTGATAGGAATACCAGACCACCTGACCTGCCTCCTGAGAAATCTGTATGCAGATTAGGAAGCAATAGTTAGAACTGGACATGGAACAACAGATTGGTTCCAAATAGGAAAAGGAATACGTCAAGGCTGTATATTATCACCCTGCTTATTTAGCTTATATGCAGAGTACATCATGAGAAACGCTGGGCTGGATGAAGTAGAAGCTGGAATCAAGATTGCCAGGAGAAATATCACTAACCTCAGATATGCAGATGACACCACCCCTATGGCAGAAAGTGAAGAAGAACTAAAGAGCCTCTTGATGAAAGTGAAAGAGGAGAGTGAAAAAGTTGGCTTGAAGCTCAACATTCAGAAAACAAAGATCATGACATCCAGTCCCATCACATCATGGCAAATAGATGGAGATACAGTGGAAAGAGTGTCAGACTTTATTTTGGGGGGCTCCAAAATCACTGCAGATGGTGATTGCAGCCATGAAATTAAAAGACGCTTACTCCTTGGAAGGAAAGTTATGACCAACCTAGACAGCATATTCAAAAGCAGAGACATTACTTTGCCTACAAAGGTCCGTCTAGTCAAGGCTATGGTTTTCTCTGTAGTCATGTATGAATGTGAGAGTTGGAGTATAAAGAAAGCTGAGCACAGAAGAATTGATGTTTTGAACTGTGATGTTGGAGAAGACTCTTGAGAGTCCCTTGGACTGCAAGGAGATCCAACCAGTCCATCCTAAAGGAGATCAGTCCTGGGTGTTCATTGGAAGGACTGATACTGAAGCTGAAACTCCAATAGTTTGGCCACCTGATGCGAAGAGCTGACTCATTCAAAAAGACTCTGATTCTGGGAAAGACTGAAGGCGAGAGGAGAAGGGGACGACAGAGGATGAGATGGTTGGATGGCATTACTGACTCAATGGACATGAGTTTGAGAAACTCTGGGAGTTGGTGACGGACAGGGAGGCCTGGCATACTGCAGTCCATGGGGTCGCAAAGAGTCAGACACAACTAAGCGACTGAACTGAACTGATGTTACATACGGGCTTCCCTAGTGGCTCGGACCATAAATAATCCGCCTGCAATGAGGGAGAGCTGGGTTTGATCCCTGGGTTGGGAGGATCCCCTGAAGGAGGGCATGACAACCCACTCCAGCATTCTTGCCTGCAGAATTCCCATGGACAGAGGAGCCTGGCGGGCTACAGTTTACGGGGTCACAAAGAGTCAGACATGGCTAAGCAACTAAGCCTCAGCCAATGTTATACATGAAAGTTGTTCAGAGAGTAAATCCTAAGAGTTCTTATCACAAGAAAAAACTTTTTTTCTCTTTCATGCTGTATCTGTATGAGGTTGCGGTTATTCACTATCATTTCACGATATTTGTATGTCAAATCATTATGCTGTACACCTTAAATTGATGCAGTGCTGTGTGTCAATTATATCTCAAAAAAACTGAAAGAAAGAAAAAAAAAAAAAAGCAAGGATGCCAAGTGCAGGCCACAAGGCTTGCCTGAAGGTTTGGATCTGCAAGTCCACTCTTCTAGCAGTTGTTAATTTCTATCTAGAGCGTTACCCTTGGTTATGTGCAAACTAGCATCCAACAGACACCGGTGCCCAATGGTCTGAACATTCAAGTTTTCTCTGGGAGCACATATACACACGCAGATTTTAAAACACACACAATCTCCAGTCAGTTCCCCTTAAATTGCAAGGAGCTGGGAAAAGAGAGGGCGTGCCTCACACACAACACCCAGCAACCGCCCCCAGTCTTCTGGGTTCGGGACCTTCTGTGTGTTCTTTTGTTTTGCAAAGTGATTTGGGAGATTAGGTGGGTTTTGTTTAGGCGGGATGGCTGCGGAAAATCGGGGAATAAGTGCTACTTGATTGCACCACAAAAGATTCACAAGAAGCCTCTGCCACAGCTCAATCCCCCTTGCCCCAACAGTTTGAATTTCTCAATTAAGTTATTTTGTTAGCAAGAGGACTCGTGAGGGAAAGGAGAAAGTGCTTATTGCACCGAGATTATTCACTGTATAGAAATCAGTGTAAGCAGATCAACAGAACATTCTTGCTAAGAGTCTGAGAGCCCCTTTCTGGTGAAGCTGCTAATTCAACAGCAACATGCCTGTCTTATAGGTGGGCTTAGGAGGCTCTGCAAACAGCAAAATAACACTTCCCAACAGTCATAAGGGGGCTCAGTGGTAAAGATTCCGCCTGCCAATACAGGAGACATGGGTTTGATTCCTGGGTCAGGAAGACCCCTGGAGAAAGAAATGGCAATCCACTCCAGTATTCTTCCCTAGAGAATCCCATGAACAGAGGACCCTGGTGGACTATGGTCCACAGGGTCACAAAGAGTCAGACACGACTGAAGTGACATGGCACACACATACATACATATAGCCATACACAATGTATCTGTTGTTTTACATAATTTTAAATGTATATAAATGATTTTATCCTTTCTTCTGTTGATGAACATTTAATTTTTTGTCTTGTGCTGACTGTGCTATCATGGCTAACTTGAACTTGCCATCTACACATATTTGTGATCTCTAGGGGAATTACCTAGAAATGGGGCTGTGTTGCCAAATATGTCAAATTACCCACTACAAGTATAAGTGTTAGTCACTCAGTCGTGTCTGATTCTTTGTGAACCCATGGACTGCAGTAGCCCACCAGGCTTCTCTGTCCATGAGATTTTCTAAGCAAGAATACTGGAGTGGGTTGCCATTTCCTCCTCCAGGGGATCTTTTCAAACCAGGGACTGAACTCAGGTCTCCCTGGGTTCAATCATTGCAGGAAGACTCTTTACTGACTGAGCCACCAGGGACACCCAAATTACTCAATATTGCCAGGCTATTCGTCAAAGCACATGTACCAGTTAACATTCCTGCATGAGGGCATCAAAGTTCTCATATGTCTACATCTTCTACATCTTCACCAATACTTTCAATATGCTTTCAGTCATATTGCCTCAGTTAATGTTCTTAGCAACCTTTTGATTTGGTATGGTGACATCCACTTTTCTGAGAGGAAAAGTCAACCTTCAGATTTCCAGAGATTTTCTCAAGATCACCCAGTTAGTAAGTGATCTAGTCCTGGGATTCAGTATTGTCATTACTATAACTCAGATGACCATTAAGAACTCTCAAAATCTATTACTCTAAAGACATACACATCATCATCAAGGTCTGCGTTACTGACCTGAAACCACAGGTGTTAGTAAGTAAATGAAATTTTTATCACTGAAATTTTTAAAGCCATTTTTAAAGTCAGACCCATTTATTCTATTTCTAATATACTGACCTCTTCTAAAAATAAGTACAAAAGTCTGATCAAATCTAGCATGTTATTAATAGGAAAATTGGAAGCCTTGCACCAGCAGGCTTTTCTTCTTCTTAAAAATAAATGTTCAGCGCTTCCCTGGTGGCTCAGTGGTAAACTGGCCAATGCAGGAGACCCAGGTTCAATGCCTGATCCAGGAAGATCCCAAATGCCACGGAGCAACTAAACCCATGCACCGCAGCTACTGAGTCTGCGCTCCAGAGCCTGGGAGCCACAGCTACTGAGCCCACAGCTGCAACCACTGAAGCCTGCACTTGCTAGAGCCCGTGCTCTGCAACAAGAGAAGCCACGGCAATGAGAAGCCCATGCACTGGAACTGGAGAGCAGTCCCAGCCCACCTCAACTAGAGAAAGCCCACACAGTAACTAAGACCCAGCACAGCTGAATAAATAGAATTATTTCTAATAAATGTTCAGAGTTAATCAACTGGAAGTTATAACCTTGTTTCTTCACTTAAAATCCTTCATTCAATGTGCTCATAGTAAACACATACCAATCTTAAGAAAGCTAGTGATTAGATAGGACCTTGTTCCTAATTTGAGAATTTAATATCATTAAATAAGTTATCAAACATAAGTGCCACCAACAATATAGGCTAAAATTTTAAGCAACATACAGCTCCAGTTCTGTTCAGGTTATTTTACCAAGTATAAAACAAACCATGTGAATAACAGTATCACCTAGGGGAAACTGAACTTGACCCCCACCTGGAGTAGGAAGGCACCTTCCCACCCAAGCTGCAAAGAAAGGCCAGTGAGGAACCTGGACTTCCACCCCCACCTCCTAGTAGTGAGGAAGTGTCTCCTCTTCCCTGCAGCCAGGGGGGTCAGCGGAGTTGTATTAAAACAGAGATTTAAGTAAGATCCACATTCTCCTAACATAATACCCCAAACACCCAAGATGCAATCACAACCACTCATCATACTAAGAACAAGAAAAATCTCAACCCAAACGAGAAGAGACAGTGAACTGAGGCCGACACCAAATTGACAGAGATGCTGGAATTATCTGTGACAAGGATTTTAAAGCAGTTATCATAAAACTGTTTCAATAAGCACATTAAACACATGGAAAAAACAGAAAGTCTCAGCAAAGAATGGCAGATACAAATGCAAATTAAAACTCACTGGGTAGCCTCAACGGCAGAATGAGGGTAACAGAGGAAAAAATCAGTGAACACGGAGATAAGAACAACAGAAATCACCCAATGCGAACAATAAAGACAGGACAGACTTTTAAAAAAACACATGATTGGTGTCTAGCGCCTGGAAGACCATAACAACAACAACAAAATCTATCATTCATATCATTCAAGTTCTGGAAGAAAAGGAGAAAGAGGAAAGGCCTAAAAATGGACTCAAAGAAATGATGGCTGGAAACCTTACAAATCTGGCAAAAACAAAAAAACAGCAACATAAACCCCCATAGTTAAGAAGATGAGTGAACACTGGGATAAATCCAAAGAAATCCATGCCAAGACATATCATAATCAAACTCTTTGAAAACTAGAGACAAAGCAAAAGACTGTGAAAGTCAGGAGAAAGAAGTATCTTACATAGAATGGAAAACAACTGGAATGACAGCAGTTTCTCATCAGAAACCACAGAGGCAGAAGGCAGTGGCACACTGTTCAAGTGCTGACAGAGGGGAAAGTTACTGGCCCGGAATTCTATACCCAGCAAAAATGACCTTCAGCGAAAGAAAAGGGGGCATCAAGACATTTTCAGATAAAAGAAGATTAAGCGATTGGTTGCCAGCAGACCTTCCCTAAAAGAATGGCCGAAGGAAAATACCTAAACAGAAATGGTAAGAATGCAACAAGTTCCTTCTGTATAGCACAGGGATCTCAGTCAGTATCTTGTAACAAGCTATAATGGAAAATAACCTTTAAAAGATACATATATATACATACACACATACAAACTGAATCACATTGTTGTATTCCAAAAACTAACACAACATTGTAAATCAACTGTATTGAAATTAAAAAAGAAAAAAAAGATATGGCAAGAATGCAAAGAAACCACTTTGGTTAAAAAAGAAATATGGTTATCCCATGATAATATGCAAATACTATTTTATGTGGTGATTACAGTATTGCCCTGGTTAACACACCAGGCAAAATTTTATACATAAAATAATTTACAGATGATGAATGTGGTGTTTGGGTTATTTCCACAAAATCTAGACATCATGAGCCCTTATTCAAGTCTATAATTTTCTTTTTATTTTACCATTATCTATGCTGGAAAGTCTAATTCAACTTACAGCTTTCAGCTTACAATGTGCTTTTCAAAAATATAACCTGCTGTGAGAGCTCATACTGCCTTCTGACCAGCAATTCCACTTCTGGGCATATACCAAAAGAATTGAAAGAAGAGATTCATACAGATATTGGGTTGGCCAAAAAGTGCATTTGGGTTTTCCCATGTTATGAAAACACTCGAACAAACTTTTTGGCCAGCCCAATATTTGTACACCCACACTCAAAGCAGCATTATTTATAACAGCCAAAGGTGGAAACAACCCAAGTGTCCACTGACAGATGAACAGGTAGGTAGACTGTGCTGTATACATATACAATGGAATAGTATTCAGCCCTAAAAACAAAGGACATTCTGACATGTGCTACAGCACGCATGAACCTTGAGGACATTATGCTAAGTGAAATATCCAGTCACAAATACAGTGTGATACCACTTACACGCAGTACCCACGGTAGTCAAATTCATAGAGACAGAAAGTAAAATGGGGGCTGCCGGGGAGCTAGGAGGAGGGGAAATGGGAAGCTGTTATTTAACAGGGACAGAGTTTTAGTTTTGTAAGATGAAAATATTTCTGAGGATGGATCATGGTGATAACAGCACAAAAAAAAACACATGAATACACTAAATGCCCCCAAACTGAACACTTAAAGAGGGTTAAGCTGGTAAAGTCTATGTCACGGATTTTTACAATTTGTAAAAACAGTACCTGGCATTCATTGAGGACTTTTTATGTACCAAACACTACGCCAAGAGCTTTGTATATATTTCCCTAAGTCTCCTCCCAACAATCTTTGAGGAAGGTATCATGATCCCTGTTTTGTACAAGAAGAAACTAAGTTTGTATAACTTGACCAAAGTTCAGCAAGTTAAAAAATGGAGTTAAAATTCAACCGGACACTGGGAAGACTCTGAAGCCCATTCTCTCTAACCTAAGATGGTAAAGGGCTGTTTTCAAAGGCACTGGGATAAAGCAGTCCTGAGTGTCAGAGAGCAACCTGATCTTCTCAAGTTGGGGAAAATCACCTAGAGGGTCTAACGGAAAAAGATACATATGAGATGACATATGAGATGAAAAGGATGACATCACTACAGAGGGGCTAATTCTTCAAAACCCAAACTCTAATACCAAAGTATGTTCCACAAAACCTCAACATCCATATTTCATGGGTATTCTGATTATATAGGACCAAGAGACTCCTAATTGCAAAACAGAAGAGAGAATTTGTGGAAATTAGAACACAAACAAGTAACTTTTTTCCTTTTCTACACTTGCTTTTGAAGAAATAAAAAAAGTGAAAGAGAAAGTCATCTCCAACTCTTTGCAACCCCATAGAATACTTCATGGACTTCTCCAGGCCAGAATACTGGGGTGGGTAGCCTTTCCCTTCTCCAGGGGATCTTCCCAACCCAGGGATCGAACCCAGGTCTCCCACACTGCAGGCAGATTCTTTACCAGCTGAGCCACCAGGGAATTCCAAGAATACTGGACTGGGTAGCCTATCCCTTCTCCCGCAGATCTTCCCAACCCAGGAATCGGATTGGGATCTCCTGCATTGTGGGTGAATTCTTTACCAGTTGAGCTACCAGGGAAGCTTTAAAGAAATAAAATAGCCTTAAAACAACCAATGACCAAACTAAGAGATTTGTTTGGTTGGGGTTATTTGCAGTTGGGGCTATTATTATTATTCACAACCTGCTGGGTTTCAGAATAACTGCTAACTTCAGTATTCTCCAAATCTTTTCTTTCACTTTACCAGAAGAATTTCTATATACTCATCTCTCATTGTTTTCAACTGTGTTCTCTGGAACTCTTCTAATCACATCTCCTATCCCATTTGGAGGAGGAAATGGCACCCCACTCCAGTATTCTTGCCTGGAAAATCCCATGGACAGAGCAGCCTGGCGGGCTACAGTCCATGAGGTCACAAAGATTCAGATCATGTGTGTGTGAGCCCCCCACACACATACATACACACACACTCCCCAACTGGACCCCTAGATCAAATATTGGAATGCTCCCCTCCCCATCCCAGACCCTCAGACCTTCTTCCTTTCCTGAAATTCCGATTCCAAGCCTCACCCCTGGCCCTCCCTCTCTCCAGGGCCACTGCTCACACCTGCAGTGACTTTGTACCTTCCTTCGGTCAACCAAAGCACAGGGCTTGGGGAGGAAAGGGCAGGCTGAATTTCAGCACCCCCACCCGATGCCCCTGCAGTACACAATAGTTCACAATGGTCCTGACCTGCCCCTCCCTCTCCTGAGCCTCAAAACAGCCCTGGAGAAAGCGCTAGAAAGATGCTGGTCAACAGGAACTAGCCTCAGCAACCCTTTGTCATTGTCACCCACCCTCAAAGTGAGCTCTTTCTGATATTCCAGTCTAACCCCAAGACCCCAGTTGCACCCCCATTCTCCTGGTAAAGTTACCGTCAGACTGAAGCCAACCACTGAGCACCGCCCTCAGCTTTCCCCCTGTGCTCCCTCACCGCACTCTCTCTCAGTCCCCTCGGCTTTCTTCCCAGGCTCATCAGAGAGGCTTAAGCTTGTCAGACAACTGCTAGACTCCTCCATGCTGAGGCCACACCACCAAGGCCTAAGGTACAGTTATGGGATCCTTTGGGGAGACTGCTGCTGCTACGTTGCTTCAGTCGTGTCCGACTCTGTGCAACCCCATAGATGGCAGCCCACCAGGGTCCCCCACCCCTGGGATTCTCCAGGCAAGAACACTGGAGTGGGTTGCCATTTCCTTCTCCAATGCATGAAAGTGAAAAGTAAAAGTGAAGTCGCTCAGTTGTGTCCGACTCTTAGTGGCCCCATTGACTGCAGCCCACCAGGCTCCTCCGTCCATGGGACTTTCCAGGCAAAAGTACTGGAGTGGAGTGGGGTGCCATTGGCTTCTCCCGCGGGGAGACTAGGAGTGACAGATGAGACGATGGAGGGCCGGCTGGAGGGAAGGGCTG
Organism: Cephalophus harveyi; assembly: GCA_006410635.1. Lineage (NCBI taxonomy): Eukaryota > Metazoa > Chordata > Mammalia > Artiodactyla > Bovidae > Cephalophus > Cephalophus harveyi. The sequence goes on along the minus strand of SJYT01016002.1, from coordinate 229,471 downwards.
GTGAGGGCCACTGTGAAATTGATCAAATCCTTGTTCTGTGTTGTCTCCAATGGCAAACTCGGGGGTTCTAATGAGGTCACAAAAAATGTGCCCCTACACTTCACCCTCTCTAAACCCATAACTAGCAACAAAGGCTCAGAAGAAAAGCAACCATGAAGGAGAAAAACTGTCTTAATCAAATAAGACTGAAGAGGATATAATTAACTGGTTCACAACTTGGTTTGTTCCTTCAAGGAATCCTTATCGGGTGGCCATTATGAACCAGCTTCTGTGCCAGGCGTTGCCGCTGGAATCAGAGGCAGTGGGTGACAGCCTGTGGTAAACTGTGATGACCTATACAATTGCCAGTTATTCTGATCCTCCTTTTCCCCACAGCTAGACCCGGAATCCCTTCTGGGCAGAAATTCTATCTTTGTATCCCCTACATTCCACACGGTGCCTGGCACAGAGCACCTTTGGGAATATTCACTCAAAGACCTCAGTGGCGCACGCCTGCAGCTGAAACATTTCTCATCTCCATTCCATCAGCTACCAGCCCGGACAGAGTCCATTGCCGCCACAAATGCCTCCAAGCTCAGCTCGCTGGGTCCTGTGACTTTTATCTCCTTTCAGAAAATGAACCTATTCCAGGTTCTCTTTAGAGACCAACTGCATGGCAGAAAGTTAAGCCACTAAGTTAAATGCTCCTCTCTGTCTAGAGTCAAGAGATGTCTTATGCCCAAGAGTCTTTATGTTGGTGAACAAAGCTAAGGAAAACACTTCAACAAAAGGAAACACGAGAGAACGCAAAAATCGAACTGATTGGTCCATTTAAAGTACACCGCCCTCTAGCACACTTATTTCCTAAGGACGATGCTGGCTTAGGGATGTGGGCTTGGCCTCCTCTTCTTCCTCTTTCTCACAAAAGAAAACAAAGGAAAGGAAAAATATTCCCTCATAAAGAAGCCACTGTTTTTTATATTGCAGCTACATCTTTGAAGGCTCAGTGACACCTGCTTGGACATACATAAAATTCTAGCATGTGAGCGGTGGTTCCATCCTCCCTATTTAATTTCCGCCTCTTAATATTTGACTTGCTTATTTTAGATGTCCATCAGAAGACTTGAGCAGCTGAAGACTTTTCGTCAGTAAGACGTAGAAACCTAAACAATGGTCAAACAAAATTCTCAAAGCTATCCATACGACCTATCACTAATCTCCTGATTGTTTTGAAACAAATGCAACAATACAAACACTGTACAACAAAAGTTAACAAAACTTTAACCTATTGAAATAAATCTCATTACAGTAGTGCTCCTTTCTCTTCAGAATCCTGTAGTTCTCTTTTAAATCTTTTCCCTCTTCCAATCATGTATGTGGCTTCCTTCCCTGTTACCCCAAATCAATAAGATATTAGCATACTAGAGCGGGTACTCAATAAACATTTGTTCAATAAATGAATAAATAAGTGAATAATTATAAAATGTTGGACTAAAGCCCCCCTGGGAGGTTTGTATTAGTACTATTACAGCATTTTGCATTTGTATGTTCAGGTATATCTAAACGGGACTTAATAAAAGGCATCAAGAAGAAGTTAAATATTAATCTATTTCTGCCTTAATAAATCTACTTCAAAATATGACACAATACAAACTACAATGAATAAATGCTGAGATAAAGTTCATTTACAATCATATCGCTTGTATTTACACACTTTAAGATTTGAAATATAAACACTAATGTGGAAATTTATAAACTAAATGCCAATGTGTTTGTAAAATAAAAGGTCTGAAAGAAAAGAAGAACGCACTACGTTAAACCTAAACGAATGTATTTGACAATGTAACCAACACTTCTTAAACACATCTTTGAAAAAAAAAAATTTATTTTCTGTCTCTTATACACATCTAGATGTGTATAAGAGACAGGTTCTGATATCTTTGTTTTTCAATTCACTTATTTTTTATTATACTGTTAGAAAAGAGCTGGATAAAATAGTCTGGATATAAGTTTGTTCTTACTGAGTTCGCCACAAAGAAGTTATGAAATAACCTAGCAAATAATTATTCTACCTTAAAGGGAAATAAATAAAAGAATAAAAGTCTTCAATAAATAAAAGAAGTTACACATCTAGCAAATCTAAATGAGAAGAGGTTTATGTCAAACGTTTAAGAAGTAAATGAAAGTAAATATAAATCGGTAATAAGACGGTCGGTCAGTATTAAAATGTAGCTCTACTTTAAACTTATTTACTGAACTTTCCTTTTGTTTCCTATATAGTTGGTTTTTAGTGTAGGCATGAATGATCCTGTGATCAGTTCAAAAGGGAAGACGGTAGCCGGGCAAACATCCCTTCCAGTGCCTATCAGCACGTCTTTTATGTCTTGGCGTCCATTTTAGAGCATCAGCGAGGTGGTGTATAAAGAAGCTGAGAAAACAAAGGTTGTCATTTTGGCAACCCACATGAACATTGAGTGATTTCAATAAAATGAAGATCAAAATGTTGATGAGGGGAAAAAAAAAAAAAAGTTGAGGGAACTATTTAAGCTGGATTATGCAAAACACCTGTATTAGATTTCACATATTTTTAAATTGTATTTGTGTACTACATGCCATCCTCACAACTGCTGGTGTGTCATGATATTACCCAAAAGACCATTTAAAACAATTGATTATCTAAGGCGCACAATAATATCAAGCTACAAACAAAAAAGAAATTTTTTTTTGTCAAAGGATTCACAGATCCATGATGACAAACTCAAAACAAAAGCATAGCTCGTGGAGCAATCTCCTATCCTTTCCAAAATGATTACTACTTTTGTGAATATACATGAATTTCCTGTATTCTTTTAGTACACAAAATGTAAAAGAAAATATATTATTACAGGAAGTCAGAACCTAATTCTATCACTCAAACTCTCTTCTTTAGAAATCGACTACTCACTGACAATGAGGGTGGTCGACAAAAATACGTGCCTTACAGGGCATCTCTCCTATAATAATGCTGATTTTTAAGAGCAGAACTATCACAATCCAACCATACCCGGGCCTAATAGGAAGTATTTATTGTTAAGAAATTAGATATAAAGCATATATATATCTAAGCAGAACACCAGGTAGTATTGGAAATCGATGAACTTTCTAGATTTTCCTTCCACTTAAAAACATTTTGAAAGAGGCAGGCTATAGTCATCGTTTAATTATACAATCTAATCAACTAAACACAATAGTATTTTTCTCCAAGTATCTCAAGCACAGCTCCCTACTTCTTATCCAAAAGATTTAAATTGCCTATTCTCTGCCATTCCCAGCCATTTCTGCCAACATCATAAAAATTACCTTTTATCATTTCCTTCTCACAATGAGAATTCCCTAATCACACACATCTTTTAGACAGAGACACCTCCCCACCCACCTCCCCACCCACCTCCAAAAACTGGTTCAGACCAAAGACACACACAAAAATAATGACCAAGCTCACATTTCTTGTTTGCCCTTCAAGCGAAGTCTGGTGTCTTCAGCTTGCCTTTCTGGTCTTCAGTGTTGTCACTCATTGCTGGGGGATGTAGTTTAGGACAGCATGAAGCAGCAGAAATCAAAGCTGTTGCTTTAAGAAAACGTTTTCTTAAACACATGGATAAAACAACTTCTACTCTGACTTCCTGGCTGGGTTGCATAAAATCTTAGAAAGACTCCTTGACAAGTGAATGTCTACAAATGGGAAAAAATAAAATAAGATAAAATCTAAAAACTTACGTTCTGAACACATTCCGAAGGAGCTCTGATTTGATTTGAAAGCAGGTTTGTATTGATGAGCAAAGTTTATTTTGTAGAAAATTAATAGTCTCTCTAATTAGATTTTTGCCTTGCCATCTTCTACACTGTCAATCCTGTCTCTCATAGTATAATCATACATGCCAAAAAAAAAAAAAAAAATCAAATACAGTATTTCCCAAATGCATGGACACTGTGGAAGCTTCATTTTGAAAAAGGCTTTTATTTCCCTTAATACTGGTGCCTAAACGTCATTGTATGTACCAACACTTTCAAATAGCCCAAGAGACTTAAAAAGCCTTCTAAGTTTGAAAACCAAAAAGTTCTGAGTTTTCTGTACCCCAGGACGGTTTTCTTTCCTGAAGCTCAAGCCGAGAAAGCAGACAAAAGAAGCTGATTTGACTGAGCTGTGCCAAGTCTTGCCTTTTTTTCTTTCCTCAGCTCTCCCTCTGCCCCTCTCTCTCTCCCTTCCCTCTCTCTCTCTCTCTTTCTCTCTCTCACTCTTTTGCTCCCAGTATGGCAACCTTCCGAGCAGTCTTGGCGGAGGTCCAGCCTGTGCCAGCCTGTCTGAATTCTTGTCTCCAAAAGATGTCCTTTGCGGATCAATTAATACATCTGAAAACAGGAAAACTGTGGTACGGTACCCCAATCCTGGCACCAACAGCATCGACTTCTGCCAAATCACCTTGCAGATTTCATGGTACCCTACCCTTCATCATCATTACTAACATGTTCCCGGAGCAATAATGGAGTACTAGAAGCCATTCACTGTTCAGCGATCAGGAATCTGTTCCCTAGAAATGTCCATATGCGACATATGCACAACCTGCAGTAAATCAAAATTCTCCTGTGAGAAGAGATGTATGTAACTTTAATAAGCACCACATACTGTATTTCTTTTTATAAGCCTTGCTTTCCCTTGCCCTGCTGCAAAGACTCATGGGAGAATAGAGAAGGAGGCATGCAGATTAAAATTAAAACTGTATGCCCAAATAAGTCATGCTTTATCCTAAAGGAAAAGAACAGAGTTCTGATTGATTAGCAATTCCTATGTTCAAGGAAACTCGAATATAAACTGTACCCATCCAAAATGTTACTGGACATGAAAGGCAAAAAAATTTCTTTTCAAAACACAAATATCAATTAAAAGGGGAAAAAGAGTGGACAGAGTAAAAATAAGCATCTTTTGATATTCTGAACTTCAAGTATCAATGTAGCCACTTGTTTATTAAATTCATACCATCTAATAAGTATAAATAAATGCTGTTTATTTTTATTTGCAGCATGCACAGCTTTTGAAGTGAAACAGCCAGTCTGTGTTTCACACACATACCTGTCCTTTGTGGATCTAGTAATACATTTGAAAACAGGAAACTGTGGGTATGGTATCCAAATTCCAGCACCAACAGCATCGCGGTCTACAAAATCATATTTCATTTAAGAAATCATTTTTACCTCTGATGGTTGAAAAGACAGAATACTCTAGACGTGGTTTCATAGAAAGAACCCAGAACAGTAGCCTCTAGTCTTTGGCTCAATCCTTCTAACTTATGTAACCTCAGGGTTTTCAACTGCTTAATCCATATAATACTTAGTTTGCTTTTCTATCAAATATAAAAATCAGTGATTTCCTCCTCTGTGCCCCCAAAACACTCTGTTTATATTCAGGATACCTTCATTCTAAATGTCTAATAATTGGTTGAGTATGTGTCCTCTACCAACCAAACGTGTCATCCTCATAGAGAGGACCATTTGTCACTTAGCTAAAAAACCTGAAAGTCTTGCAAGGATTCTTTCATATGCAGGAGCTCAACAAATCTATTGTGAATGAATTATGGGGATCAATCATATAAACATCACTCTGAAGTTCTATAAAACTATGAAATATAGTAATGAAAAACAAAACAATATCCTACTAAATCATACAGTTGACGGATAAGAGAAATGCTACAGAGATACCTTGAGGGACAAACTAAAGCAGTAACCAAAATGTTCCATATTACCCTTTCAAATAAGGACTGATGGGCAGTGTGACAGTGAATTTGAGATTTCTAATCAAAGTGTTGAAACCAAAGACAAAGAGAAAATCTTGAAAGTAGCAAGAACTGACTCTTCAGGTATGTAAGTCCCCTACATGTGAACCTTCAAGATGCAGACTTTCAAAGATGTGAACGTGTGTTTGCATGTCCAATTACATGTTAGTTCACATGTCTGGCATATATTGTTACATGCATGCATCTTCTACAAGCGGTTGTGCTTTTAAGTACTTTACTGAACAATACTTTAATGTACTCTGTTACTGTACTAAAGTAGTAGAGTAGCTTTATTTCAAGTCCAGGATGTACAAAATCAAGTGTAAAAGTAGCAGTGATGTCACTGGTCCTGCTAAGAAGTGCCAGGCGATACCAATGGAAACAAAAGTGAAAATAATTTAGAGAGTGGAGCAAGGTTTATAGGATATAAACCTCTACAGTACAGTACAGTACTCTACAGCCAATAGTGTTAGTTGGGTACCGAGGCTAACTTTGTTGGACTTACAAACAAATTGGACTTATGAATGTGCTCTGGGGTTGGAATTTGTCCATATACAGGGAACTTACTGAACAAAGGAGGCTTCAAGAGATTAACAGCTGACTGATCAGTGAAAACCATGGAGGCCAGAAGCAGGTGGTATGACACACCAAAAGCCCTGAAAGGAAATCTTTACCCACCAAGAATTCTGTCAGCAAAACTCTCCTTCAAACTTCAAGCAGATATTAAGACATTCCCAGATAAACAAAAACAGAGTTTATTGTTAGCAGATCTGCCCTATTAGAAACACTAAAGGAATTTTCCTTCAGGCTGCAATGAAAGGAGGCAAATAGCAACTCAAATCCACATGAAGAAATAAAAAGCACAGGTAAACCCACAGAAGCAAATGTTAAAAACAGTAGAAATATATATTTTGTTTGTAACTCTTTTTCTTTTATTTGATTTCAAAGACAAAAGCATAAATCATAATTATAAATTATGTTGATAGGCACATAATGTATGAAGATTTCCAACAACAGAATAAAGGAAAGATCAAACAGCTATACATGAAAAAAGCTTCCGTGTACTACTAAAGTTAAGTGGGTATTAATCTTAATTGCATCACTATAAATTAAGATGTTAACTATAATTCCCATAGCAATCACTAAGAAAACAATGGAATTAAAATGTTACCATAGAAAAATATTTATTTAAAACAAAAGAAGGCGGTAATGAAAGGACAAAGACATAAAAAGACAGATACATAGAAAACAGCAAAATGGCAAAAGTAAATCCAACCTTACCAGTATTTAATAAAATGTAAATAAACTAAAGGCTCCAATTAAAAGACAGAAATAGGCAGGATGAATAAAAAAAAGATCCAACTCTATTCTCTCTATAAGAGATACATTTTAGGTCCAAAGAAACAAATAGGTTGAAAGAAAAGAATAAAAAAACCTACACCACACAAACAGCAACCAAAAGAAAGCTGGAGTGATTTACTACTATAAGAGAGAATAATCATTAAGACAAAAATTATTATTAGAAGAAAATAGGGGCAACTTCTAATGATAAAAGGGTCAGTTAATCAAGAAGATACAACCATTATAAACATATATATGTAAAACAAAAAAGTTCAAAATGCATAAAGCAAAAAATGAAATAAATGAAGGAATAGACAATTCAACAAATAAACAATTCAATAATGGTCAGAGACTTCAGTAAACAACTTTCAATAATGGATAAAATAACTAGATAGACGTTAGCATGAAAATAGGAGATTCGAACAACACTGGTAAGTAACTAGGCCTAACAGACATTTATAGAATACTGCCCTCAACAGCAGCAGATGCACATTCTTCTCAGGTGCACAAGGAACATCTTCAGGACAGACAACATTTTAGGCCATAACACAAGCTCCAATAAATTTAAAGGATTTGAAACCATACTAAGTATATCTTCAACCACAATGGGATAAATGTAGGAATCAGTAATAGGGAAAAAGATTAGGGAAGTCACAAATATATCAAAATTAAATAATGCTCCTGAATAACCAATAAAAAAATATAAAGACTAGAGTGGAATGTTTAGCAAGAAAATAGAAGATTTGAACAACACTGTAAAAAGTAGGAAATCAAGAGATACCTGGAAGAACAGGCAAGTTTGGCCCTGGTGTACAAAATGAAGCAGGGCAAAGACTAACAGAGTGTTGCCAAGAGAACACACTGGTCATAGCAAACACCCTCTTCCAACAACACAAGAGACGACTCTACACATGAACATCACCAGATGGTCAATACCAAAATCAGACTGATTATATTCTTTGCAGCCAAAGAGGGAGAAGCTCTATACGGTCAGCAAAAACAAGACCAGAAGCTGACTGTGGCTCAGATCATGAACTCCTTACTGCAAAATTCAGACTTAAATTGAAGAAAGTAGGGAAAACCACTAGGCCATTCAGGTAGGACCTAAATCAAATCCCTTATGATTATACAGTGGAAGCGACAAATAGATTCAAGGGATTAGATCTGATAGAGTGCCTGAAGAACTATGGACAGACATCCATAACATTGTATAGGAGATCAAAATCATCCCCAAGGAAAAAAAGCAAAAAGGCAAAGTGGTTGTCTGAAGAGGCCTTACAAATAGGTTAGAAAAGAAGAGAAGTGAAAAGCAAAGGAGAAAAGGAAAGATATATCAATTTGAATGAAGAGTTCCAAATAATAGCAAGGAGAGATGATGAAGCCTTTGTAAATGATCAATGCAAAGAAATAGAGGAAAACAATAGAATGGGAAAGACTAGAGATCTCTTCAAGAATATTAGAGACACCAAGGGAACATTTCATGCAAAGATGGGTACAATAAAGGACAGAAATGGTATGGACCTAACAGAAGTAGAAGATATTAAGAAGAGCTGGCAAGAATACACATAAGAACTATACAATAAAGATCTTCATGACCCAGATAACCACAATGGTGGAATCACTCACCTAGTGCCAGACATCCTGGAGTGTGAAGTCAAGTGGGCCTTGGGAAGCATCACTACGAACAAAGCTAGTGGAGGTGATGGAATTCAAGCTGAGCTATTTCAAATCCTGAAAGATGATGCTGTGAAAGTGCTGTGCTCAATATGCCAGCAAATCTGGAAAACTCAGCAGTGGCCACACAACTGGAAAAGGTCAGTTTTCATTCCAATCCTAAAGAAAGGCAATGCCAAAGAATGTTCAAACTATCGCACAATTGCACGCATCTCACATGCTAACAAAGTAATGCTCAAAATTCTCCAAACTAGGCTTCAACAGTACATGAACCAAGAACTTCCAGATGTTCAGGCTGGATTTAGAAAATGCAGAGGAACCAGAAATCAAATTGCCAACATCTGCTGGATCATTGAAAAAGCAAGAGAGTTCCAGAAAAACATGTACTTCTTCATTGACTATGCTAAAGCCTTTGACTGTGTAGATCACAACAAACTGGAAAATTCTTCAAGAGATGGGAATACCAGACCTCCTTACCTGCTTCCTGAGAAATCTATATGCATGTCAAGAAGCAACAGTTAGAACCAGACATGGAATAATAGACTGGTTCCAAATTGGGAAAGGAGTAGGTCAAGGTTGTATATTGTCACCTTCTTTATTTAACTTCTATGCAGAGTACATCATGTGAAATTCTGGGCTAGATGAAGCACAAGCTGGAATCAAGATTGCCAGGAGAAATATCAATAACCTCAGATACGCAAATGATACCACCCTTATGGCAGAAAGTGAAGAGGAACTGAAGAGCCTCTTGATGAAAGTGAAAGAGAATGAAAAGGCTGGTTTAAAACAACATTCAAAAAACTAAGATCATGGTATCTGGTCCCATCACTTCATGGCAAGTAGATGGAGAAACAATGGAAACAGTGCAGACTTTATTTTCTCGGGCTCCAAAATCACTGCAGATGGTGACTACAGCCATGAAATTAAAAGATGATTGCTCCTTGGAAGGAAACTATGACAACCTAGATAGCTTATTAAAAAGCAGAGACATGACTTTGCTGACAAGGGTCCTTATAGTCAAAGTTATGGCTTTTCCAATAGTTATGTACGGATGTGAGAGTTGGACCATAAAGAAAGCTGAACACTGAAGTATTGTTTCTTTTGAACTGTGGTGTTGGAGAAGACTCTTGAGAGTCCCTTGGACTGCAAGGAGATCCAACCAGTCAATTCTACAGGAAATAAGTCCTGAATATTTGAATAATTGGAAGGACCTATGCTAAAGCTGAAACTCCAGTACTTTGGCCACCTCATGGGAAGAGTTGACTCATTGGAAAAGACTTTGATGCTGGGAGGGATTAGGGGCAGGAGGAGAAGGGGACAACAGAGGATGAGATGACTGGATGGCATCACTGACTCAATGGATGTGAGTCTGAGTGAACTCCAGGAGTTGGTGATGGACAGGGAAGCCTGGCGTGCTGCGATTCATGGGGTCGCCAAGAGTCAGACACAACTGAGCGACTCAACTGAACTGAATGCTAAAGCTGAAGCTCCAACTTTGGCCACCTCATGCAAGTGCTGACTCATTGGAAAAGACCCTGATGGTGAGAAAGACTGAAGGCAGGAGGAGAGGGGGACAAGGACAGTATGGTTGGATGGCATCACCGATTTAATGGACATGAGTTTGAGCAAGCTCATGAAGTTGGTGATGGACAGGGAAGCCTGGCACGCTGCAGTCCATGGGCTGCAAAGAGTCAGTCATGAGTGACTGAACTGAACTGAGAGTGGAACTAAATGAAATAGAGAATAGAAATCGAGACAGAAAATCAAAGATACTGTAAGAAAACCGCATACCAATATCCCTTATGATTATCCCTGCAAAATTTCTGAAGAAAATATTAACAAACTAACTGTAGCAACATATAAAAAGGATCATAAACCTTGACCAAGTGGGAATTAGACCAGGAATGCAAGATTGGTTCAACACAGAAAAATCAATCAATGTAATATATTATATTAATAAAAGACAAAAACCACTTACATCAAAAGACAGAAAAAGCATCTGACAAACCAAACATCTTTCATGATTAGAAATCTAGGTCTTCAGAAAGAAAGGAAAAGCACTAAAGGAATAAATGAAGGTAAAAACTTTTATTGTTCTTATCTTTAATTGATCAGATAACAGTTGTTCAAAATGATAGCAATAATGTATTCAGTTATATATGCTTATGCATATACACACATATGGGAGCTTCCCTGACAGCAATAAAGAACCTGCTTGCAACCAAGAGACTCAGGTTCAACCCCTGGTTAGGGAAGATCCCCTGGAGAAGGAAATGACAACCCACTCCAGTATTCTTGCCTGGGAAATGGAATGGCATAGACAAAGAAGCCTGGCAGAGCTACAGTTCACAGGGTCGCAAAAGATTAGGACATGACTTAGCAACTAAAAAAAAAAATACATATATGTATATATGCTGATGTACAGTTACATATAAGCAAAATGAATGACAGCAATGATACAAGAGTCAGGAAAGATTAACTAGGATTATTTTGTTATTATAAGGCACTCATGCTACCCATGAAGGAGTATAACATTATTTGAAACTGGATTTGGATTAGTTGTATAACTGATATACTGATAAAGGCAAGAAAACTGAATCATACAAAATGCTCAGTTAAAACCACAAAAGGTAGGGGAAAAAATACAAGACAAAAACAGAAATATAAAACAAGGCAACAAATAGAAAAGAGAAACAAATAAGGTAGATATTTATCCAAGTATATCAATTTTCACCTTGAACACCAATAATCTACATGCACCAATACAAGAGAAGAGATTGTCACTGTGGATCAAAAACATATATCTACACAAAAAAACTGTACACAAAGTTCATAACAGCATTATTCATAATAACCAAAAAGTGAAAACAATCCAAACGTCCATCAACTGTTGAACAGGTAAACAAAATGTGTTTTCTCCATACCGTGGAATATTATTCAGCAATAAAAAGGGATGAAACAGCAATGCATGCCACAATATGGATGGCCTTTGAAAAATGTATGCTAAGTAAAAGAAGCCAGACACAAAACTCCACATACTGTATGTTTCTGTGCATATTAAAGGTCCAGAATAGGCAAGTCTACAGACACAAGACTAGCGGTTGCCAGGGGCTGGGCAGCAAGAACAACAGGGAGTGGCTGCTCGTGGGTACGAGGTTTCCCCGTGGAGTGAAGAACGTGCTATGGAATTAGTGGTGATGGCTGCACAGCACAGTCAATATACTCAAACCCACTGGACTGTATACTACAGAATGGGGGGTTTTACAGCATGTGAAGTGAAAAGTGAAAGCGTTAGTCACTCTGCCATGTCTGACTTTGAGACCCCATGGACTATAGTCTGTTAGGCTCCTCTGTCCCTGAAATTCTTCTCAGGCAAGAATACTGAAGTGGGTAGCCATTCCCTTCTCCAGGGGATCTTCCCAACCCAGGGACTGGACCTGGGTTTCCTGCATTGCAGGCCAGATTCTTTACCTTCTGAGCCACCAGGGAAGCTAAAACCCACTGGATTGTATACTACAGAATGGTGGATTTTACGGTATGTCAGTTATATCTCAATAAAGAAAAGAGTTGCAGTCCATCTCTCCAGTATTTCTAAGTGTTATAAATGATTATACCCCCGTGGTAAACCCTCAAAAACCCTTTCAGCCTCTTTCTTAAAGGAAATACTACACATTAGCTCTTCCCATGCAGTCCAAAGCCAGAGGGCTTACTAAGACCTTCTTGGTGCGAACCCATGTTCTGACTCAACCTTTTAATCTCGGCCTTTCTCCACCTCTCTGTGTTTCCCCCTCCCAGCTGCCTACTTCAGTGGGACACTACTCCCCACACCCACACAGGATACTGACCAGGAGACCCCAAATTGATAAACATGGGACATTTCTTTCCAGTGTGTACTGTCTATCTGATTCACTGGTGGCCTCAAAACCTTCTATTGATTCAAACTCTAAAGAGAAAGTACAGTCAGAAGGCACTGATTCTCAGAAGTTTTATCTAACCCACAAGTTAGTGGTTTCAGATAGGAGTTTGGTCTTTGTACAGACAGCCAAAGTGTATTGAGGGCAGCAGAAGAAATACGGGGTCAAAATGCAAGACTTCCTCTACACCTGTGGTTTTTCAAACTTCCTTGCACGGATCCTTGGAGATGCTGCAGGGCCTTCACAGAGGTGAAAGAAATGATAAGCAGGCAGGGTTCTAGGGCAAAACCCCTGCATTGATCAGAGTAGTTCTGTTTTTATGATGTGTATGTTTGGAGTTCATACAAGATTTTATTTGGCCAAAAAGGAAAAAAAGGTTTTCTTTAAAAAAAAACGTTTAATTTCCTTTGCATGTATATATATGTGCTTAGTCATGTCTGACTCTTTGTGACCTCATGGTCTACAGTCCACCAGACTCCTCTGTCCATGGGATTTTGCAGGCAAGAATAGTGGAGTGGGTTGCCATTTCCTTCTTCAGTGGATCTTGCCAACCCAGGGATTGAATCCGCATCTCCTGCGTTGCAGACGGATTCTTTACCACCAGTCCTTTACTTTAAGCCAATTCAGGGAAACACTCTCTAATGAGCTAACTTGACAATGATTTCTAAGATTGTAGCCCTCTCAGAATATTTACAATATGAGCTAATGTTGTCATCTGAGATTTAAGATAGTCATGGGGAGCTACTCCCTAACATATTGAGATTATATCTACCTCATCCACAAGATAGAAAACAGAGTTACTGGACCATTTACCTACTGTCTTTTGCTCCCTAGATTTATATCTTTAGAGTTATAATCTGAAACCCCAAAGAGCGTGAATCTGATCTTCTTTCCCAGCTACGCATTAAGTCTTGAATACAGTTATGCGCTCAGGAATAACTCTCTCAAGTATTATCTGAATGACGACTTAGTGCCAGGTGTGTGCAAGGACATGAAGCCCCTGCCATCACCGGGCAGATATGTAAACAGGTAATTACAATTCCAGGTCATCTGTCAGCTATGAGAGAAGCATGTCCACAACATCCTACAGACATAGGAAAGAAATAAGCTGCTGAAGAGTCATCTGTCCACCAACTAAAAGTCAAATACATGTCACTCTAGTTAGAATGAAGAGAGAAGTGTAAAAATTGTACTCAAATCATTTTATACACATTTGTTGTGTTCATATTGCGCTTAAGTTAATGCTCTGGGGGATCCAGAGGCACATCAGAAATCACCCCAGCCCTCAAGAAGCTGAAAGTCTAGTATGAAGATAAGACACCTACAAAATACTACACTTTATGTGATAGATGTTATTATTTAAATATCTCCCCATATAGGTATATGTATGGCTGATTCATTTTGCTGTACAGCAGAAACTAACACAGCATTGTAAAGCAACTATACTCCATCAAAAATTAATTTTAAAAAGTAAATAAGTAAATAAAAATATCTCCCCAAATCCAAATTTTTCCATGTTCCTTCCTGGAGTACACAATATAAAAATAAATTGCCTGTCTACAAAGCTTGAGTGTGAAATTGTGACGGCCATCCTTCCTAAAGCCAATCCAAATTATATCCACTCTCTCTTTCCTCTCTCCTCCCCTCTCTCTTTCTCCTTCTTTCTAACTTCTCTTCTTTCTCCCTTCTCTAACATCATACATTCAGTTGTTACTTGCATTCATTAAGTCAGTATTTACTGAGCACTTGCTTATGTACAAAATATGGGGTCAGAAGCCACAATGGATACAAAATTGAAAAATAAAATTCATGTATTAGTAATAATAAATCATGGTAACAAGCACTTTCACATTCACTAATGCATTCACTCCTCGCCCAGCCTTTGGAGGAAGAGAGGTGTTACTTTATAGATGAGGAAACGGACATCAAAGGAAGTTACATGGCTTGTCCAGAGCATCAGACACCGATCCAGAGTACAGAAAACTGAAGCAACCGTTCCAGGTTTCATCACTTAAGGAAGTTAGAAGATGCAGTGAACACAAGCGGCCTCATCCATCCCTCTACCGACTTCACAATCCCCCTGAGTGGTAAACAGGCACCTCAAAGCCAACTTCGCCAAACCAGAAATCTTGATTTCTCCTAGAAAAGTTCATTCCTCCCTCAGCCTCCACTAAATGACAATCCAAGAGTCACCCTTGATTCATCTTCCATCAGCCACTAGAAAGGCTGAAAGGAAAAAGATTAACACCAGGTGCCGGTAAGGATGCTGGAAACTGGAACCTCATACACTGTGATGGGAATGTAACGCGGTCAACACCTTGGCAGTTTCTTTAAAAGTTCAGTTTATACTCACGGAAGGAACCAATGATGTCCACCCCTAAGTCTACGTGTGATAACGCATGTCCACACAAAGACCTGGGCATGAACATTCACTGGAGAATTTTTCCTAATAGACAAAGACTGGAAACTACCCAAAGTCCACCAGGTGAGGAATGGATAACAAAATGTGGTCCATCTTTCACTACTACACAATGAAAAGACACAAATTACTAACAAATTCAACAACGTGGATGAAGCTCAGAAACACTGTACTAAAGGGAAAAAGGCAGACAGACAGGACTACATGTTGCACAATCCGATGCCTATAAAATACATTTTAAAAGATAAAACTGCAGAAACAGAAAGCAGATTATTTGTGGTGTGGGGCTGGGGTAGGAGAAGGGATTGACAGCAAACAAGCAAGAGGGAACTTTGCAGGGTGAGGGAAGTGTTTTCAATTGAACTGCACTGATCGTTTCAAGACTTCATCAATTTATTAAAAGTCATCAAACCATACACTCGGAACAGGTGAACAACTGAAGTGTTTAGCAACAATTTACTTCATCCAAGACACTGTATTAGGCCCCAAAAGAGGGACTAAGACACTGTCCCCACCATGAAGGTGCTTCCAGCCCCCGTCTTCCAATCGCAGAAAGAGTTGTAGGACATCACAGACATCACACACCAAAAAATGACCCCCCAACAAGTGGAGCAGGCAGTGAATGTGCCAAAGACCAGAGCAACGAGGAGCAAGGTGCTGGGGAGGCCTTACAGAGGAGGTTAGGTCTAACTAACCTCTGAAGGATGGATGATCATCAGAAAAGTAGGATCTGGAGGGCCGTCCTGAGGAAAGACCCAAGGCAGGAATGAGCAATTGGTGGGGCAGGCTGGCCAAAACAGAGCCCCATGGGGAGAGCAGAAAGGGTCCCAGCAACCGTGGAAGCATGAAGCCTGTGCCTTCTCATGGGGCTTCCTCAGACCTCAAGTATCTGAGCACCACATTTATGATTTTTGCCATATTTAAAATTATAGTATGATTTATTACTGGCTTAACATAATTCTCAATTATTTTACCTAGATTCATTTCTAAAGGAGACTATAATACAACTAGACAATGAAAACTAGCATCTTTGCCAAAAATAGAAAATACTGTAAATATGGGTGTGTTAAACTGTCGAAGCTGAAGCCATCTCTAAGCTGGAGGCCTATCTCTATTAAAAAGAAAGACTTAACAAGTGAGGGAGAAGGGTTAAAAACACTCAACATTCAAGCACCAAACTGGTACTTTCCTTGATATAATCAGAAGAACTAAAAGACAATTGAAAAAATGAATAGCTTTCTCTCTGTGGTTTAGTCTCATTTATGCCATAGCATTGAACTGTCTAATATCACCCTGTGTTAGGAGTTCCACACTGTGGAAAATGCTGGAGTACAGTAAATCCTGGGGGTTTACTGGGGAGGGGGGTAGAAGGGATAATTAATATTTATTTAGCATTTACTACGTGCCAGTCACTGTTCTAAACATTTCTCATGTAATCCTCATAGTAACAATACCTACCTCAAAAGGGTACTGTCAGCCTGTTTTCAGGTTAAGAAACTGAGGCATACAGAGTTTAACTAACTTGCCCAAGATCATACAAATTGCCCAAGGTCACACAGTTAATAAATGGCAGAGCTGGAACTGAACCCAGGCAGCCTGTCTCCAGTCTATGAACTTAACCATTGCAACTGAGCTGATTCTCATGTGAAATGACATTTCTGGAAGATTCCTCTGGCTATGATTTGCTTGCTGAACTAAAGCAAAGAGAGGCCAGAAGACCACTGCAATGACCCAGGCAGCTATGGATTCCTTGGGCAGCTGGGCTGGAAGGGATTATTGCCATTTGCTGTGGACAGCAGAGGGCAGTAGAGAGCTGTGGAGCAATAGCTGGGCCTCCCGCCCAGACTTCCAGCCAGGAACTTCTGATGCAGCAGGGAAACAGGCCTAAGACTCAAGTCAGAGATGCAAAGCCTACACCAGAAAGAGAAGGGCTACGGACACCACCATCCTTAGGGACCAGGAGAAGTCAACCCTGGACATGGGGATGAGCCCAGAGCAAGCACAGAGGTGCTAGCGGAACAGCATCTCAGAACAGCCAGGTGGCTGAAACACCAGGCCCCGGGTTACCACTAAAGACCTCCTACACTCTGACACTAAGCTCTTCCATATTTCACTCCCAAAAGTAACAGCAACACCATGACCTCTTTTTTTTTTTTTTTTAATGGATTTCAGATCTTTCAAAAGCAGGAAATACGGATGTACCTTGGCCTAAACCTCCTTTAAATTCAAAATACGCACTTAGGGCTAGTATCCAGTTCTCAGACAAAGTGTTTTAAAATTAAAATTAAGACACACATTCAAATGGCATTTCCAAGCTTCTGACAGGTCTGAAATATCTTGAATACCGACACCATTCATCCACAGACATCAAAATTGCTTTATTACCTTAAATCTTCCAAAATCATTGTTTGAAAAAAAAATAAGATAGCAGATAAAACTGTCAGAAAAGCTCCTCAAAGAAAATGCTCTATGCATGGAAAAAGAAAGACTCAAAAAATTAAGAACAAAAATGACTTATCTGGACTGCCTGGTTTGATGCTAAACTCAGGCTTTGTTAAAAAGGTAGAAAAATTCAACTTTGTAAGTTTGGGAAAATGTGATTTCTTATTTCCCAGGAGAAAAGCTTTAAGAGCATCAATAGATTTCTCTGGATATCAAGTATTTCTCCATTATTGTGAGTAAATTATATTTAGATCAAAATCAGATGGATTAAATTTCCCTTAAAATACCCAAGAGATTTTAAAAATACAAGGAAATGTGTCACATATCCAAAAACAATATTTTATCCTAATACCTCTGTGGAAATATCTCCCCATTAGAATAATTAGCCAGAAAACAAAACTAACCTGAGTTTTAGATATACTAAGTTCAGTATTCTTGCCTTGAGAACCTCAGGAACAGTATGAAGTGGCAAAAAGATAGGACACTGAAAGATGAACTCCCCAGGTAGGTAGGTGCCCAATATGCTACTGGAGATCAGTGGAGAAATAACTCCAGAAAGAATGAAGGGATGGAGCCAAGCAAAAACAACACCCAGTTGTGAATGGGACTGGTGATAGAAGCAAGATTTGATGTTATAAAGAGCAATATTGCATAGGAACCTGGAATGTTAGGTCCATGAATCAAGGCAAATTGGAAGTGGTCAAACAGGAGACGGCTAGAGTGAACACTGACATTCTAGGAATCAGTGAACTAAGATGGACTGGAATGGGTGAATTTAACTCAGATGACCATTATATCTACTATTGTGGGCAAGAATCCCTCAGAAGACATGGAGTAGCCATCATGGTCAACAAAAGAGTCCAAAATGCAGCCTCAAAAACGACAGAATGATCTATTTGTTTCCAAGGCAAACCATTCAATATCACGGTGATTCAAGTCTATGCCACGATCAGTAACACCGAAGAAGCTGAAACTGAACAGTTCTATGGAGACCTACAACACCCTCTAGAACTAACTCCCAAAAAATATGTCCTTTTCATTATAGGGGACTGGAATGCAAAAGTAGGAAGTCAAGAAACACCTGGACTAACTGGCAAATTTGGCCTTGGAGTACAGAATGAAGCAGGGTTCCAGTACTTTGGCCACCTCATGTGAAGAGTTGACTCATTGGAAAAGACTCTAATGCTGGGAGGGATTGGGGGCAGGAGGAGAAGGGGACGACCGAGGATGAGATGGCTGGATGGCATCACAGACTCGATGGACGTGAGTCTGAGTGAACTCCGAGAGATGGTGATGAACAGGGAGGCCTGGCGTGCTGCGATTCATGGGGTCGCAAAGAGTTGGACACGACTGAGCGACTGAACTGAACTGAACTGAAAGGCTAATAGAGTACTGCCAAGAGAACACACTGGTCATAGCAAATACCCTCCTCCAACAACACAGGAGAAGACTCTACACATGGACATCACCAGATGGTTGACATGAAATCAGACTGATTAGATTCTTTGCAGCCAAAGATGGAGAAGTTCTATACAGTCAGCAAAAATAAGACCAGGAGCTGAGTGTGGCTCAGATCATGAACTCCTTATTGCCAAATTCAGACTGAAATCGAAGAAAGTGGAGAAAACCACTAAACCATTCAGGTATGACCTAAATCAAATCCTTTATGACTATACAGTGGAAGTGAGAAATAGATTTAAGGGACTAGATCTGATAGATAGAGTGCCTGATGAACTATGGACGGAGGTCCGTGACATTGTACAGGAGACAGGAAAAAGAAATGCAAAAAAAGGCAAAATGGCTGTCTGAGGAGGCCTTACAAATAGCTGTGAAAAGACAGGAAGTGAAAAGCAAAGGAGAAAAGGAAAGATATACCCATTTGAATGCAGAGTTCCAAAGAATAGCAAGGAGAGATAAGAAAGCCTTCCTCATGGATCAATGCAAAGAAATAGAGGAAAACAATAGAATGGGAAAGACTAGAGATCTCTTCAAGATAATTAGAGATACCAAGGGAACATTTCATGCAAAGATGGGCTCAATAAAAGACAGAAATGGTATGGGCCTAAAAGAAGCAGAAGATATTAAGAAGAGGTGACAAGAATACACAGAAGAACTGTACAAAAAAGATCTTCATGACCCAGACAATCACAATGGTCTGATCACTCACCTAGAGCCAGATATCCTGGAATGTGGAGTCAAGTGAGCCTTAGGAAACATCACTACAAACAAAGCTAGTGGAGGTGATGAAATTCCAGTTGAGTTATTTCAAATCCTGAAAGATGACGCTGTGAAAGTGCTGCACTCAATATGCCAGCAAACATGGGAAACTCAGTAGTGTCCACAGGACCGGAAAAAGTCAGTTTTCATTCCAATCCCAAAGAAAGGCAATGCCAAAGAATGCTCAAACTACCACACAATTGCACTCATCTCACACGCTAGTTCAGTTCAGTTCAGTCACTCAGTCGTGTCTGACTCTTTGCGACCCCGTGAACCGCAGCACTCCAGGCCTCCTGTCCATCACCAACTCCCAGAGTCCACACAAACCCATGTCCGTCGAGTCGATGATGCCATCCAACCATCTCATCCTCTGTCGTCCCCTTCTCCTCCTGCCCTCAATCTTTCCCAGCATCAGGGTCTTTTCCAATGAGTCAGCTCTTCACATCAGGTGGCCAAAGTACTGGAGTTTCAGCTTCAACATCAGTCCTTCCAGTGAACAACCAGGACTGATCTCCTTTAGAATGGACTGGTTGGATCTCCTTGCAATCCAAGGGACTCTCAAGAGTCTTCTCCAACACCACAGTTCAAAAGCATCAATTCTTCGGCACTCAGCTTTCTTTAGTAATGCTTAAAATTCCCCAAGCCAGGCTTCAGCAATACTGAACCATGAACTTCCAGATGTTCAAGCTGGTTTTAGAAAAGGCAGAGGAACAAGAGGATCAAGTTGCCAACATTCGCTGGATCATGGAAAAAGCAAGAGAGTTCCAGGCAAACATCTATTTCTGCTTTCTTGACTATGCCAAAGCCTTTGACTGTGTGGATCACAACAAACTGTGGAAAATTCTGAAAGAGATGGGAATACCAGACCACCTGACCTGCCTCTTGAGAAATCTGTATGTGGATCAGGAATCAACAGTTAGAACTGGACATGGAACAACAGACTGATTCCAAATAGGAAAAGAAGTATGTCAAGGCTGTATATTGTCATCCTGTTTATTTAACTTATATGCAGAGTACATCGTGAGAAATGTTGGGCTGGAGGAAGCACAAGCTGGAATCAAGACTGCTGGGAGAAATATCAATAACCTCAGATATACAGATGACACCACTCGTATAGCAGAAAGTGAAGAAGAACTAAAGAGCCTCTTGATGAAAGTGAAACGGGAGAGTGAAAAAGTTGGCTTAAAGCTCAACATTCAGAAAACTAAGATCATTGCATCCGGTCCCATCGCTTCATGGCAGATAAATGGGGAAACAGTGGAAACAATGGCTGCCTTTATTTTTCTGGGCTCCAAAATCACTGCAGATGGTGACTGCAGCCATGAAATTAAAAGACGTTTACTCCTTGGAAGGAAAGTTATGACCAACCTAGACAGCATATTAAAAAGCAGAGATATTACCTTGCAACAAAGGTCTATCTAGTCAAGGCTATGGTTTTTCCTGTGGTCATGTATGGATGTGAGAGTTGGACTATAAAGAAAGCTGAGTGCCGAAGAATTGATGCTTTTGAACTGTGGTGTTGGAGAAGACTCTTGAGAGTCCCTTGGACTGCAAGAAGATCCAATCAGTCCATCCTAAAGGAGATCAGTCCTGGTTGTTCATTGGAAGGACTGATGCTGAAGCTGAAACTCCAATACTTTGGCCACCTCATGCAAAGAACTGACTCATTGGAAAAGACCCTGATGCTGGGAAAGATTGACGGCAGAAGGAGAAGGGGACGACAGAGGATGAGATGGTTGGATGGCATCACCAACCTAATGGACATGAGTTTGAGCAAGCTCTGGGAGTTGGGTGATGGACAGGGAAGCCTGGTGTGCTGCAGTCCATGGAGTCGCAAAGAGTCAGACACGACTGAGTGACTGAACTGAACTGTACAGATCTCTGTCACAAGTCTCAGTTCTGGTGTTGTACTGTCAAAATAGACAGAGATAGTAGCCAAACCAATAAGCATACCTGTATTCCAATAAAACTTTATTTACAAAAACAGGTGGTAGAAGACTCATTCATGATAAAAGTCTCAGCAAGTTAGGAATAGAGTGGGATTACGTCACCTCTATAAAGAAGATCTGCAAAAACTCTACAGCTACCATCACACTTAACAACGAAAGACTGAATGCTTTTCCTCTAATGTTTGGAACATGGGATTTCAACAAATGGTTCTTCAGCAACTGGATATCCATAGGGCAAAAAAAGAGAGAAGAACCTCAAACTAAATCTCAAACTTTAAACAAAAATTAACTCAAAATGGATCACAGACTCAAATGTAAAATGTAAAACTGCAAAACTTTTACCAAAAAAAATGGAGAGAATCTCTGAGATCAAGGTTAGGCAGAGTTCTTAGGCTTAACACAAAAAGCATAATCCATAAAAGGAAGAAATAATAAATTGGAACTCATCAAAATTGAAAAGTTTCACCTGCAAAGCCTCTACTAAATTTAAAAAAAAAAAAAAACAAGCTACAGGATAGGAGGAAATATTTGCAAGCCATAGAGAACTGATATTTAAAATATATATAAGAACTTACAAAAATGAGCAGTATAAAGGCATATAATCCAAATAGAAATGTCTAACGTTTTACCAAAGATATGTCACTGAAGAGGATATACAAATGACATGAAAGCACATGAAAAGGTGTTTAACATCCTTAGCCATGAGGGAAGTGAAAATTTAAACCAATGAGACATCACTACACACCTGTCAGAATGGCTAAAATAAAAAATAATGGGGACTTCTCTGTCAGTCCAGTGGTTAACACTCTGTGCTTCCAATGCAAGGAGCTCAGGTTCAGTCCCTGTTCAGGGAACTAAGATCCCATAAGCTGCACAGTGCAGTCAAAAAAAAACAAAAAGTGATAACATCAAATGCTGGCGAGGATGCAGAGACTGAATCACTCAGACATTGCTGGTGGGAATGAGAAATCGTACCAGCACTCTGGAAAATACTCCAGCACGTTCTTATAAAACTAAACATGGGACTGCTCTATGATCCAGCAATTGCACTCATGGGCCCTGATCCCTAGAGAAAAAAAAAAAAAATCTATGTTCACATAAACACTACACATTCTGAAGGCTGGCCAGTTTCAGACACAGATATAAAGAACAGACTTTTGGACTCTGTGTGAGAAGGCAAAGGTGGGATGATTTGAGAGAATAACAGTGAAACATGTTTATTACCATATGTGAAATAGAAAACTAGTCCAAGTTCAATGCATAAAACAGAGCACTCAAAGCCAGAGGGATGGGAAGGGGAGGGAGTGAGGGAGGGGGGTTCGGGACGGGAGGACACACGTACACCCATGGCTGACTGATGTCAATGTATGGTAAAAACCACCACGATATTGTAAAGTAATCAGCCTACGATTAAAATAAATAAATTTTAAAAAACTGTACACAAATGGTCATAACAGATATATTTATAATAGTCAAAAACTGGAAATACTCCGCATGTTTTTCAATGGGTAAAAGGTTACACAAACTGTGGTACATTCATACTGTAGCACGGGATACTATTGCACAATAAAAGGGAACAAAGTGTTGACTCTGACACATGCAGCAAGTTTGTGAAATCTCCAGGGACTTACGTAAACTGAAAAAGGTGAAGGTGAAGGTCAAGTCGCTCAGTCGTGTCCGACTCTTTGCGACCCCGTGGACTGTAACCTACTAGGCTTTTCCGTCCATGGGATTCTCCAGGCAAGAATACTGGAGTGGATTGCCATTTCCTTCTCCAGGGGATCTTCCCGACCCAGGGATCAAACCTGGTTCTCCCGCATTGGAGGCAGACGCTTTTTTAACCTCTGAGCCACCAGGGAAGCCCAAACTGAAAAATGCCACCCTTAAAAGTTCCATGCTGTAGGATTCCATTTATATAACACTCTTGATTTGATAAAATTAGAAATGGAGATGAGTGGGTGCCAAGTATCAGGGACGGGTGGTGAGGAAGGAGGTGGGGGTGGGTGCCCTTCTATAGGTGCCCTGTAACAGGGCGACTCCGGGGATCCTCATGACAGAGCTCTTCTGGATGTTGACTCTGTCCCTGTCAACATCCTAACTGTGCACAACAGATTTCCAAGATGCAACCTGTGGGGAAACTGGGTAAAAGAAAAATACAGAATCTCTCTGTACTGTTATTTTACAACTGTGTGTGAATCTATAATTATCTCAAAATAAAAAGTTTAATTTTTAAAAAAAACAGACCATAGTACAGGCCAAATATGACCCACAGACCAAATTCTGCCAACCCCTGGTTTATAGTAAAGGTACTGAAACTGTGTAGTCCAATTCATTACACGTAACCAGGTTGTAACTCTAGATGTAAACTGACCTGTAAGTTCCCAGAATAAATAATTCCATAACCTGGTTGCCAAGCTGTATCCAGAAACCAATCCAAACAGTACCAGCAAGCATCCACGACCCACAGGACGTTTATACTTCGTGGACAGAGGGCAAACCTCTGCACACCTGAACCTCTGACTTTCCCTCGTATGCATCATCAGAGAACCTACATTCTGTCCATTTTCTATTCTGATCCAAAACCCTTATTTAGGTTGGCTTCGAGGCATTGCATAACCTGGCACCAACTTTATCTCCTTTGACCAGATTTACCAAGAAGGTATAAGTGCTTACAGTATGTGCACAACAGACCATGATTCCTGAACGTATCTACAGCACTGCTGGAGCCAAACACGTAATAACTGATCAAGAGTTCAACTTTGCTTATTTTAATAAACTGTAGTTTACCATGGGCTACATACAAACAGTCTATCCTAAAGGAGATCAGTCCTGGGTGTTCACTGGAAAGACTGATGCTAAAGCTGAAACTCCAATCCTTTGGCCACCTCATGCGAAGAGCTGACTCACTGGAAAAGACTCTGATTCTGGGAGGGATTGGGGGCAGGAGGAAAAGGGGACGACAGAGGATGAGATGGCTGGATGGCATCACTGACTCGATGGACGTGAGTCTGGTGATGGACAGGGAGGCCTGGCGTGCTGCAATTCATGGGGTCGCAGAGTCGGACACGACTGAGCAACTGAACTGAACTGAACATACATACAAAGGGCTATTATGCAACCATTTAAAACACCATATTGAATTTCAGCAAACTGGGAATGAGGGGAACTTCCTCAACTTGATAAAGAACATGTACAAAAAAAACCTAAGCTAACATGATAACTAATGGTGAGAAACCAGATGCTTTACCACGAAGATCAGGAATAAGGCAAGGATGCCGTGGGGTCACAAAGAGCTGGACACAACTGAAGCAACTTAGCGCACATACACCCATGTCCCCTCTCACCACTACTGCCCAACATCATACTGGAAGTTCTAGCTAATGCAATAAGAAAAGGAAAGGAAAAGCAAATTAAGATGCCTTTGTTTTGCAGATGACATGACTGTCTGAATCCTAATGAATCAACAAAAACAAAAAGATTACAGGATACAATTTTACTAAAGCAAAATGTTTTCTTATATGCCAGCAATGAACAATTGGAATTTGAAATTTTAAAAAATACCTTCTACATTAGCACTAAAAAAGTTAAATACTGAGGTATACATCTAACAAAATATGTACAAGATCTATATGAGGAAAACTATAAAATTCTGATTAAAGAAATCAAAGAATATTTAAATAAATGCAGAGATATTTCATGCACATGGATAGGAAGACTCATTACTATCAAGATGTAAATTCTTCCCAACTTGATCCATAGATTCAACACTATCAAAATCCCAATAAGTTATTTCATCCGTCAGTCAGTTTAGTCACTCAGTCATGTCTGACTCTTTGCAACACCATGGACTGCAGCAAGCCAGGCTTCCCTGTCCATCACCAACTCCCAGAGCCTACTCAAACTCAGGTCCATCGTGTCAGTGATGCCATCCAACCATCTCATCCTCTGTTGTCCCCTTCTCCTCCCACCTTCAATCTTTCCCAGCATCAGAGTCTTTTCAAATGAGTCGGTTCTTGTCATCAGGTGGCCAAAGAAAGTACTGGAGCTTTAGCTTCAGCATCAGTCCTTCCAATGAATATTCAGGACTGATTTTCTTTAGGATGCACTGGTTGGATCTCCTTGCAGTCCAAGGGACTCTCAAGAGTCTTCTCCAACACCACAGTTCAAAAGCATCAATTCTTTGGCACTCAGCTTTCTTTATAGTCCAACTCTCACATCCATACATGACTACTGGAAAAACCATAGCTTTGACTAGAGAGACCTTTGTTGGCAAAGTAATGTCTCTGCTTTTTAATATGCTGTCTAGGTTGGTCATCTGGAGAAGGAAATGACAACCCACTCTGGTGTTCTTGCCGGGAGAATTCCGTGGACAGAGGAGCCTGGTGGGCTACAGTCAAAGGGGTCACAGAGTCAGACACAACTGAGCTACTGAACAACAAGGTTGGTCACAGCTTTTCTTCCAAGGACCACGTGTCTTTTATTTCATGGCTGCAGTCACCCTCTGCAGTGATTCTGAAGCAAAAAAAATGAAGTCTCTCACTGTTTTCCACGGTTTCCCCATCTATTTGCCATGAAGTGATGGGACCAAATGCCTTGATCTTGGTTTTCCGAATGTTGAGTTTTAAGCCAACTTTTTCACTCTCCTCTTTTCACTTTCATCAAGGGGCTCTTTATTTTGTGGATATGGACAAAATGATTCTAAATTTCATATGGAGAGGGAAAAGAGCCAGAGCTGACAACACGATATGGAAGAAGAACAAAGACAGAGGGCTGATGACACCCAACTTCAAGACTTATCATAAAATACCATAATCGAGACAGTGTGGTATTGGTGAAAGAATAGACAAATGGCTCAACAGAATAGAATAAAGAGCCCAGAAATAGACATACACAAATACAGTCAACTGATGTTTGGAAAGGGAAGAAAGCCAGTGCAATGGAACGAATATAGTCTTTCAAAATGGTGCTTAACAACTGGACGTTCACAAGAAAAAAATAATTTTTAATCTAGACCTAGATATTACATCTTTGACAAAAATTAACTCAAAATTTAAAATGCAAGCCTATAAAGCTTCTAGAAAGTACCTAGACTTTAGATTTGGCAATGATTTTTGAGATACTAAGTATGATCTGTGAAAGAAAAAATTGATAAGTTGGGCTTCATTAAAATTAAAAATGTCTGCTCTGCAAAAGATATTGTCAAGAGTATAAGAAGACAGGCCACAATCCAGGAGAAAATATTTGCAAAATACATATCTGACAAAGAATGGCTATCCAAAGTATAAGAAGAATTCTTAAAAATTCAACAGTAAGAAAATCTTGAAATTGAATTAAAAAGTGGACAAAGGACATAAACGGACATTTCATTAAAGAAGATATACAGATGGTAAATAGGCATGTGAAAAGATGTCCATATATATGTCATTCGGTTCAGTTCAGTTGCTTAGTCGTGTCCAACTCTTTGTGACCCCATGAATCCCAGCACGCCAGGCCTCCCTGACCATCACCAACTCCCGGAGTTCACTCAGACTCACGTCCACTGAGTCGGTGATGCCATCCAGCCATCTCATCCTCTGTTGTCCCCTTCTCCTCCTGCCCCCAATCCCTCCCAGCATCAGAGTCTTTTCCAGTGAGTCAACTCTTCGCATGAGGTGGCCAAATTAGGGAACTGCAAATTAAAACAACAATGAAATACCACTTCATACCCTGAGAATGGCTAAAATCTAAAACACTGACTAAACCAAATACTGACAAGGATGTGAATCAACAGGAACCTCATTCACTGCTGATGAGAACGTGAAATGGTACAATCAACTTGGAACACTGTTTGGCAGTTTCTTACAAAACTAAACATATTCTCATGGTACTAAGATCTAGCCATTGTGCTCCATGGTATTTATCCCAAAGGAGCTGAAAACTTACATTCACACAAAAACTTTCATAAGAATGTTTCCCGTAATGTATTCATAACTGTCAAAACCTGGAAGCAACCAAGATGCTCTTCAATGGGTGACTGGATAAACAAACTGTGATAAATCCATACAATGGAATATTATTCAGCACGAAAAAGAAATGAGCTGTCCAGATACGGAGAAACCCTAAATGCTTCTAACTAAGTGAAAGAAGTCAATCTGAAAAGGCTGCATACTGTATGATTCCAACTAAATGATATTTTCAAAAAGGCAAAACTGTGGAGACAGTAAAAAGATCAGTGGTTGCAAGCAGTGCGTCAGGGAGGAACTGAAGAGTAGGTGTAAGACAGATTTTTAGGGCAGTGAAACTATCCTGGATGATACTGCAACGGTAGATACCTGCCATTTTGTAAAACCCACAGCATGTACAAACACAAAGAATGAACTCTAATATAAAGTATGGACTTCAGATAATAATAATAATGCATTGCTATGACTTGTCTATTACAACATGTACCACAGCAAAGCAAAATATTAATAACGGGAAATTGGGTGGAGGGACAGGTGTATATGGGAACTCGTGCTTTTCACTCGATTTTTCTATAAACCTAAAACTTCTCCAAAAAATTAAATCTTATTAATATTGCTAAAATGAATTACATTAAGATATACCAACTGACTTGGAAATGTTTCCATAAGGCACTATTAAGTGAGAAAAGTGAGATGCAGAGAATGCAAACTGATCCACTTTTATAAAACAGCAACAATAAATAATGTGAGTGTTTAGGTAGGACTTTATGGATATGAAGAAAGGCACTGAAGAATGCCCCCTTGGTTCTGGACAGTGGTTACTTGGAAAGTTGAGAGAACAGGATAAAACTGGTTTGCTGTTGCTGTTCAGTCACTCAGGTGAAGAGTCTTCTCCAACACCACAGTTCAAAAGCATCAGTTCTTCGGCTCTCAGCCTCCTTTAAGGCCATACTCTCATATCCGTACACGACGACTAGAAAAACCATAGCTGTGACTAGACATACCTTTGTTGGCAAAGCAATATCTCTGCTTTTTAATAAGCTGTCTAAGTTTGTCATAGCTTTTCTTCCAAGGAGCAAGTGCCTGTTTAATTTCATGGCTGCAGTCACCATCTGCAGCGACTCTGGAGCCTAAGAAAATAAAAATGATTAAAAACTTCCAAACTTTGAGCAAAAATATGGATAAAAATTTAAGGTTTAATAAAGGCCCTGAAGCAAAGAGAAGCCATCTCAGCACAGGCTGGGCAGAACAGTGAGAAGGGCCTATGTTCAGACTCCCTGGGAAGGAAACTCAGAGACTGAGAGCAAAGACACCTTGGTTCCCTTCTAAGAGAGCAAACAGAGAATCCTCATTTTTAAAATTATATCAATTTCGTTTGTCAACCAGCCTATAAGTTGCAAAGCAAACATATACAGAAAAAGAAGCCTAGGCTTCCGGTCTTTAATCAGTCTCATTCTTCTGAGAAAAATAATGGTTGGATTTCTATTGAACTGAAACAGCTAAAGCTTAAGCTCCATCATATTCACAGAAACCCCTTGGTTCATATTTTGCCCCTGGAAATTCCTATGTAAATTTATATAGCTTCTTCCTGTATGTTTACCCCCCCCAAAATACTGCAGCAAACGGCTGTATTATCTCACTCATCCGACCCCTAATTTTCACCAGAAAATAATTATTCCCTTTTACTCTACTTATCAAAATAAAATCCACAGAGCTTCTTAGGATGAGTATAATCCTGAAGAACAGAAAAAAAAATTTTTTTTTAATTTCTGAAAATAAAGTTATCTGCAAAGGGCCTCCTCCAGCCTCTTTTATTTGCAGAGGCAGTTGGGTGCAGAGTCTCCTCTGGGGGGCGGAGGAGGGGTACGGTTTCCTGGCAACCTGCCTCCAGTTGTCAGGGAGAGGAGCTGGTGAGCAGGGCTGTTATCTGGCGAGGTGCAGCCTAGGTTGGGGGGCGGGGGGCGGGTGGAGCGGACAGCTCCATGCAGCTGCTTCGTGCCAGTGCACACAGCTTGGTGTGCGAGGAATGCTAAGTGGTGGGCCAGGAACCCCAGGGACCAGCAGGACTTGCTACATTGGGCTTCCTGCTGGATGACGTCGCTATTCATGAATTGGTTCTTAGGAAGAGATAAGGAAATGGAGATTTGCAGCCATGCAGTGTTTTCTCCGGGGCTCTATTTGCAAGCTGGCTGCTCCATTCGGCCAGCCCTAACGTGGTTTCCTTTTCATCTGCTAACTACGGTACATTCGGGATGTTTTTTGCCTTGAGGTTTCATTTGCTCCAGCTGGAAAGCTCTGAATTCCGTTGCAGTATTTCATTTTCATGGCTCTCGCCTTCTGGGTAAAATCTGTTAAAATATCAAATTTTCTTCAGCTGGCCAAAGAATAATTTTGGGCCTCCTGGGAACAATGCTTTTTAATTTTTCACATTGTGTTTGACCTAAGCAAACTATAAATTGCCTGAGAGTAAACTACAAGTTTAAAAAAAATTCAAGGTAAAATATGAAAAAGTTCCAGAGGAAAATTCAACACTAATGTTATTACCTTACCATGATAACATTTTCAAAAGAATTCATTTTATATACATGCTTTGAGAAGACAGTCAGTGTTTCTGAATTTTATTCATTTTTAAAAAACATAATGATAATATATTCATCAAAACATATTGTAATCCTGCATTTCTTCCAGTTTCACTACTACCAGTCTTTGCTGTATTATAATGCAAATTTAACACACTTATTCAGCAAGCTAGTGGATCAGAAATATACCCTGCTGAGAAACTTTGTAGATATGCTCACATGAAATGTTACAAAAGTCCTACAGAAATGTAAGGCACCATCTTTTTCTCTGTCAAGGACAATAAATAGCTTTATTCAACCTTTTATAAGAGACCTAGCTTACAGAAGAGGTCCCAGCTGGTTCAAAGGGTATGGCAGTCTCTGGTCAAGGCAAAACCAAGCATTTGGTGGTTTTTCAAAACAAACAAACAAAAAATAAGCCCCAAATAGAGTCACTTTTGCTAAGCCTCATGGCTTCCCAGGTGGCTGAGTGGTAAAGAATCCACCTGCCAATGCAAGAAATGCAGGAGATGTGGATTTGATCCCTGGGTCGGGAATGGCAATTCACTCCAGTCTTTTTGCCTAGGAAATCCCACGGACAGAGGAGCCTGGCAGACTACAGTCCATGGGATCCCAAACAGTTTAACACAACTCAGCAAGTGAGCACATGCTAAGCCCCATGACGCCAAATCAAGATTTACCTTGGCTATCTATGGTTTTGGCTCTCCCAAAAATGGGAGAGAAATGGTTTAAGAACCAGTCAATCAGGAATCTCCTGATGGGCACCAGCTGGGTAATCTATGTGGTAGATTCTGCCATGCCCGGGAGGAAAGTAACCTTAGTACAACCACCCTGCCTAGCACAACTTGTTTCCGTTCCCTTCTGGCTCTAAGAATCTTTCACTTTGTACAGCTGCTCAGAGCTCCTTTCTATCAGCGAGACTGGATGCAGCCCAATTCGAATGAATTTTTGCTCAAATAAACTCTTAAAAGTTTATAAGTTTTAATATAAGTTTATGCTAACAGCATCATGCTCAAAGTAGTCAAATGTCTTGCCAAATGGGAAGAACATTCCGACAGGACTCCCAGAGAGGAAGTTACCAGAAGACCAAGCAGCCTGGTCCTTGCAATCCCTGAGCTCTGGTCATGTAACCAGGCGAGAAGTTTAGGAAACACAAGGGAGAAAAGTGGCAATCTCTGAGCTCCAAAGACATTGAAGGAACTCAACTCCACCATCCTTAAGGAGACACAATGGAATAAAAGTGTCAAACAAGGCCTCAAAGCTCTAGCTCCATGTCCAACTCTAAGAGCAATCGATGCTGAAACAGTCCCCCAAAAGCAGCATGGAAGGGGCAGAAATGAGAGCAGCCTTGAAAGGCCCTGGAAGGTTGAAATGGGCTGTGATGAAGAAAGTCAACTTCCCGGGGGAAGTTACTAAGAGCAGGAGTCAGGCTCAGGGGCAGAAGGAGAGATGAAGAACACTGAGATTAGCAGCAAGTTAAAGAACACTTCTAACCCCAGGACAAACAGTCACTGCCAGATCACACAGAGTTATCTTTATTTTCTTACAAGTGACAGAAAGAAATCTGAGGTTTAAACAGATGCCTGACGGTGGTGCTCATGACAGACTGAGACTTAAAGCAGTAACAAGAAAAGTAGATGGTCGGTTTCCTCTGCCAAGCCGGCTGGGTTAAAGGATGCTCAGGCAGCTGGTTAAGCGCTATATCTGTGTATGTTGTGAAGGTCCTTCCAGAAGAGATTAACATTTGAATTATACACTGAGTAAAGAAGGTGATCCCACCAACGTGGTGCAGGGAGGTGGGGGCGGGGGGGTGTCTCATCCAGTCCCATCAGACTGAAACAAAAAGGTGGAAGATGAGTGAATTCACTCTCCTTGTCTGATCTGGAACATCCATCTCCTTCGGCCCTCAGATGCTCCTGGTTGTTGGGCTTTAGGATTCAGACTGGAACCATTGGCTCCCTGGTTCTCAGCTTTCAGGGTTGGACTGAATCATATCACCAGCTTACAGACAGCAGATCTTGAACTCCTCAGCCTCCATTATCACGTGGAGCCAATCCCACCTAATAAATCTCTTTACACATACACACACACACACACCCCACACACACACCCCACACACACACACACACACACACACCACACACACACTCACACACCACACACACCACACAAACACACACACCACACACACACCACACACACACATATACAATTGGTTCTGTTTCTCTGGAAAACCCTAATACAGAAGGCAAGGAACAATCCAAGATTGGTTGGAGGAGGGCCAGTTTAAATACAGAGGCAAGGATTGAAGATGCATATGGCTAAGGTTTGGGGGACTTGAGAGCATAGGAGTAACGTCACCAACAGAAATGGGGAAATTAAAATATGCATCCAATGTTTTGAAGGGAAAATGGTTTGGTTTTAGAACTGGAGTTTGGGGTTATGGCCAGATATACAATCCTCTAGGGCTTCCCTGGTGGCTCAGCCAGTAAAGAATCCACCTACAATGTGGGAGACCTGGTTTCAGTCCCTGGGTCGGGAAGATCCCCTGGAGGACGGCATGGCAACCCACTCCAGTGTTCTTGCCTGGAGAGTCCCCATGGACAGAGGAGCCTGGTGGGTTACAGCGCACAGGGTCGCAAAGAGTCGGACATGAATGAGTACAAGAATCTGGAAATGGGAGGCAGATGAGTTTATGGGAGAAATTAAATTCAAGCAGGGCAAGTTTTGAAAAACAGGATAAGGCCATATGGAAAACACAATATTTCACCCAAGCAAGCATTAGCAAACATTTAACAAAGATGACTGAATGAAAAGATTAGAGTGTGGATCCCACTTGGACATTTCCAGAGGCAAAACACTGAACCACATGCTAACCAGAAGATGGGGTTCTAGAGCAGTGGTCCCCAACCTTTCTGGCACCAGGGTCCAGTTTCATGGAAGACAATTTTTCCACAGATGGGGGCGGTGGGGGAGGGGGGGTGGTTCTGCAGTGAGTCAAGAACATTACATTGATTGTGCACTTAATTTCTATTATTATTACATCAGCTCCACCTCAGATCATCAAATATTAGGTCCAGAAGGTTGGGGACCCCTGTTCTAGAGGGGGCACAGTAGGAAGAAAAGCTGGGGAGGTGAGGGTCAGATCGTGGGAGCTCTGGAATCCCCTTATCCCGGGGACTTCAGAGAAGTACTGCAGATTCTGAAACAGAGGGGAAAATAAAGAGCTTTAGACGGGATGCAGAGAGGATAGATAATAGTTCTGTGTCCTACAATTTAGAAATTAATCGCACACTGGGGAAAATTTTTTCTAAAAGGAAAATTGTTTTCTATCATTTTCTTCTAAAAAGTCTATGTACATCACTCAAAATAAAAGAAATACACATAATGCCTTCTACATAATAGTGGAAGAAATCTGTCCCCAAAGATCTTTTCTTTGTATAAATGATGCCACCACAATTGACACTTCAATAAAAATGAATATTTATGAAATGTAAAATGACTTGGATTAACTTATTCTAATTTCACTCTCTAAATTTAGATTTTTAAATCACGCCAAAATGTGGATTTTGATTACCAAAGCAAGTTGGGGCAGAAAAAAAGAACTTGACATGAAAAAGAGAGCAAAATTTAAAAAGAAGGAAAAAAAACAGAACTTGAAATAGGGATGACAAAAGAGGATAAAAAGGTGGTCAATTAGACTAAAAATATCAGAAGAAGATCAACTGCAAAGTGGAGTTGTTTAATTCAGTAATGCAGTCAGATTTACGAGAATCAAAAGTTTTTTAAAAAGCACGGAGTCAGGTCTCCTGGCTGCGTCCCCCTCCACCACCAGCTCACGGCATAGGCCTTTCCGTGGCCATTACTTTCTGAGCTATTCTCCCAAATCTTCAAAGTTTCTATTATTATTTTCCTCCCTGTTCACACAAAAGTTAATATATAACACTGTTCTGACCTTGCACTTCCCACCTAACACTGTACCTTGGCAATCTCTCTACATCTATTCACATAGATATTCCATGTTCTTTTTTACAGCTGCATTTTCCATTGTGAGAGGGAACCATAATTTATTTAACTAGCCCCTATTGATGGGCATTTGGGTTGTTTCCAATTGTCGATGACTGCAAACAAAGCTGCAGTGAATAACCTGGTACAGTCATCATTTGGCACGAACGCGAGTATAGCTGTAGGATAAATTCCCAGAAATTACATTCCTGGGTCAAAAGGTATATGCATTCAAATGTTAGGTAGATGTTGCCAAATTGCCTTCCATAAGAGTTGAACCAATTTACATTCTTGCCGGCGAAGAAGGAGGGTGTCTTTTTCCTTAAGGATTACCAACAAACTGTATCATCAGAGTTCTGGGTTTTTGCCAATCTGAAAAATGAAAAATGGTACTTACACTCTCCTCATTATGAAAGAAGTTGAGCATCTTTTTATCTGTTTAAGAGCAAATTATACTTCCTTTGCTGTGAACTGCTCATAACCTCTATTTTTCTAGTGGATGTTGTTCTCTTATCTTCTAGAAGTTTCCTATATATTAGGGAGATTAGCCCTTCATCTATGATATGAATTGCAAGTATTTATCCCAGTTTGTCTTTTGAATTTGCTTACAGTAATTTTTGCCTGCAGAAGATTTTTATTCTGTCGTGATCTAATTTATCCATCTTTTTTATCTTCTGATTTTCAAGTTGTGGTTAGAAAGGCTTTGCTTTCTAAAAGAATTCTCCCTTGCTCATTCTTAAATTATTTCATTCTTTACATTGAGCTAAATGAAAAAACAGTACATATAGTACTGTTAAGATCACAAACTCTAGAGGCAAACTGTCTATATTCATATCCCAGATCCACCATTTATTAGCCATGTGACCTTGCATAGAAGTGAAGTAAAGTGAAGTGAAGTCGCGTCCGACTCTTTGTGACCCTGTGGACTGTAGCCTACCAGGCTTCTCTGTCCATGGGATTCTCTAGGCAAGAATACTGGAGTGGGTTACCGTTTCCTTCTCCAGGGGATCTTCCCGACCCAGGGATCGAACCCGGGTCTCCCACGTCGGAGGCAGACGCTTTAACCACTGAGCCACCAGTGAAGGCCAAGTCACTTAAAACTCTGTAGGCTTCAGTTTCCACTCCAACAAGTGAGGTCATGGTGAAGATTAAACGCATTAGTCAGACATGACTTAGCAACTAAACAACAACAAATGTTAATCAATTACTACAGTGTCTGGCATATAGTTAAGCACTCAATATGCATGAGCTATTATCAACATATATCTTTTGGAACTTATCCTGGTTTAAGAATGTGAAGTATAGATCCAACTTTGGAGGGTTTTCTGGTTTTGTTTTTTCCATATGGCTACACAGTTGTACCATAACCATTTATTGAATATTTCATCTTTTCCTCACTGATTTAAGATGTCACCTGTATCATATACTATATTTTCACACATATTTAAGAATTTTTGATCTTTCTATTCTGTATATTGCCTTATCTGTTCATGGACAGCCCCATGTTGTTTAAATTATTAAATTTTGCTTTTACTATCTGTAACAGCCAACTGTTCCTCTTTGTTCTTCTTATTTTATAGTTACCATAACTATTCCTGTTTATTTTTCCAAACGAATTTTTTAAATGAATGCAACCATTTCTAGAACAAAATAAAAACATCATTAGTTATTTTTCTTCAATCATGTTACCTTTATAAATTGACTTTAGGGACAACTGATACACGTTTCCTGCTTAGTCTTCGAATTCAATAAACTGGCATGCTCTTCCATTCGTTCAAGTGTCCTTTTTGTGCTCCTCTGAATGTTTTCTTCACAAAGACTGGACATATTTCTTGCCACGTTTGTCCTTAAATTTTAATTTTTGTGGTTGCTATTACAAAGGGAGTGTTTTTTTCCATTATATTTTCCAACAGGTTGTTTAGAGTAAAGCTATTGGTTTCTGTCTAATAAGTATATAAACTGATACCTTATTAAACTCTCTTGGATGTGCCAGTTATATAATCTTATCATCTGCAAGTGGCATTAGTTTTACCTCTCTTTTCCAATCTGTACATCTCTAATTGCCTTGTCTTATCTGACTGCATTGACTAGCACCTACAACACAATGCTAATAATAAACAATCATCCAAAGCAGTCCAAGTCATAACTTGATACAACATAGGCAGCCCTGGAAAAATTAAGCAGTAAAGAAACTTGAAGGTTTGACTCTTACCTTGTTGCAGAGTAGTAATCTACCAAGCCACAGTTCATAAAAGGATGGAGATTTAAGAACACAAAAAAGGTAAGATTAAAGCCAAGATGATGACCTTTAAGAACAAAAGAACTTAGTGTACACCTGCCACTAGGCAAAGCAAGCATTAACCACCTCCACATTCTTTCTTGATTGGGACTTAGATGGAAATCTCTAATATCTCTTCATTAAGCATGATGTTGGCAGATATGTTTTATCACATTAAGAAGTAGCCATCTCTGAATGTTACCAAGAATGGTTGTTAAATGTGGCCAAAAAACTTCACAGCATCTAGGGAAATAGTTATATCATTTTTCTCCCTAGACCAACTAAATGATGAATTATATTGAGACCAACTAAATGATGAATTATATTAATAAGGGCTTCCCAGATGGCACGGTGGTAAAGAATCCACCTGCCAATGAAGGGAAGGCAAGAAATATGGGTTCAATCCCTGGGTGGGGAATATCCCTTGGAGTAGGAAATGGCAAGCCACTCCAGAATTCTTGCCTGGAAAATTCCATGGACAGAGGAGCCTTGCAGGCTATAGTCCATGGGGTCACAAAGAGTCCAATGTGACTAAGCCACGCACAATGAACTATATTAATAAATTTCCTAATATTGACAAATCCTTGCATTCTAAGACTAAATCCCATTGCTAGATTCTGCTTACTAATATTTATTTAGCAGTTTTGTATCTATATTCATAAGTGAGAGTGGTTTGTTTTCTTTTTAGTGCAGTATTTATCAGGTTTGGTTTCAATATTATACTTGTTTCATAAAAAGAATTTGAAAATCCTTTCAGTTTAAATATACTATTGGAATTATACATTAACTATGTAGACATCACCTGTAAAACTGACTGGACATAATGCTTTGAGAGGAGGCAATCTTTGACAACTTTATTTCTTCTAGAAAAATCAATCTGTTAAGATCTTCTCTTTCTGGGGTCAGTTTAGGTCAGCTATATTTTCTTAAAAGTTATCTATTTCATCCAAGTTTTCAAATTTATTTTCAAAGAATTGAGTAAATAGTCTCTTATGATTCTTCAACTTTTCTATTTCTATTATTCCCTCTTTCAGTTTTTATTTCATGTATTTGTACTTTATTCCTTTTCTCCTTTATTAGATAGCTAATAGTCACAGTACAATTGTTTTTTCAAAGAGCCACCTTTGAACAATTACTCACATTGTTCTGTTTTTCTGCTTATAGTTATAGTTCTTAGAAGAACAAACCTTTAGCCGGTGTTCTACACCTCTTCCTCTCCCCAAAGAGACATCACAGTAATAAATACAGCAAACACTACCTACAGATATACAGGCAAGAAAGCAAAGATTAAACAGGAGCTGCCAACATTCTCTTGGATGATATACCCAAATCCCAAACACCTGATCAAAAAACAGATTAGCTATATTTCCAATACTGCTGGAGAAAAATGAGCCATATAAATAAAAAGCTGGGCTTTCACAATAATTAATTCACTAAAAATATTATCAGTTCCTCTTTTTCTGTTGATTGCTTTTCTATATTTTTTTAAATTTTTTTATTGAAATATAGTTGAATTACAAAGTTGTATAAGTTTCAGGTGTATAGCAAAGTGATTCAGATATATATATTCAAATATACATACATTCTTTCTCCGATTCTTTTCCATTATAGGCAGCTATTATAAGCTATTTAGAATAGTCTCCTGTGCTATACCTTAGGTCCTTGTTGGTTACCTGTCTTACTTACAGTAGTGTGTATATTTTAATCCTAAACTCCTAATTTATCCCTCCCCTGAAGATAAGTTCTAACTATAATAAACTTAGATTTTAATAACACAAGAGGCACTCTGAGGTTTTAATTATAAGCTTTCTGCCTCCTGCCTATCTCTAGCAATTGACTGACCACCAATTCAGTCCAGCAAGCATGAATTCCCCTTTTCCCCCAGTCCCAAAGTTCTCTGAATATTGCTCTGTAGCCAGGTACTGAAACAAAGAGACCACCACTACATAAAAAGGCCAGCAAGTTCCTGTGTGCCCTGCCAGTCAGTGGTGCCCAGAGCCCACCACGGATCTAAACAGAGTGTGCTTCATATGAGGCAGTCTAGGCCAGGTTTAGCTCTAACCAGCCACCCAAAGTAGGCCTATTCATGTTTTGATCCACTTTAGGTAGCCTGGGAGAAATTAAAGAAGTCTGAAGGGTTGAATCTCACCTTCTTGCAAAGTAGAAATCTATTACTAGGCTGTAGTTTATGAAAGGGTGTACATTTCTGGAAGAATACCTAAAAAAGGTAGGATTAAAGCTAAGATGATAACCCTTCACCCCAAACATATTTGGTAATAGTGCACACCTGGTACAGGCTGAGCCTAACCACTGAGCCAAAGACACTGAACAGATAGGCTTTGTCTTCTAAAATCAAAAGGTGATGCTTTTGCCGCAGAATTTTTCACAGAGTAAGCGTGCGAATAACAACAGATATAGACAGAGGTAAGTAATACAGAGAGGTGAAGAACTGTTAAACAGATTGGAGGTTCAAGCAGAAATGAATTTAACTTCCAAAGCAATAATATTAAGTCTGTAAGCTTCAATCTTAAGCCACTGAAAACATACCTGAGAAGTAACTCTACCCATTTCTGAGGCCAATCAGAATCTTTGACAACCTGTCAAGGCAGCAGTCCCAGGGTAGAGACAGGAAAGCCACTATCTAAAATTTAAGTATGGGGCGGGGGATGGTTGCAATAGCTGAACACAAAGGACGTGCATTGTAGGCTTAACCCTACACCAAAAAAAAAAAAAAAAATTGGTTTATCGGTCCAGCAGTAGCAATGTATGCATGGCAATATAAAAAGGCAGAAGAGTCAGGCCTTGAGGTTTTGCAGTCAGAATTAGTAGATGGATAGAGAAATGTCATGCTAGTTATCCTTTACCAAAAGTGTCATCTATATACTAAACAACAGATTGGGAAGACTTTGGTTAAGATAAAGGAGAACTAAATTCAGGACAATTTTAATCTTCAACCAGTTTGGGGATCTGATCAGGCTTGTTTGTTTTTTGACGCCTGAGAGGACATACCAAAGACACTAGTGTATAAAAATGAAGCTTCATATAAGTTGGGGAAGTTCAGCATTGAGAAGCATTGCCTTTAAATATCCATTTATGAATCCTAGTTTGTTAAAGGAGAATTCACTTTCAAGATAAATAAAGTTTAGATAATAGGGTTATATAGTTTAGAAATAATCTGGATTTTTTTTTTGTTTTTGAAACTCATTCTCTGAATTTTAGTCTAAAATAAGCTTTTTAAGGCTCTCGATGAGTTGGGAGTGAAGTGATGGGGGACATAGGATATAAAGTTGCTTATGTAGGTGAATGAGAAACAGGTCACACAGCGTCAGTTCCCAAACTACCTCAAACACAAAGACCTCTACCTTGTCCATTCTCATAATGAGTAGGGTGTATGATATACAGAGAACGATCTTCTCCTACGTATACTCAACAAATCTTTAAGGAAAACAAAAATGGAAGAATCCCTAAGAAATTGTAAAAGTATAATTTATCTTGGCATCGAACCATATGGGAAAGATTTATCACCACTTAACCCTCCAACAGCTCTAAGGCAGCGGTTTTCAAATACTGAGTGCATTAATATCACTGGAGGGGCTTGTTTAAAAGATAAAACTTTGAGAAGCAATGCACCAGGGTAATCCTTCCCAAAGCATGATCCTCACGTTGATGGCAGGAGGAAAAGGGGATAACAGAGGACGAGATGGCTGGATGGCATCACTGATTCAAGGAACTAGGAGTTTGAGCAAGCTCCGAGATATGAGGAAGGACAAGGAAGCCCGGCGTCCTGCAGTTCATGCGGTCGCAGTCAGATACGACTGAGTGACGAAACAACCGGTTGGTGGACTTCTACAGGGCTGAGAAATTTAAAGAGTGAAGCTTTCAAAACTTTTAGAGCAGTTTCCATAACTTCCTATTTCTTCCTTCGTTTTATTCACTTTATTTCGTTTTCCTAGCATCTCACTGTTATTACATTTTATGTATTCTATTAGAGTCGCCGAAAGTATTGGTATGCGATTGGGAAATTATTTTTAAGTTTGGCGAGTACAGCTCTTCTGCATGGCTGATACACAAGCGCAGAATCGGGAGCACGGGGCCAGGGTAAGCTCCTGCTAAGTCGGGGAAATCAGGCAGTTCTGGAGGATAAAGGCAGCGTGAGGCTAGCTCCTGCAACCAGAACAGTGGCGTGAGAAACAATTTCAAAACCTCAGTATATACAGCGTTCTGTATCATTCCATGGCTCCCGTGACAACACAAGCCCGCACCACCTCTGCAAAGTGGCCCGAATCCCAGCCGCCGAAGCAGAAAAGAAAGGAAAGTGGATGCAGAGCCGTGAGAAAGGGCGGAAATCAGGTCAGCGATTTCCCGCCCTAAGTTTGAAGCCGCCGAGGGGTATTTACAGTCTAGGTGGGCCGTATCAACGTACTAGATCCCTTCAGTGTGTTTTCCGTTGTTCTAGTGGATGAAAACCCAAACAAAGAAAGCGGATCGATCCCTCGTCCCCTCCGCTGCCAGCGCCCTCCACGCCTGCGCAGACCCCCGGCTGCCGACCAGGCCGAGGCCGGCCCCCGGCGCCCTTCCGGCGGCCGGAGGATGCGCGTGCGCAGAGGCGAGGACCGCGCCCCCTTGGTGCGTGGTCGCGCCCTCGGTGCGTGGTCGCGTCCTTACCCGCTACGACGGTGGGCTCCTTCCGGCCCGGCAAGGCCTCCTGGGGGCTGACGATCTTGGAGGCGGAGTCACCCATTCTCGGGATGGGGAAGAGGCTGTGAACGGGCTGGCGGGCCGACCTGGCGGCCGAGAGCATGGACGGGCCGCTGGCTCAGGGGCCGCCGGGCGGTTGGGAGCGGAGGCGCCGCTGCGGAGTGGGCGGCTGGCGCGGCGCGGCGGCAGCTGCATGCACTGGACGCGGGGTCGGCGGGCGGGTCAGCGATGACACGTGCCCCGCGGTTGGGCCGCTGCCGCCGCCCCGGAACCGAGGTTATTACTTCAGCCTCGGGCCGGGATAGCCAGAGGGCGTGTTCTCGCCCTGAGCAGGGCCTGTGCAGGGAGGCACCTGCGAGTTCCTGCTCCCCTTCTGTACAAAGTTCCGGGCGGAGAACGAGGGTCCTAATGGCGGTGCAGTACGAAGTACGTGAAGCGGAAGAGGCCAAAATAACAATAATAATAATCCGCTGCTTTGACTTTAAAGTCACTACGGCTTTCACAGCCGCCTTACCAATTGCTGGGTATGCCCAAAAAGCTGTACAACGACCTGACTTTCAAACTAGCATCTATGTCTGTTTCCACTGGAGCCAATATGATGGTAAATAATCCAAGAGATGGATTATTTATCGAAAGTGAAAACTAACCACAATTTTCAAAAAGAATAAGGAAGATAATTTAATGTTTCATATATATATACATATATCCACACACATATAAATTAATATATTGATTATCATCATAATGTATTTCCCGCATTTTACAAGGGGGAAGAAAAGAGCGAGATACTAAAACTTCGTTAACGCAGTTCAGGTGAACTTAAGGGTGCTATTGGATCATTCTTGCCTTTCAAATCATGGGGCATAACATTTGTTCTGTGACAAATTTTCGAACGAAAAAATAAGGTGGGTGGAGGCAGATGGGTGACTTGGGAGTTCCATATGTGAAATTTTGGTTTTCTGCAAATGTTATGCCAAAATGGGCAGAGAGAATCTCATGAAGAAAGGAACTTCACATTAGCACCCACAGAAATGAGAAGGCTTTGACCCAACCTTCCACACAGGTTCAGTTTCCTTGTTTTCTTCATGTGGTCTGTAACATGAGGATAGGAGAATTAGCACTCCTGTGTTGTATGTAGGATATGGCTTGACAGGAAATATTAAAATTTAAAGTGTTTATTTTGTAATACGGATTCTGTCTGGGCAGTGTGCCTCGGTTTTTACTTATTAATTTGGCTTTGCTATGAGATTAGTTTCTGTAGGCCTTTCCTGAAAACCCTCCAAGGTGTCCATTCTAGGTGGTAAGATCATTCTTCTGTCAAAGGAAATAGTCTGTTTTCTTTTTCATTTCTGCATTTTGATACATCCTGATTTGCTTTTTCTGTTTTTTGTAGTTGATCCTATAAAATTAAGAACTGAAGAATTTTTCATGTCAAGGAGAAGTACTTACCATTGTGTTAAGCAAGAAAGCACAACAAAGCTACAGTGTGTCTATGTGTAGTATGTACTATCAGTTCAGTTCAGTCGCTTAGTCGTGTTTGACTCTTTGTGACCCCATGAATTGCAGCACGCCAGGCCTCCCTGCCCATCACCATCTCCCGGAGTTCACTCAGACTCACGTCCATCGAGTCAGTGATGCCATCCAGCCATCTCATCCTCTGTCGTCCCCTTCTCCTGCCCCTAATCCCTTCCAGCATCAGAGTCTTTTCCAATGAGTCAACTCTTCACATGAGGTGGCCAAAGTACTGGAGTTTCAGCTTCAGCATCATTCCTTCCAAAGAA
Organism: Cephalophus harveyi; assembly: GCA_006410635.1. Taxonomy (NCBI): domain Eukaryota; kingdom Metazoa; phylum Chordata; class Mammalia; order Artiodactyla; family Bovidae; genus Cephalophus; species Cephalophus harveyi. Next base: position 186,446 of record SJYT01016002.1, on the reverse strand, counting down.
ATACCAGGGCTGATCTCCTTCAGAATGGACTGGTTGGATCTCCTTGCAGTCCAACGGACTCTCAAGAGTCTTCTCCAACACCGCAGTTCAAAAGCATCAACTCTTCGACGTTATAATAAATGCATACCCCTCTCCTTAGGCACCCACTGAAGAAAGGCTAGAAAAAATTAAAACGATGTTTGCGGCTGTGTTGTTGATCATGGTAATGGCTGACTAGTTTTCTCTTGCTTTAAACTTCTGGTTTAAAATAGTTACATTTTTACAGTGTTCTCAGATGTTCCAGTAGCTGTGTTACTTTTATTATTATTTTTAAAAATAAACCTTTTAAAAGAGAAAAATACCTTATTTCATAAACAGGAGTTTCTTACCTCATTTATCAGAATAGATGAGAGAAAAGTTGAATTGAGATTGGTTTGTTGAATGACTGTTGTTGCCTTCAATGATGCCATTTTCATCATTAGAGTTTCCTTTTCTTCAAACTGCTCCTAATCCCTTCTGAGCTTCTCCACACCGAGAGTCTTTTTTTGTCCATATTCCCCATTGGGCCCACACTGCTTTGATGTGTTATTTTTGTGATTATGCTCTGCTTTTCCAACGAATTCTAACAATGTATGTTCTTTAGGATTCAGTCTAACCATCTTCTTTGGTACAATAAAGAGCCAAAATACAGCAGTGTAGATAAAATAAGAAGTTTATTTCTTCTATTATGTAACGATCCAGAAATAGGTAGTTCAGCACTGAGCCAGACCATGTCTGTTCTTTAAAAAGTTTGAAAGCCATGTTCTAAAAAGACTATAAATCCTCAGAAGGCCCTTACTTTCAGCAGGCCACGCACTCCAGTGCATGTGCACAGGGGGAGCCATGACTAAGGGCAGGGCCAAAGCAATGGACCACAGGACAGCGTCACAGGTTCTTGCACCATCAGGTTGAGTGTGCAGAAAGCAGAAGATCATGGCCAGGTCTCCCAAGGTGCAAGGGGATGTGGAAGGACTGAGAGAACCCAGGACCCAGATAAAGCCTGGCGTTAGAATAAGGAGCCCCCAGTGCTGAGACCATGTGACCAGATGGAACTGCAAAGCCCTCACTCATCTGGAGCAGGAGCCTGCCTGATGCCCAAAGGACATCCAGGAACAACTGTGTCTCAGCCTGGCAGGAGCCCAGTGACCAGGAGTCCATACCACATCGATGGCACATGCTTAGGACAGGGCCCAAAGCCGAGAGAGACCTCAGTGGGACACCACGAGACCAGGAACACACGAAACTCTCCAAAAACCCAGATACTATCTTGAAAGGAGTAAGGAAAGCCTTGGAGAGAAGCTCAGAAGATTGAACACGGGAGTCCATGCCCCAGGGCTGAAAAAAGAGCTGTCACAGGTGTGGAAGATGAACTCAAGGACAAATGGTGCAAAGTGAAAGAAAGTGAAAGTCACTGAGTCATGTCTGACTCTTTGGGATCCCATGAACTATACAATCCATGGAATTCTCCAGGCCAGAATACTAGCCTTTCCTTCTCCAAGGGATCTTCCAAACCCAGGGATCAAACCCAGGTCTCCCGCACCCAGGTCTCCCCCATCATGGGGGCTTCTTTACCAGCTGAGCCACAAGGAAAGCCCAAGATTACTGGAGTGGGCAGCCTATCCCTTCTCCAGTGGATCTTCCCAAACCAGGAATCAAAACCAGGGTCTCCTGCAGTGCAGGCGGATTCTTTACCTACTGAGCTAAATGGTGCAAAGGGTGAACTTTGTCCCCTCCAAGAGGCATTTCAACTGTGCCCCTGTTCTTTATTAAACCATGAATAACTGCAGAGGGCACCCTGGTGGACTCAAACTGATATAAGGCTTTTTTTGGTCTTTTTAGAGAAATCCTCTTCAGCAGGCAAGAGACACACTTATAAGTGAATAAACAGAAAGCTTACTATGATACTTGATGTTTGTTTGCATACTTAAAACCCCGTGCCTTATTTATGGTCTGTCTGTAGAAGATTGAGAGCTATCTTAAGCATGTTAATTCATTGCTTAGATTATTTTACTGTGTTTTAAGAGGAGAAAATCACAATAATAATAATACAGTTATTTGAAGTTTCTCTTGCCTGGGTTTCAGTTTCCTGAAGTCAATCTCAGTCTGAAAATATTTAATGGAAAATTCCAGAAACAATGTATAAGTTTTCATTTTCGTGCCGTACTGAGCAGCGTGATGAACTCTTGCTGTCCCTCTCCATCTCCCCGCCACCACCCTGCCCCACATGAATCATCATTTTGTACTGCATATCCCATCCACTAGTAGCTTATTCCACTATCAGATCAACTTTCAGGTGTCTCAATGCTTGAGTTCAAGTAAACCTTATTTTACTTAATAATGGCCCCAAAGGGAAAGATTGGTGAAACTGGACATTGGGATGTGCCGGAGCAGCCATAAGGCACTTCCTTTCATCAAGACTTCCCTGGCGGTCCAGTGGTTGAGACTTCGCCTTCCGGTGCAGGGAGTACGGATTCGGTCCCTGGTCAGGGAGCTGAGATCCACCTACCTGCCTCGGGACCAAAAAGCCAAAACATAAAACAGAAACAGTATTGTAATATATTCAATAATGACTTAAAAAATGGTCCACATCAAAAAAAAAAAAAAATCTTTGAAAGATAAGATAGAGAAAAAAAAAATCATATGCTGAGGTTGTGAAGCTCTTCGGTAAGAACATATCTATCTGTGAAACTGTGAAGAAGGAAAGAGAAATTCATGCTACTTTTGCTGCCACACCTCAGGCCAAAAAAGTTAACAGCCACAGTGAGTGATAAGTGGGTAGTTAAGATGGAAAAGACATTATATCTGTATGATATTTTGAGAACAAAAGCTCCACCATATTCACATGAATTGTATTACAGTGCATTGGTTTAATTGTTCTATTTTATCAGTTATTGTTGTTCATCTCTTTCTATGCCTAATCTATAAATTAAGCTTGATCATAGAATGTAGATACAGAAAGAAGCACAGCATAGATAGGGTTCCATGCTTGCCGTGTTTCAGGCATCTACTGGGTAGCTTGGGCAATATCCCCAAAGATAAAGAGGGATGACTGTAGTTACTGGTTGTTAAGCACCTATTAGCAATGGCAACCCACTCCAGTACCCTTGCCTGGAGAATCCCAGGGACAGGGGAGCCTGGTGGGCTGCCGTCTATGGGGTTGCACAGAGTCAGACACGACTGAAGCGACTTAGCAGCAGCAGCAGCCACCCTGTCGTGGGCTTCCCAGGCCACACTAGTGATAAAGAACCCTCCCACCAACGTGGGAGATGTAAGAGGCATAGGTTTTATACCTGGGTTGGGAAAATCTCCTGGAGGAGGGCATGGTGACCCACTCCAGTATTCTTGCCTGGAGAATTCCATTAACAGAGAAGCCTGGTGGGCTACGGCTCATAGGATCGCAAAGAATCGGACACAATTGTAGTGACTGAGTGCGCGCGCGCACACACACACACACACACACACACACACACACACACACGGGAATCTTGTGCGCGCGCGCGCGCACACACACACACACACACACACACACGGGAATCTTAAACTTTTGAGAGGGGGCCAGGGCTCCAGAGACAGCACAGGAGCAAGCTGAATGCTTGGAAACCAGGAAACATCAAAGATGCCGTCAGAGAATAAGCCGGGAAACCTTCAGGTGTCTAACTCACACTTCCCCAACCCATGGTGGCCTTTGGAAGGAACCAATAAGAGGTGACCTTGAGCTTTTTCCCTGGCAAAGTCCCAGGTGATTTGTGTGCTCACCTCCACTGTCACCAGGTCCCCCCCACCAGCCACAACAGATGCCACTCTCATGCTGCCACCATCAGAGCATCTGACACCGCCAACCCTGTGTGGCTGCCACTCCCTAGGGCTCAGGGGCCACCTTGTTTTAATTAGAGAATTCCTTAGGATTGCAAAGCGTCGGAGACAACTGTGCGACTTCCATTTCCACTTTCACTTCACTGAAGGCAGGACAGCCTGTGACAATCCTTTCTCATCTCCTTGGGGTACGCCCCCAAGCCAGGTTTCCCTAGGAATGATCTCATATCATGTGAACCATTGCTTTGTAGCTCCTATCAGAAAAATAACTGGGGATGATAAGAGTAGCACCTAACTCAGATTTTTTTATTTTGGTTTTGTCCTTTTTCTTGGTGATGATTACGTAAGTCAATACGAGAAAAGTGCCTGAAATCATGTCTGACACATAGGAAGCCCTCAGTAAATAGTAGCTATAATTATTTTAAACATTTATTTGTGTGATTGGTGGAAATCTGTCTCATCCACTAGACCATGAACTCTAGGAATAGATGTTATGTTATGTCCTTTTTTTTTTTTCACTTTATCCCAACTGCCTACTCAGTGTCAAGGTCACAGTAAGAATTCAGCCAATATTGGTCAAATGAATGCATGAGTCAATCATAGCATCTCTGGAACCAACTGGACAAATTGTTCCAAAAGTTCCTACTTTCCACTTCTCCTCAATGTCTGATGGGTCCTGATGCAATAGGACTGACTGACTTATCTCTTACTTTGCATCTGAGTGCTCTCTAGTTGTATGTAAGTTAGGCTCCATACACACACAGACACATGCACATCAGAGTCTCCCAAAGGATGCAAGTAGAGTTTTCTTTGTTTTAACAGCTTTATCAAGATGAATAATTGATATCCAAAAGCTGCACGTATTTAACAGATAATTTTGGTTGATTTGGACACAGGCAAACACCTCTGAAACCAGCACCACAATCATGGTGACAGATATTTCCATCATCTCCAAAATTCTCTTGTCTCCCTTTGTTTTGTTTTGATTTGGTTTCATGTGGTAAGATCACTTAACAGGAGATCTATCCTCTTAATAAATCTTTAAATGCACAATACAGTATTGTTCACTACAGGCATTATGTTGTACAGCAGATTTCTAGAACTAATTACTATTTTGTAACTGAAAGTTTACACCTATTAAATAATGTCTCACTTCCCCCACCTCTCAACCCCTGGAACCACCATTCTGTTCTTTGTTTCTATGAGTTTGACTATTTTAGGTACCTCTTATAAGTGGAATCATGCAGTATCTGTCCTGCTATGAATGACTTATTTAACTTAGTATAATGTCCTCCAGGGTCATCCATGTTATAGCCAATGAAAGGATTTCTCTTTTCAAAGGCTGGATAATATTTCATTGTGTGTATATGCCCTATTTTCATCCATTGAGGAACACTTTGGTTGTTTCCTTGTTCTCGCTGTTATAAATAGCCAGAAGATCTCTTTAGGATGTTTTATAAGACAGTTTTTAAAGAGCATATTTAGGTTTACAACAAAATTATGAGAGAGGTACAGAGATTTCCCACTAACCCTCTGTTTCCTCACAAGCATAGACTACTGCCCCAATGATCAACATCACTCTCTAGAATGGTATATTTCTTTACCAAAGATTTTTACATTAGCGCATCATAATCACACAAACTCCATAGCTTACCTTAGGGTTCACTCTTGGTGTTGGACATTCTGTGGATTTGGACAAATGTAGAATGACATATCCTGGAGGAGGGCATAGCAACCCACTCCAGTATTCTTGCCTGGAGAATTCCATGGACAAAGGAGCCTGGCAAGCTAGAGTCCATGGGGTCACATAGAGTCGGACACAACTGAAGAGACTTAGCACAGATGCATAATGACATATATCTATGACTATAGTACCATACATATAATATCACATAATATATGGTATTTTCACTGTCCTAAAAATCCTCTGTGCTCTGCCTATTTACTTCCCCTACCTGGGCTCTCCAGAAAGTTTAAGAATATTGTAGTTTTTAAGGTTAACTTAATACATGTCCCACAGATTGTACCTTCTATTTTTTACCCTGTGCCTCACAGTAGGTTCTCATTAGTTATCTATTTTATACATAGTCTCAATTGTGTGTATATGTCATTCCCAACCTCCCAACTCATCCCACCTCCCTTTCCCCTCCTTGTCGTCCATATGTTTGTTCTCTACGTCTGTGTCTCTATTTACTTCTCCTTTGCAAATAGGTTCATCAGCACCATTTTTCTAGATTCCACACCTATGCACAATATGTTTGTTTTTCTCTTTCTGTCTGACTTTACTCTGTGTGACAGTCTCTAGGTCCACTTATACAAGGCACCCAGAATAGACAAATTCATAGAGTCAGAAACTACACTGGTAGATGCAAGGGTTGGAGTGGGGAGTGGGCAAGGAGACTGAGGACAGCGTTTAATGAGGACAGTTTCAGTTTAGGAAGGTGAAAATCTGGGGTGATAGAGGATGGTGAGAGTTGCACAACCATGTGAATGTACTTACTGCCACTGAACTCTACAGTTGCTGCTGCTACTGCTAAGTCGCTTCAGTCGTGTCCAATTCTGTGCAACCCCATGCACTGCAGCCTACCAGGCTCCTCCGTCCATGGGGTTTTCCAGGCAAGAGTACTGGAGTGGGTATATTCTTTAATATGTGACTTTTACCACAATAAAAATATCTTTTAAAAAGAATGCTGTAATTTTTCAACATTATTTTTTTCTGCTGTAAGTGCTTGCTGAGATTATATAACAATTAAACAAGATAATCCAAGTGAGAATTCTTAATATAGTCCCTAATGCCTGGTGGCTCAGACGGTAAAGCGTCTGCATGCAATGCGGGAGACCCAGGTTCAATCCCTGGGTCAGGAAGATCTCCTGGAGAAGGAAATGGCAACCCACTCCAGTATTCTTGCCTGGAGAATCCCACGGAAGGAGGAGCCTGGTAGGCTACTGTCCATGGGGTCACAAAGAGTCGCACACGACTGAGCGACTTCGCTTTCACTTTCACCAATGCCTAATAGCTATTGTTATTATTATTTTGTCTTTATTATGGGAAATGACAGCCCAGAGGCCTGGACCGCCTTTGGAGAGACAATAAACATTTGAAGATTAAATGAATAAGTGGCAAAGCGAATGAGTACACAAAAGGAGTGAGTGCTGACTTATAATACTCATTTTGGATTAACTAGTTATGTGGTCTTTCACTAGTTATATAATGTCTCTTAGTTTTTGTCATTGTAAAGTTGAAGCAAGAGGAGAGAGAAGTCACAACTTCTCCAAATGCACTGAGTCACCAACTTTTTAACCTGAGAGAGCACTTGGCAGAACCCTCCCCTGGTGGATAGCTAATCAGGTTCACCCAGAGTCATGGCAATCCACTCCAGTATTCTCGCCTGGAGAATTCCATGGACAGAGGAGCCTGGCGGCTATAGTCCACGGGTTCGCACAGAGTTGGACATGACTGAGCAGCTAACTTTCACTTTCACCTCATTTTACCGTGTTCCACTTTATTGTACTTGGCAGATATGGCATTTTTTACAAATTGAAGGTTTGTGACAATCCTGTGTCCAACAGTATTTGCTCCACCTAGTATCTCTGTGTCCCAACTTGGTGATTCTCGCAGCACTTGACAATTTTTTCATTATTATTATATTGCTTCTGGTGATCAATGTATCAGTGATCTTCTGTTGTAATTGTTTTGGGGCACCACAAACCACACCCATATAAGAAGGCAACTTAATTATTGAAAGGATGACAAAAAATTTAGAATATGACATAAATTCAGTTGATAAGCAGGGTTTGAGAGGACTGGCTCCAGTTTTGAAGGAAGTTCTACTGTGGATAAAATGCTATCAGCACTGCATGCTACAGGGAAATCATTCACGAAAGAGTCAATGGATATGGCAGACTTCTCACTGTCTTATTTTAAGAAGTTGCCACAGCCACCCAGCCTTCAGCAGCCACCACCCTGGTCAGTCAGCAGTCTTCATCATCCAGACGACACCCTCCACCAGCAAGAAGCTATCTATTCACTAAAGGCTCAGATAAAGTTTAGCATTTTTTAGCAATATTTTTAATGAAGATACGAACATTGCTTTTTTTAGACATAACACTATTGCACATTCAGTAGACTGCAGTATTGCGTAAATATAACTCTTATATGCACTGGGAATCCAAAAAATTCGTGGGATTCATTTCAGTGCAATATGTGCTTTATTGGGTGGTCTGGAACCCCACCCACAATCTCTCTGAGGTGATCCTGTAACCCAAGTGCAGACAGTGGTTTTCTCTCTATAATGAGACTGTGGTTAATTTTTATTTTTTTCTTATACTTTTCTATTTTTGAATTTTCTGCAGTATACATGTATCACTTTTGTAATCAGAACATAGTTTATTTCAACAAAACATGATTACTGCAAAGATGAATTATAGATTAGTAAAAAAAAAAGTAAACTGTCTTAACCGGTTCAATTTTTCTTTTAACTTCAAATACTGGACTACCTCATTAAGTTAGATTTTTATCTCCTTTGGTTTATTCATAACCTGAATAGGAGGATAAAACTGCTTTATCAGCGAAAGAAAATATTCTTTCTGCACCTTCAGAAGAAATCAGTGCTTTCAACAGTTAATTGTCCAATTTTAGGTTATGTTTGAAAAGGGAATGGTTCCCTATTTATCGGTCTTCTTTTATTCAATTCTCATTAGCAAATAAATATTTAAAAATTGCTAACCAATAATTATAAGATGACTGTGCCTTCAGAAATACTTGCTGAATTCCTTTATACCTACTTCAAATTTGCTCAGTAGTTTAATGATCTGATATTGAGTATTTCTGAAGAGGCTTTTTAATGCATGTTTTAAAAACCAAGCATTTAAAATATTTTGAAGTATATTATTTATTTAAATATATTAACATATTTAAAAGTAGGCATTGAAGATTGACATAATTTTTAAATAATCTCAAAAGGTTAACTATCTCAATGTGAGTATAAATAGAAATTAAGATCTCTAATTCAAGACTATCTTTAAGTTCTGCTTCCCTCACGGTGGCTACCCCTTAGTATATCTGACAAATAAATGAATTAAATTCTCTTTAACTAGGTTTATATGTCATTCTTTACACTCCAAAATTATAAATAAACATGTGCTTGTTCCAAAAACATCACACAGTACAGAATATCCAGAGATAAAGCAGCCACTTGAACATATTCTATCATTGGCATACATCCTCTCAGATCTTTTTAAATATAGATTTATTTTTAAATTGCTTCATTAAAACATTTTAATCTGGTCTGAAATTTCAATTCTGGTTCTCATATACAAACACCATATAAAATACATTTTGATTTAGAAATAATGTGGTCTTCTCAAGTTTTGCTTTGCTTTCTTTTGTTTTGTCTTTTACCTACTCTGCCTAGAGATAAGATGCAAAAATTTTCTAGGTCACAATTATTTTCCACCAGCATCCTTGAAACTGTAACCAGCAGTAGCGCACACAAAGAGGAAAAAAGCATCCATTTTTACCTCTAGTCTCGTGTACATTTTCCATCTTGAGTGAGCTGTGTCTCATGTGCCATGTGCTTCAATCAGCCTCCCAGAAGGTCTAATTGGGACTTAGGCACTTAATAAATATTTGTGGGATTAAACTGAATTTCAGTAATTATTCTGTAATTTTTAAAGCATGTAGACATTGGGAGGAGGACACACATTTTGGTATTTTTCACTTCAGAGCCTCTACACACCCATTCCTGAAATCAGGTGACATTGGTAAGCGGGGGGTTTATGAGTTATTTGGCGTTCACCACAGAGAGTATTTTGAGCGCCTTCAATCATGCTTTACTTCTTGATCCTAGATTTCTCAGCTAACATCTCAATTGGAAATAAACTCATTTCCTTAAGCCATCTGGTGGCTTTCACTTGTAACTACAGCATCACCAAATGGCCAAAGGGCATTTACCTGCATCCCTCAACACAGGCCAGCTCTGTCATTTTTTTCTTAACGTCTCTTACGAGATGTTATGATGACATGATGTTATGATGACATGATACCTAAGTAATGTGTAGATGTTAAAAACCCAAAAGAAGTAGTCATGATTTTCACCTCGGGAACACATGAATATCAAAACCAACATGATGAGGGCTATGGGTGATGGAGTCAGAGAAATTATTTTATTACAGTTATATAATAAGATAAGGTTATGAAGTATCCACCATGAGCCAGGCAGAGTGCACAGGTTAGAAAAACCAATGCAGTTCCCATATTTTCAGGGAATAGGGGCAAATTGATATGTGAACAGAGTCTAAGTGTTATTTAATATAATAGCCTTGTTGAAGTGGAGACAGGAAGACCCTCACTGGTCTCGTTTATCTCCCACTGGACACCAGGAAATGGGTACTATTCCCTCCAAGAATACACAAGACACCAGAAAATAATATCAAAGTTCCACCAAAATTTCACAGCCTCTCAGGAACCTTCTCGAACCTTACAACTCAGAAAGTGTTCCAATAACATTTTTTTGTTCAGAGGTAATGAGATAAAGCCTGACCAAAACATTGCGATATCCGCTTTGGAAGAGATGTGTTAAATACATTTCAAATGAATAAACATGTATTCTTATATACACTTGATTATTTACAGATCACCCAGAAGGTTGAATAGGAGGAAGTCAGCCTAGCTTTTTCTGCAGACTACTGCCTGAAAATGACATTGGAATCAAACTGGGGGAGACCTGGAGAGAAGTGAAGATCTGGGTTCATGAAGATGTTGTGGATAATTCTAAAAATAAATTTTCCACCAAGTGTATGTCCAGCTGCATTAATACCCTATCTGTCTGCCTGTCTGCTCAGTCATGTCTGACTCTTTACACCCGCATGAACTATAGCCTGCCAGGCTCCTCTGTCCATGGGATTCTCCAGGCAAGAATACTGGAATGGGTTGTTGATTCCTCCTCCAAGGGAGCTTCCCAACCCGGGGATCGATCCCATGTCTCTTATGTCTCCTACATTGGCCGGCAGATTCTTTACCATACTGGAAGTCAAAGTGCTGAGTCACAGTCACACTCATCCACAGGAGGCTGCCGCTGCTTATCTTCAGCTTTGTTTGGAGCATTAAACCCTGGACACAACCAGCATGATGAAATGGAAAGTGAGGAGAGATGAGACTGGCCAGTATGGAGCTATGAAAAATGCACCTCTATCTTTTTCTGGCCATCTCACACTGGGGGCAAATGGCAATCAAGGTCACTCTGAAGAAATATCAACACTATTCATTTACTGGAACTTTAAATTTAAAAGCTACTTAATTCTTTGGCGGGGGGGGGGGTGGAATTATTTTCCTTCGTCTCTCATCTTCCATCCTATTATATTTTAAAGGAAATTCATTCCAGTTAATACGAAAATGAGTATCCAGAAATTATGAAGGATGCTTGTGGACACAGCTCTTGTGATTCACCAAGTCTGTCTGTTAATCTAGGTATCAACAACACACTTGGTTTTCAATCATTTAAATGCTCTCAGTATCCATCTGCTCTTGAAACCAATCAGAACATCCTCACATTATTTTACAAGGGATGCACTAATGGAAAGATACTAAGCCCTTTTATTAATATTAAGAGCTCCCTGTCACTTTTAGGCAATCAGTAAGATATTCTAAAGGAAGAGATGATGTCCACACAAGGAGAGTATTGGAATGAATTTGAACCTTGTGGAAAGAACCCTCATTTCCGTTATTGAAATGCTCAAAAGTAAAAAATATATACATACTTCACCACATTTCTGCTCTAATATTTATTATTGTCTTTATTAAACCCTACATGGTCAGATAAACAGAGAATAGTTTCCTCGATGAGATCAAGCACTTTTTATAAAATATTTTGACATTGAATAAGGTAAGTATTCCCTTGTTAGTATTCTTTTTCAAACTACTTTGGTCCTTCTCCCTATTCATTTTTATTGATAGATTTTTAATAAGTTTGTCAGTTGCTCCCCCAAATTCTTTGGGGTTTTGATTGAAATCTTTTCATTTTTATGTCACAAATTGGAGAAAACAGACATCTTCAGTTTTCATATCCATGAAAGTGATAGGTCTCTCCATTTCTTCCTTCTTTTTCTGCCTCAGTGAATTACAGCATTTTCTTTATGTGGGCCTACCTATTAAGTTTATTCATTGTTATTTTGCAACAGCTTTGCTGCACTTAAAATGTGTCCAAAAGTGCAAGCTAGAGTGACACTTAAAGAACTGAAGTATTTCTAGTATGGTATTTTAAGAAATCACAGAAAATAGAGAAAAACGTAGGAGTTCATCTTTTTTTATGAAGAAATGCCTCGTTTTATAAATTATATTTTGGTTGCTTTATGGAAATACCTAGAAAATTACAGTGTGACTGCAGAAAATGTAGTTTTTGAAGAGCACACAATGTCAGATCAATCTGTTTTCTTTTTGATCAGGATAGCTGACTTTTAGATAAGAGTGAAGAATTACATGTGAAGCACTTGGATTTCAGGAAGTGTTTATTCTTAATGAATATGGTTCTGTCACAAAAGAATACTCTAGTGCTGACTCCTTTGTTGGAGAGTTTCTATGTGAGAAGGGGCTATCTGTTTAACTCGTTTATTTATTAAATTAAAAGGCAATAGCCATATGACAGACATACATTATTCTTATAGGACAACACAAATAACTGTTCCCAAAGTTTCTGTTGATCACAGTCACCTGGGGTGTTGGGGATGGGGGATAAATTGGAAGAGTGAGACTAATACATACCCACTACTGGGCTTCCCAGGTAACTCAGTGGTAAAGAATCTACCTGCCAAGCAGAAGACACAGGTTCAATCCCTGGGTCAGGAAAATCCCCTAACAAAGGAAATGGCAACCCACTCCAGTATTCTTCCTGGAAAATCTCATCCACAGAGGAGCCTGGCTGCTACAGTCCATGGGGTTGCAAAAGAGTCAGACACAACTTAGTAACTAAACAACAGCAACAAATACCCACTACTGTATAAAACAGATAACTAGTAAGGACCTACAGAAGGGAATGCTACTCAATACTCTGTGGCTTATATGGGAAAAGACAAGTGTGGATACATGTATATATATAACTGATTCACTTTGCTCTACCTCTGAAATTAACACAACATTGTAAAATCAACTCTACTTCAATAAAAGCTAAAAATAAAATAAATTTGTATTGAATGAAAAGTTTTTTTAAAAAGCAATGTAATTCTGTTAGTCTATTTGTTTAGAAAACATTCCTTTGCTTAAATTCCCAGTGTACGGCTATTAATATTAGACTCCATAACAATGTCAGCTTATGAACAAAGAGAGGACCATAAATGGAAAACTCCATGATTCTGTGAATTCTACTATTCCTATCCCACCAGTTTATTTAGTGTTTTATTAAGTCATGGAAGCCCAAGTTCAAAGGAGACAGAGAGGGTGGGGGTTGATCACAGATGAGCATTAAGACCCTTACAACATACTAGCGCCTTCTCTAGATTCACAGGTTTGAAGAGATGACTATGGCAGAAAGCAGCAGGAACTGATAAAGGTACAGAGCAACTGGAAATCTCGTCTGCTGTCACTGGGGTGCAAAATGGTACAACTGCTCAAGACAGCAAGGCAGAACATTAAACCAAGCACACAGCCCCTCTGAGGGCCAAGGCCCAGTGTTCCCACTCATGAAGTCACCCTGTATTTACCCAACAGAAATGAAAATGTATACTCACACAAAGACATGTACATGAATGTATGTATCTCATTACTCATAGTAGCCCCAGATTGGAAGCAACCCAAAATATCCACCAATTGATACATGAATTGCATATGCTATAAAATGAACTATTACTTAGAAATAAAAAGGAAATAGTATATTAAATCATACAACATGGTTGAGTCTCAAAAAGTTTCTAACAAATAAAATAAATGAGACACAAAAACTAAAAACTGTATAATTCTGACTATATAAAATTCTAGGAGAGATAAATTACTGTAACAGAAAGCAGATCGTGGTTGCCTTGGGCCAGGGATTGGGGAATGGGCTCGACTACAAAGCAGCAGGAGGAACTATTTTTGGATAATGAAAATGCTCTATATTCGAGGAACTATTGTTATATGTATATTGCACTTCAAAGAACCTAGGAGGAAAAATTGAATAGCAACAGAAAGCTGAGTTTATATAGACTTAAGTATACATCACATTAATCCCAATTTTTAAAAAATATATAAGTAGGAAAAAAAACCTAACTAAAGAGGTAAAAGACCTGTACTCAGAAAACTATGACACTGATGAAATAAGCTGAAAATGACACAAACAGATGGAAAGATACATAGTGTTCTTGGGTTGGAAGAATTAGCATTGTTAAAATGACCGTACTACCCAAGGCAATTTACAGATTCAACGAAACCCCTACCAAAATACCAAGGGCATTTTTCACCTAACTGGAAAAAATAATTAAAATTATTTAGAAACACAACAGACTCCAAATAGCCCAAACAGTCTTAAAAAATAAATAAATAAAAAGAGCTAGGGAAACCATGCTCCCTGACTTCTGACTATACTACAAAACTACAGTAATCAAAACAGTAGAGTACTGGTGCGAAAGCAGAAATATAGATCAATGGAACAGAATTAACCTAGAACAAAGGAGGCAAGAATATAAAATAGAGAAAAGACAGTCTCTTCAATAAGTGGTGCTGGAAAACTAGACAGCTTTATATAAAAGGATGAAATTAAAACATTCTCTAAAACCATATGCAAAATAAACTCAAAATGGATTAAAGACCTAAATGCAAGAACAGAAACCATAAAACCCCCAGAGAAAAACATAATCGGAACACATTTTGATGTAAATTATAGCAATATTTTTCTGGATCTGTCCCCTAAACCAAAGGAAATAAAAGCAAAAATAAGCACATGGGACCTAATTAAACTTAAAAGCTTTTGCATAGTGAAAGAAATTGACAAAACAAAAAGACAACCTTACGAATGGGAGAAAATAATTTGCAAATGACATGACTGGAAAGGGGTTAATATCTAACCTATATAAACAGTTCGTACAACTCAACATCATAAAACAAACAACCTGATTAAAAAATAAGGAGAAGATAAGAGTAGACATTTTTTCCAAGGAAAACATCCAAATGACCACAGGCACACCAAAAGGTGCTTAACATTGTTGATCCCCGGAGAAATAAGATATCATCTCACACCAATCAGAATGACACAAATAACATGTTGGTGAGGATGTGGAGAAAAGGACCTCTTATACATCGTTGGTGAGATGGTGCAACCAACTATGGAAATGGCTGTCTCCCAAAGAACTAAAAAGAGAACTACCATATGACCAAGTGATTCCATTCCTGGGTATATATTTGTAAAAAAACAAAAACTCTACTTCAAAAAAATGCATGCACCTCAATGTTCATAGCAGCATTATTTACAGTTGTCAAAATATGGAAGGATCTATCAACAGATGAATAGACAAAACATTGTGGCATATATAAATATGTACACAATAGTATAATGAAATACTACTCAGCTGTTAAAAAGAACACACTTTTGCTATTTGCAACAACGTGGATAGAACTGGAGATATTATGCTCATAGAAATAACTCAGACAGAGAAAGAAAAATACTGTATGTTATCACTTATATGTGGAATCTAAAAAAAAACAACAACAACAAACACAACAGACTAGTGAATATAACAAAAAAGAAGCAGACTCCCGGATATAAAGAACAAACCAGTGGCTACCAGTAGGGAGAGGCAAGGGGAGAGGGGTCATATAGGAGTAGGGGGTGATGTGAGACACAGGCCCCAGAGGTAAACAGTGTTATTTTTTCCATTGGAGTATAATTGCTTTACAATGTTGCGTTACTTTCTGCTGTAGAACAAAGTCAATCAACCATGTTTACACATATCTTCTCCCTCCCTCCCAAAGAGGGAAGAGGGAAGCGGGGCACTGGAGGAGTGCTGACACACAGTCACACTTGTGGGTTCACCTTCACTCCCTGTTAAAGGGTGAGCTGTGGGCCCCAAAGGGTTTATTGGAGGTCCTAACCCCCAGAATCTCAGAATGTGACTGTCTTTGGAAATAGGGTTATTGCAGATGTGATTAGTTAAGATGAAGTCATACTGGAGTAAGGCGGGCTCTTGATCTAGTAGGACTAGTGTTCTAATAAGAAGATGGTGTGACGACCCAAGGGAGAAAGCCACGGAATGATGGAGACAGGCTGGAGTCATGGAGCTCAAGCCAAGGAACACCGAGGATTGCTGCCCCCACTGGAAGCTAAGAAGGGCCAAGAAGGATCACCCCAGAGTCTAAGAGGAATCATGGCCCTGCAGACACATTGTTTGGACTTTCAGCCTTTACAGTTGCGAGTGAATACATTTCCGTGCTTTTAAGTCATCCAGCTTATAATTTGTCATGGCAGCTCTATGGAACTAGCCCAACCTACTAGACTGAAAGCTTCTGGAAGGCAGGTCATGCCTTGTTCACTTTTCCCCTTCAAGGTGTGTCTCATAGCAGGTGTTACAGAGAAAGTAACGCACTCATTCTGCTTCTCAGATCCGCAAAACTGAGACCTTGCCCTGGGTTGGCTGAGCACCTCCCCCTCTTTTGTTAATCTACTCATTTTTATTTTTGGCTGGGCTGGGTCTTTGTTGCTGCACGCAGGCTTTCTTTAGTGGTGACAAATGGAGGCTACACTCGAGTTGTGGTGCGTGGACTGCTCATGGTGGGGGCTTTCCTTGTTGCAGAGCACGACCTCTAGGGCTCAGGCTTCAGCAGCTGTGGCACACGGGCTTAGTTGTCCTGTGGCACGTGGGATCTTCCTGAACCAGGGATCGAACCCATGTCCCCTGCATCAGCAAGCGGATTCTTAAACACTAGACCACCAGGGTAGTCCTGAGCGGCTCCTTTGACACTCATGTGGGAAGTGGCTATGGGGATGGGGCTAACCCTCTGGAGGAATTAGGACCCTTTTCTCCCCATGTGATGTCTGCGTTATGTTCTTGAAGCCCGCTTGGGAGCTTCATCAAGGTTTGTATTGCTGTTGATAGCTTTGATCAGCCTCACTCTTCGTATGTGAATCCGTTAAAATCTCTCCTCTGGACTCCTAGCACATCCTGGTAAATCTTCTATCCTTGCTCTGCCACAGACAAAAGGATCTTCATGTGCCTCTCTCACCACCCCCCACCCCCAGATTGAGGATTCTGTTGGGGGAGGTGGGCTTATTTATTCTGAACCTTTTATACTCACTGTCTAGTGCATAATAGAATTCCTGTGCAAGTGCTGAACTGAACAGACCTGCCTTTTAGAGTTTAGCTACAGATTCAAGCAAATTCCTGGATGATCTGGAGCATGCGACTCCTCACTCACAGTGACACTGTGTCTTAAAGAAGACCCTGCGTGTCCGTGGCGTTTTACAGGCACATCGTGCTCCTGGAGGGGCTGGAAAGCTGGCCTGACTCATTTCCTCACAGTTTATTATGTGGAAAAACATAAGCCTTCTGTTTTCTTGGGCTGTTAACTTGGCACCTCATTTCATATATATATAAAGCTTGCACTGAAAGATACTACCTCTGTGATTTAATCAGCCATAGAGGATCAAAACTACTTTATGGGAGGAGGAAATCTCGGTGCTCGTGCCCCATGAAAAATGATTCTCTATGCCAGGCAAAAGAGACTGGGTGCCCAAATATTAATCCTCGAAACAGCATAATGAAGTTGGTGTAAGACCTGCCTCAAAGGTGGTGGAATTGAGCCTCGGAACAGGTGAATGACAAGCCCAAGGTCACACAGATGCTAAGGGATAGGGTCTAATGTCTCTGACTCAAAATGTCTCTGGATTATTTTTTCTGTCTTAAAAAATATATATTTACTGTTAAATCATCCCTCTAGGTTGTCACAGAGCCCGGGTTTGAGCTCCGAGTCATACAGCAAATCCCCGCGGGCTATCTACTGTATATGTGGTAGTGTATATGTTTCCGGGCTTCCCTTGTGGCTCAGTTGGCAAAGAATCCGCGTGCAGTGCAGGAGACCTGGGTTCGATCCCTGGATTGAGAAGATCCCCTGGAAAAGGGAAAGGCTACCTCCTTCCAGTATTCTGTCCTAGAGAATCCCATGGACTGTATAGTCCATGGGGCTGCAGAGAGTCGGACACGACTGAGCGACTTTCATTTCACTTCACTTCACGTGCCTCCATGCTGCTCTCTCCATTCATCCCGCCCTCTCCTCCACCACCCTGGGGCCCACAAGTCTGTGTTCTGGGTCTGCATCTCCATTGCTGCCCTGCAAATTGGTCCATCAGGACCGTCTTTCTAGATTCCATACATATAAAGCTGTGGATTTTCTGAAAACTCCATTCAAACTCTCAAAGTAACAGAATCAAAGAGGGGAAATTTTTTTGAATGGAAGTGTGGTTACTTTACAAGGTCGTGTTAGTTTCAGGTGACAGAATTTTAAAGAAAACAATGAATTGTCATTCACAAGAAGACTTGGAATTATTCAAATACATAATGCCCTTCACAGCTATTTCTTAGCAGGTTAAACAGCAGTTCTGATGATCAGCTGTTCTTTGTTTCATTTGGGGGACACTTCAAAGATTCAGGTCTTCAGAACCTGATGTATATTTTGGGGGAGGGTGGAGGTGCGGAGCTGCACCGTGTGACTTGCAGTATCTTAGTTCCCTGACCAGAGGTGAAACCCATGCTCCATGCAATGAAAGCTCAGAGTCCTAACCTCTGAACCACCAGGGAAGTCCCGTGATGTACATTCTATTATTTATTATCCCGAAGTGGCAAATCTTCAACTCTGAAGTCTTTCTGAGCAGAACATGGAGAACATAGCAGGTGATTAAACTGAGCACTCATATTTTAAGTCAAACATGGTTGGCTATAAAGATACAGGATAGATTTTCAGTATGGATCTAGAAACAGCTTGACCAAGTTCCTGCACTTGATTTGAAGCCAGGAAGAAAGAAAGGGTCTGAAATCTGTTTTGCCACTTACTATTTGACCTGGAGTAAGTGGCTGAATGGTCCTCCCAGGTGGCTCTAGGGGTAAAGAACCCAGCTGCCAATGCAGGAGACGAAAGAGACTTGGGTTTGATCCCTGGGTTGGGAAGATCCCCTGGAGGAGGGCATGGCAACCCACTCCAGTATTCTTGCCTGGAGAATCCCATGGACAGAGGTGCCTGGCGGGTGGCAAAGGGACCCTAGGAGCCCCTAGGGTCACAAAGAGCAGGAGGTGACTAAAACAGCTGAACACACACACACGCAAGTGGCTTAACCTCTTCAAGCCTGTCTCTTCAGTAAAATCAAATCATCCCTAATCCTAAAGGATGGGTAGAAAGAAACAATGCATTCACATGAATCAGCCATGGGTGTACATGTGAATGCATTGTTTCTTTTTAACTGTCCTTTAAGATTAGGGATGATCAGATTTTCATGTGAATGTATGGCAAAACCCACCACAATATTGTAAAGTAATTAGCCTCCAATTAAGATTTTTAAAAAAGAAACAGTGCAGATAGAGCAGTCACAGAAGCATGGTGCTTCCAAATGACTGCCATTGTTATGGATCAAAAAAGGCTTCTCCAAAAAGGCTTTGATTAATAACAACATCATCAAACATACATCTTCAAGAGCATTCATCTAAGTGTTTAAGTTCTGGTATCTGTTCCATATGTCCAGGAACAGGACAAACCATTCAAGGTGAGAGCTCTGGTGGTTTGTCTTCCCATGGGTTAAATGCAACCCATACTCTGCAGTGAGGTTGACCCTTACAGTAACTGAAACAATAAAATAATGCCATATTCATGGTCTGACATTCCTTATCTGCTTATTACTGTTCTATAGCACAAATTTCCAGGAAAAAAAAAAAAAAAGAAGTGGACTTCTATAACATTTTTTTTTAATCTGTCTTTAAAAACTGGTAGGTAACTCCAGTATTCTTGCCTGGGAAATCCCATGGACAGAGGAGCCTGGTGGCTACAGTCCATGGGGTTGCAAAGAGTCGGACACAACTGAGCGACTAAGCATACCTAGGTATTAATAACTGAGCTTGGGCTCCTTCCCTGAACGAAGCTGACTCTGCACCTGAACTGATTGGTTAAATATTTATGGCAGAGTTTTATGAGGTCCACTGGCTGACTGGGATTCATATCCTAAAAGAATTTTTTTCATACAACATATATTTCTTTTTCATTTCACTAGAAATATATGTTCCTTGTAGAAAGACTAGAAATTGTTGACAAGCAGAAATAATGCTTAAATCATACATAATTCTGCCACCCAGAGATAAATACTGTTAATATTTTGGTGAACGTTCATTCAAGTGTCACTTATATTTATCTATGTTTTACACAAATGAGACTGCATTATACATGCACGATTACAACATGGTTTATTAACTAAGCAATACCATAAACATCTCTCATTGTCAACAGACGTATTTGTACAGTGCAGTTTTTACCAAATGGTGCAGAGTATTCCACCTAAGGAATAACCCATATTTATCTAATGTTGTACTGTTGAACCCTTGAGTTGTTTTAGAATCATGTTCTTGCTATTAGAAATGGTGCTGTGTGTTATAGTTCCTGGAGGGAAGGGTGGGGGGAAGGGGGTAGTTAGGGAGTTTGGGACGGACAGGTACACACTGCTAGATTTGAAATGGATAACCAACAAGGACTTACTGTATAGCACAGGAAACTCTGCTCAATGTTAATGGCGCCTCTGTCCATGGGATTCTCCAGGCAAGAGTACTGGAGTGGGTTGCCATTCCCTTCTCCAGGGGATCTTCCCTACCCAGGGATTGAACTCAGGTCTCCCTCATTGCAGGAAGATTCTTTACTATCTGAGCCACCAGGGAAGTCCCCCCAAATTACTTCCCTTCAATTTTAAAAAATAAATTTTAAAAAGAAAGAAAATGAACAATGGATATCTTGTCACTTCACTCCTAAATGCTCTTAAAGAATGAAGAAAGGACATTTTCAAACATGACTCCAATACCATTCATACTTTTTAAATTAACAGTAATTCCACAGTATCACTTGATATTCATTTCATAGCCAAATTTTCCCACTTGTCCCAAACATGTCTTTCACATTTTTACCTAACAGAAGATTCATGCACTGTGTGTGGTTTTAATATCAGCTCAATCACTTTTGAAAACAATCTGGTATCACTTTATAGAAATTCTTGGACAAATGTATCAGGAAATACATATAAAATGTCCATAGCAATATAATTCTTAAGAGAAAAAAAAACTAGAAACAACTCATTTGAAGAGGAGGAAACTGAAGGAAGCGATAGTGAGTCGGGGTCTGGTTTGGGCGTCTGGGGGACAAAGGTGTCTTGCTGCCTGCTTTTCCCGCAGGTCTCATAATAGTCCATTTGCTTTCTGGTTTCAAAGTTCTCCTAGGTGCCATCCACAATTGCTCAAAACTCACTCTACCAGCTTTGATCATCAAAAATATTAAGAGCATTTTTTACTGCTCTTGTGATATCTTTTCTTGTTTGCCTTTCACAAAACTAAGAAATGTAGAAAATGCTGTGGAGGTGATTCCCCTCCAACGCTGAACGACTCTACACCTGGCCTTCACTCTGCACATCCTCTGCACGTCCTTAGATAATGTAATGGCTTTTAATTCCAAGTACAGCCTGAAACACTCCCCCACTACGCAGCAGCCATTTTTCCTAAGATTATGCCCTGCCTCCACCGTGAAACTCCCCACCCTATTCACCCCACCCTCTTCCTTCACTGCAACTGGAGTTTAAAGCAGACACCCACTGCCCCATGGAGTTTAGCTGCTTTCCTCTCTCATGCCTTCTTCTGTGTGTGGCTTACATATGTATGCAGTGGTGAAATGTCTGCTTCAGACTTAGATCTATGTCTGTTTGTCTGCAGTAATATGAATACGAATGGCTTGGGTCATTGACTATTGAATACTCTGGCTTATAATATGTCACCTCCATAGGTCATTCTCTCTGCAGGCTGATGCAGTCTGAAGGATTAATGGGGAGGGGAAATATTGAAGAATGCCTATGTGACTGCTAGGGAAATTAAATCATACACAAGATTTCAACATGACTACTCATACATTGCCTTGTATGAGGTGATCATGCTATCATTCCTGAAAATGGTTCTTCATCATCTTGGTTAAACTAGGTACAGCATCTCCGGTAGCAGTTCTAATGAAGTCAGAAGGTACAGACTATGCCTTATGCTCTGAAACAGACTCAAACGTAAAACATGGTAGACTGTGTGGCATAATCCTTGATGGGCCTCAACTCTTTTAAAGAGCTTAAATCAAAATTTCAGTCAACTAAATGGGAAGGAAATCCAAATCCAGCTGTATATGTATAGCTGATTCACTTTGTTGTACAGTAGAAACTAACACTGGAGAAGGAAATGGCAACCCACTCCAGTGTTCTTGCCTAGAGAATCCCAGGGATGGGGGAGCCTGGTGGGCTGCCATCTATGGGGTCGCACAGAGTCGGACACGACTGAAGTGACTTAGCAGCAGCAGCAGCAGCAGCAGCAGAAACTAACACAACACTGTAAAATAACCATACTCCAAAAAAATTAAAAACAAAGCAAACTTTGATCAAATATCCCCAGGCATTTTTCAGTGCCTCCCAGAAGTCTTTCAAGATTATCATAGACTTCTTGTAAAGACTCAAAGGGCTACTAGTCTCATCTTAAGCCTTTGAAGAAAGCAGTGGTTGATCCTTTTCTGGCTGTGCAAAGAAGCATGAATGTCCTTTTCCAGCATTTCTATACCCAGCACATATGATAGCAGAGATGGGCAGCCATTTGCTGATTACAGTCTTATAGTCTTTTGTTAGCAAAAGTATAGGCGAGCTCTGTATGCCAAGAGTCATAGTCATTCACTATGCAGGGTTTTGTTCTTTTCAGTTTCCCAAGTCAGACATTGCTATGATGATACCAGGAGTGATCAGTGATCATATTCACAGTCATATTTCTCTCACCCTCTATTATAAATCTTCCAATGCCTCGGAAAACCTCCTTTGTGGGACTTCTCTCGTGGTCCAGTGGTTCAATACAGGGGGTACAGTTTCGATCCCTGGTTGGGGGAAAAAGAAAGCCTCCTTAGTTATTTCTTGGAACTTCCAGGTGTCTTTGACAATGCTAGCAGGCTTCCCTGGTGGCTCAGAGGGTAAAGCGTCTACCTGCAATGCAGGAGATCCGAGTTCGATCCCTGTGTCAGGAAGATCCCCTGGAGAAGGAAATGGCAACCCACTCCAGTATTCTTGCCTGGAGAATCCCATGCACAGAGGAGCCTGGTGGGCTACAGTCCACGAGGTCACAAAGCGTCAAACACGGCTGAGCAACTTCACTTTCACTTTTGACAATACTAGTGAGCAAATTCTTCTAATACCAATAGGACAGCTACCATTTTCATGCTTTTCTGACCCAATAGAGACACTTGCCTTTCACACCTAGCTGCTCACAAGCCCACATGAAGCTTTCCCTTCTGCCTCTACCCCTGGGGCTCACTAAGAGAATCTGAATGTCAGTACTGCGTGTCCTGTCTCCTTATGCTCATAAAATACCAGCCCCAACTCCCACTGCAGTTCATACAGTGTTCTAGAACATATGCTGCAGAGACTACAGCGAAGACATCCCCCTGTGTGCTGGTTTCGGCCCCTTCTTTCCACGGAACTCAGAGTCCAAAGGAGCTGCCCTAGAAGACCACTCCCAAGGGAGATTCCAACTGTGCTCAGAAGCATCCCAGTGCTCTGAACACTAAGGCATTGTTTTAAGGTCCAACCAGCGTGCCTGCCTTCCTTTAGGAAGGGCTCCTTCTGGAGAGTATATTAGGCCCCTTTTTCTGAATCCTAAGAAGTGAAAATGTTAGTCACAGGCGTATCAGACTCTTTGTGACCCTATTGACTGTAGCCTGTGAGGCTCCTCAGTCCATGGGATTCTCCAGGCGAGAATATTGGAGTGGGTTGCCATTTCCTTCTCTAGGGGATAGTCCCAACCCAGGGATCAAACCTGGGTCTCCTGCACTGTAGGCAGACTCTTTAAAAAAATCTAGAAAATGGGATTTCTCCTGTGAGAATTAATGCTTAACAATCATCAGACAGAGTTTGAAGGAACCCATTGACACCAAGTTAAAAGCAAGAGCAACTAGGCTTGACCACAATCAATTTTGATGTTTCTGGGAACCAGGATAGGACATGCAGAAAGAAAGAGGTCACATTTGTCATGAGGGGGTCTGCTTGTCGTTGCCCTGTTGTAAGGGTGTCTCCTGGGGCTAGTCTGCTATTAACGGCAAACTATGCTTGCAAACAAAATGAATATTATTAAGTTTGGATGCATAGAATACATTATGTAAGTTCTATGAGTGATATTCTAAGAAATAAGTTTTGGAAATAAATGAATCCTTCACTTGGCAATACTAGGACTTCCCTGGTGGTCCACTGGTTAAGACTCTGCTCTTCTACTGCAGGGGGCAAGGGTTCCATTCCTAGTCAGGGAACTAAGATCCCACATGGCACATGGAGCAGCCATAAAAAAAAAAAATGAAAATATGATCATCAGTAGGTAAAAAATAATGGCAATGCCAACACATGATTCTGTGGAGTACTTACTAGGATATCCAAATATTACATTATTTGAATATTACTCAATGATGTTCAGTGGTGTTTTCCAGTGTTTGATTATTCTCTATAGACTATAGTTTTTTTTAATGTTACCATAAAAAAAAATTCAAAGAGAATAGGATGTAAAAATTGTCAGAAAGAATGGGTCATCTTAATTTTTTTAATCAAAATGAGAGACTCCAATAAAGCATTTGATGTTTTTGCTAGGAGAATGCAGCAATATTTAAATAGGCACTAGATGTTTCAATGAATAATTTATGTATTTCACTGGTATTAGTTCTACAATTATCTTACTACCACTTGCTGGGATATGGCAACAATTATTCACATACTAGTGTACTGATTATTGAGATTGTGGAGCAGCTTCAATCAAGTCAGTATAAGAAATGAAAAATAATAGAAGTATTCATGTGTTTTACCAAAACAGATAAATAGATAAACTAGATTTGATAGAATCGACAGTAAAGCCCGATACAAAAAAACAAACTAGAAAAGCAAAACTGGTTGAAATACCAAACATTTGCATGGCTGTGATGAACATCAACTTTATACAATTATTGCTCTCTTCAGTTCAGATGCTTTGAGGGTTAAAAAAAATCATGTGAATTAAAAAAACACATTTAAAATGATCAAAGATTCAAATATGGGAGGTCAGGGGAAGTTACTGTGTAGCAGTGAGCAAGAAAATAGCAAACCCAACCACTGTTTTATTTATCAGAGGATTTACTAGAGCCCCACAAAGTCTATTTAATTAAACTCACTTATGTGATAGCAAGATAAGTATTGTTTTATGCTGTTTCACGTTATATCTTCTTCTGCTTTCTCTATCTTTTGGTGGGCTCTCCTTCTGGAAAGTCCTGAACTATTTTTTTCATGTCTCATGTTTTAATCCTCTTGTGCTAAGTTGCTTCAGTTGTGTCCTACTCTTTGCAACCCCATGGACTGTAGCCCGCCAGGCTCCTCCATCCATGGGATTCTCCAGGCAAGAATATTGGAGTGGGTTGCATTTCCTTCTCTATTACATCCTCTTAATCACATTTAATTATTTCTCTATTTGGATAAGCTGTTTTAAAACCTATCGCCTTTCACTGAATTACCTTTGTAGGAAGCACTGTAGTGGGGAGGAGCAGGGTAAACAAAGCTAGTCCCTGTCCTCAAGGTATTCACTATCTAGAATGAGTAAGCACTTAGAGGATGCTACCAAATCTATTTAGCTTGCTTACGATTTCTGCTAATCAGGAACTGGTGCACAGTATTCAAGGTGAAATCATGTGACCCCTCCTCACAAGCCTTCTCATCACCACCACTCCCACATAAAGCTGCTTTTCAACAGTAAAAAGGATAAATAAATTGTAGAATAGTACAATGGAAAACCACAAATAATGAGAATGAATATTTACACCAACACTGAACAATCCAATGAATCCTACACATAAACTGTTGGATGAAAGAAGGTAGACATTGAGAGATGCATGCCATATAATTAATATATATAACGCGAAAAAGCAGGCCGAACCAAGCTATGTCGTTAGACATCAGGAAAGTGAGTGTCTGGGTATAAGTTGGTGGGGATCAAAGACTGGTTAGCAACATGTGAGTATTCTGGGTTGCTGGTGATATTCTCTCAGTCTGAGTACTGGTTAAAACAAGTGTGTTCAATTTGTAAAAATGCACTGACCTGTGTGCTCACGATACATGCCCTTTTCTCTATGTGTATTGTATTTCAACACAAAGTTTTAAAAATATTATCAAACTGCAGTTTTTTAATACCAATAATAGTTTAGCTCTATGTTTTCCTCATTTTTTATAGAAACAGATAAGAGTAATACTTCTTCAAGACAAATCTCAGAGAGAAGCATTACTTTGTTCGAAGATGCTTAAAAGGCTCTTCATATCAAAGTTCACTTCATATACAGGCTGAAGGAAGAATTCATACCACATAATTGATCAGGTTTTTGTAGTCTTTGCCCATTCCAACTGATAGGCTAAAAGTTACAGGAAATTAAGGTGAAGTCACTCAGTCGTGTCCGACTCTTTGCGACCCCGTGGACTGTAACCCACTAGGCTTCTCTGTCCATGGGATTCTCCAGGCAGGAATACTGGAGTGGATTGCCATTTCCTTCTCCAGGGGATCTTCCCGACCCAGGGATCGAACCCGGGTCTCCCGCATTGGAGGCAGACGCTTTAACCTCTAAGCCACCAGGGAATTAGGATAAAATAATAAGAACAATCAACTCCTGTTTAAAGGCAGAGGAGAACATGGAGGCCAACAAGAACCCCAAGTAGGGTGCTAGCTGAATGAAGTAAATGTGCCTTTAAATTATTTCTATTTCATGGTAGAGAAAAACACTTTTTAAAGAACACTTACATATTGTATGCTAGCACCCATAAAGCAAAAGAGATCTAATAGAAGCACCGCTAAGTGGGTAATGAACAACTTGTAAATGCAAAGCAGACAACAAACGAAATATACATGGAGTCAACTGGACCAGATGAGCTTTTTAAAAAAACAAGAGTCCCCTTAAGGAATAACACAAGGAAAAGGGAAATCAATTGCATTTTACAAGACAGAAGAGTGTATTCTATGGTCTAAGATCTATATTTAATTGGTAGGATTGAAAATCTTTGCACTTTCCTTTCACATCTATCTACTGTATTTAGTATATTAGCATATTTTATCTAAAAACAATTCCATGCATCCAAATTGCAAAAACACAAGAAGCATGTTGAATTCTATCAGCCCAAAGTAAGCATCTGAAAACCTGATTAGATACATACGAAATCATGGCATGACAGATAGAAAATGAATCCACAGTCTATCCTTGATTTCAAACAAGGACTTAGGAAAATGGTTCAGAATATAAAATTATGGAAAACATTACAGCACATCAAAGCCAAGCAAGTTTAATTAGGCTTAGTTTGATAATTGCTGAAAACAAAGACCCTGCCTCTCAGCATGGCTGGTGTAAAATCCAGCAGTAAGTCCAGATGATCCAAATTAAAACTGCACTATCTACCATTCCACACGAATCCTTTTATCTGAAGTCTACAGAGAACAAAGAATTACAATTTAGCTCAGAATCACAGAGGGCTGGTCGTTTTTTTCATCAGGGTTAGCTTTGGCTAAAACCTGACTGTGTATGTTTCATTTCCCTGTTTTAAAAATGTAACATGGAAGGGCTTTAAAGTCAAAGCCAAGAGACTAACCAATACTAGCAAGAGCCAGCAGCAGATCAATGTGTTTCTCCAGCTTGTTTGGACCTAGAGAATCCTTTTCCACTTTTCCCGTGCAGGAGTCACGTGTCCTGTGCCGCTATGCCGTGCTAAGATGCTTCAGTCGTGTCTAACTCTGTGCAACTCTATGAACTATAGCCTGCCAGGTTCCTCTGTCCATGGGATTTTCCAGGCAAGAATACTGGAGTGGGTTGCAACTCACTCCTCCAAGAGATCTTCCTGACCCAGGGATCAAATCTGCATCTCTTACAGTCTCTTGAATGGGCAGGCAGGTTCTTTACCACTAGTGCCAAGTCGTAGGGGGACATAATTCATCATCTTGCAGTCAAATTCCTTTCTGAGTTATTGATTCTGTAGATGGGAAGTGAAGAAATGGACCTCTCAGGAGAATTATAAAATCTCCCCAAATTTAAATAGATTGGGAGCATCATGAGATTAGTTGGATCAAAGCATTACTAATGGACGGGTCATGGTGGAGAGTTCTGACAAAACGTGGTCCACTGGAGAAGGGAATGGCAAACCACTTGAGCATTCTTGCCTTGAGAACCACATGAACAGTATGAAAAGACAAAAAGATATGATACTGAAAGATGAACTCCCCAGGTTGGTAGGTGCCCAATATGCTACTGGAGAAGAGTGGAGAAATAGCTCCAGAAGGAATGAAGCAGCTGAGCCAACGGGGAAACAACACCCAGGTGTGGATGTGTCTGGTGGTGAAAGTAAAGTCCAATGCTAAAAGAACAATATGGCTAGGAACCTCCTGGAATGTTAGGTTCATGAATCAAGGTAAATTGGAAGTGGTCAAAGAGGAGATGGCAAGAGTGAACTTCAACATTTTAGAAATCAGTGGACTAAAATGGACCAGAATGGGTGAACTTAATTCAGATGACCATTATATCTACTACTGTGCATTGGAATCCCTTAGAAGAAATGAAGTAGCCCTCATGGTCAGTAAAAGAGTCTGAAATGCAGTACTTGGGTGCAATCTCAAAAACAAAAAAATGATCTCTGTTTGTTTCCAAGGCTAACCATTCAGTATCACAGTAATCTAAGTCTATGGCCTAATCACAAATGCCAAAGAAGCTGAAGTCAAATGGTACTATGATGACCTACAAGAACTTTTAGAACTAACACCCAAAAAAGATGTTCTTTTCATCATAAGGGACTGGAATGCAAAAATCGGAATTCAAGAGACACCTGGAGTAAAAGGCAAGTTTGGACTTGGAGTACAAACTGAAGCAGGGCAAAGGCCCGCAAAGTTTTGCCAAGAGAATGCACTGGTCATAGCAAACACCCTCTTCCAACAACACAAGAGACGACTCTGCACATGGACATCACCAGATGGTCAACACCAAAAGAAGAAATCAGATTAATTACAAATTTGCAGCCAAAGATTGAGAAGCTCCATACAGTCAGCAAAAACAAGACTGGAAGCTGACTGTGGCTCAGATCATGAACACCTTATTACCAAATTCAGACTTAAGTTGAAGAAAGTAGAGAAAACCACTACACTACTCAGGTATGACCTAAATAAAATCCTTACGATATACAGTGGAAATGACAAATAGATTCAAGGGATTAGATCTTAAAGACAGAATACCTGAAGAACTATGGATGGAGGTTCATAACATTGTTCAGGAGGTGGTGATCTAAACCATCCCCAAGAAAAAGAAATGCAAAAAGGCAAAATGGCTCTCTGAGGAGGCCTTATAAATAATTGAGAAAAGAAGAGAAGCAAAAGGCAAAGGAGATAAGATATACCTATCTGAATGCAGAGTTCCAAAAAAGAGCAAGGAGGGATAAGAAAGCCTTCCTAAGTGATCAATGCAAAGAAATAGAGGAAAACAACAAAATGGGAAAGACTATAGATCTCTTCAAGAAAATTAGAGATACCAAGGGAACATTTCATGCAAAGATGGAAACAGTATGGGCCTAACAGAAGTAGATGATATTAATAAGAAGTGGCAAGAACACACAAAAGAACTATACAAAAGAAATCTTAATAACCCTGATAACCTTGATAGTGTGATCATTTACCTAGAGCCAAACATCCTGGAGTGTGAAGTCAAATGAGCCTTAGGAAGCACCATTACAAACAAAGCTAGTGGAGGTGATGGAATTCCAGCTGAGCTATTTCAAATCCTAAAAGATGATGCTGTGAAAATGCTGCACTCAGTATGCTAGCAAATTTGGAAAACTCAGCAGTGGCCACATAATTGTAAAAGGTCAGTTTTCATTTCAATTCTTAAATGTAATACTTTTTAATAAAAATAAAAGTTATATTATGATCCTATTTTTATGAAAGTATTTCTTCTATGTAGTTTATATATGATGGAGAGCTCCTGGAATGATATGCACTTTGATATTTATAACAATTTATTTCACGTCGTGGTGTTTGGGTTAAAATTTAGCTTTGTGTATTCTATGTTATTTGAATTCCTTGTAACTTGTATGTACTATTTTTAAAAAATCATTTAAAAATGCAGCACCAGCAACTTCGCAGGGCATTCCTTATTGAGACAATTTCCCCCTCTTCATCTACTCCTTTATTCATAGACTTAACCCTCAGCTTCACTTCTTTTCTTACTCCAGAAACTAGCCAGTATATGCAAGCTAATTATAGGTGTAGAATTTCATATCCTCAGAGTTCTGCCCTGCAGTGTGCTATATCGACAGAATGTGATCTGGAAATTCATACGTTAAAATCCTAACATTTGGTGTGATGGTATTACTAGCTGTGGGTTTTGGGAGGTGATTAGGTCACTAGAGTGCTGCCCTCATAAATGGAATTAACATCTTTTGTAAAAACAACCCCAGAGAAATCCCTAGCCCCTTCCATCACGTGAGGATACAGTGAGAAGATGAATGGCTGTGAACCAGGAAGTGGGCTCTTACCAGACACTGAATCTGCTGGCACCTTGATCTTGGACTTCCCACCCTCCAGAACTGTGAGAAATGAACATCTGTTGTTTACAGGCCACCCAGTCTGTAGTATTTTTGTTATAGCAGCCTGAATGGATGGAGGCAGGTGCCTGGTCTGGCCTGAGCTGGACTTCTAGATGTCATTTTCCTAATCTTGGAGTTGTACATTGTTTTTGCTGAGGTTGGTGATTTTTTAAAAATTAATTTTTATTGGAGTATAGTTGTTTCATAATGTGTTAATTTCTTCTGTACAGCAAAGTGAATCAGCTATACATATACATATGTCCCCTCTTTTTTGAATCAAAAAAATCCTTCCCATTTAGGTCATCAAAGAGCATTGGGTAGAGTTCTCTATACTACACGGTAAGTTCTCATTAGTTACGTATTTTATACATAGTAGTGTACACACATCAATCCAATCTCCCGATTCATCCCACCAAGATTAGTAATTTTAATCTGCTCCCATTGTTCTTCTACACAAATCTTTGTTCATAACTTTCTTTACTTCTTAGGATGAAATCTTAGAGGTAGGGTCAAAGCATGTGGCTTTTTTCTTAATGCTTATGATTTTATATAGCCAAATTGATTTTCAGAAGGGTTGTACTAATTGATGCTTTCACTAGAAGTATTTATAGAAATGCCTCTTCCTTAATTCTCTTGCCAACACCCATCCTGTCTTTGTTTGACATCTGTCCCCATTTGATAATCAAAAATATATTAAATGGCTGTTTTAATTAGCATTTTTATTATTTGTAAGGTTGAATATTCTTCATATGACGATTGAATTTTTAAAATTTCCATGGAATTCTGTAAGTGGGCAGAAAACATGATCATATTTATTTTTTAGAACTGTAATTTGGGTGGAAGTGTTGCAAACGGGTGGGTGGAGGAGCCTGAGGTCAGGAATGCTGAAGGAGAACTCAGTGATGGGCTGCTGATAGATGATGAAGGCCTAAACCAGGTGGGGAGTCCAGAGATCTGACAGCATTCCTTCTCCACTTCTGAATTTTCAGGGTTCATGAGTCCCTGTTATTAATTTTCCACTTTGAAAAACTCGGACAGTAGCAATGGTGTCGTTCAGTCTGGCATTTCTATAAATACTTCTAGTGAAAGCATCAATTAGTACAACCCTTCTGAAAATCAATTTGGCTATATAAAATCATAAGCATTAAGAAAAAAGCCACATGCTTTGACCCTACCTCTAAGATTTCATCCTAAGAAGTAAAGAAAGTTATGAACAAAGATTTGTGTAGAAGAACAATGGGAGCAGATTAAAATTACTAATCTTGGTGGGATGAATCGGGAGATTGGATTGATGTGTGTACACTACTATGTATAAAATACGTAACTAATGAGAACTTACCGTGTAGTATAGAGAACTCTACCCAATGCTCTTTGATGACCTAAATGGGAAGGATTTTTTTGATTCAAAAAAGAGGGGACATATGTATATGTATAGCTGATTCACTTTGCTGTACAGAAGAAATTAACACATTATGAAACAACTATACTCCAATAAAAATTAATTTTTAAAAAATCACCAACCTCAGCAAAAACAATGTACAACTCCAAGATTAGGAAAATGACATCTAGAAGTCCAGCTCAGGCCAGACCAGGCACCTGCCTCCATCCATTCAGGCTGCTATAACAAAAATACTACAGACTGGGTGGCCTGTAAACAACAGATGTTCATTTCTCACAGTTCTGGAGGGTGGGAAGTCCAAGATCAAGGTGCCAGCAGATTCAATGTCTGGTAAGAGCCCACTTCCTGGTTCACAGCCATTCATCTTCTCACTGTATCCTCACGTGATGGAAGGGGCTAGGGATTTCTCTGGGGTTGTTTTTACAAAAGATGTTAATTCCATTTATGAGGGCGGCACTCTAGTGACCTAATCACCTCCCAAAACCCACAGCTAGTAATACCATCACACCAAATGTTAGGATTTTAACGTATGAATTTCCAGATCACATTCTGTCGATATAGCACACTGCAGGGCAGAACTCTGAGGATATGAAATTCTACAGCTATAATTAGCTTGCATATACTGGCTAGTTTCTGGAGTAAGAAAAGAAGTGAAGCTGAGGGTTAAGTCTATGAATAAAGGAGTAGATGAAGAGGGGGAAATTGTCTCAATAAGGAATGCCCTGCGAAGTTGCTGGTGCTGCATTTTTAAATGATTTTTTAAAAATAGTACATACAAGTTACAAGGAATTCAAATAACATAGAATACACAAAGCTAAATTTTAACCCAAACACCACGACGTGAAATAAATTGTTATAAATATCAAAGTGCATATCATTCCAGGAGCTCTCCATCATATATAAACTACATAGAAGAAATACTTTCATAAAAATAGGATCATAATATAACTTTTATTTTTATTAAAAAGTATTACATTTAATTTTGCTATAATTTTATAGAAAGAAGATAAAATAAAGTGAAACTTAAGGAATTCCTGAAGTCTAGATAAATATTTTTCTAGACCACTCAGTTTGGTTCAGTTCAGTTCAGTCACTCAGTCGTATCTGACTCTACAACCCTATGGACTGCAGCACGCCAGGCTTCCCTGTCCATCACCAACTCCTGGAGCTTGCTCAAACTCATTTCCATTAGTCGGTGATACCATCCAACCATCTCATCCTCTGTCATCCCCTTCTCCTCCCGCCTTCAATCTTTCCCATCAGTTCAGTTCAGTCGCTCAGTTGTAGCCGACTCTTGCGACCCCATGAACTGCAGTACGCCAGGCCTCCCTGTCCATCACCAACTCCTGGAGTTCACTCAGGCTCACATCCATCGAGTCCGTAATGACATCCAGCCATCTCATCCTCGGTCGTCCCCTTCTCCTCCTGCCCCCAATCCCTCCCAGCATCAGAGTCTTTTCCAGTGAGTCAACTCTTCGCATGAGGTGGCCGAAGTATTGGAGTTTCAGCTTTAGCATCAGTCCTTCCAATGAATATTCAGGACTGATTTCCTTTAGGATTGAATGGTTTGATTTCCTTGCAGTCCAGGGGACTCTCAAGAGTCTTCTCCAACACCACAGTTAAAAGCATCAATTCTTTGGCTTTCACCTTTCTTATGGTCCAACTCTCACATCCATACATAACTACTGGAAAACCATGGCTTTGACTAGACGGTCCTTTGTCGTCCAAGTAATGTCTCTGCTTTTTAATATGCAGTCTAGATTGGTCATAGCTTTTCTTCCAAGGAGCAAGCATCTTTTAACTTCATGGCTGCAGTCAAAATCTGCAGTGATTTTGGAGTTCAAGAAAATAATGCCTGTCACTGTTTCCATTGTTTTCCCATCTATTTGCCATGAAGTGATGGGACCAGATGCCATGAACTTCATTTTTTGAATGTTGAGTTTTAAGCCAACTTTTTCACCCTCCTCTTTCACTTTCATCAAGAGGCTCTTTAGTTCCTCTTTGCTTTCTGCCATAAGAGTGGTATCATCTGCATATCTAAGGTTATTGATATTTCTCCCAGCAAACTTGATTCCAGCTTGTGCTTCATCTAGCCCAGCATTTCACATGATGTACTCGGCATATAAGTTAAATAGGCAGGGTGATAAGATATAGCCTTGACGTACTCCTTTCCCAATTTGGAACTAGTCCATTGTTCCATGTCTGGTTCTAACTGTTGCTTCCTGACCTGCCTACAGATTTCTCAGGAGGCAGGTCAGGTGGTCTAGTATTCCCATCTCTTGAAGAATTTTCCACAATTTGTTGTGATCCACACAGTCAAAGGCTTTGGCATAGTCAATAAGGCAGAAGTAAATGTTTTTCTGGATTTCTCCTGCTTTTTCCATGATCCAATGAATGTTGGCAATTTGACCTCTGGTTTCTCTGCCTTTTCTAAATCTAGCTTGAACATCTGGAAGTTCTCAGTTCATGTACTGTTGAAGTCTCACTTGGAAAATTTTGAGCATTACTTTGATAGTGTGCGAGATGAGTGCAATTGTGCTGTAGTTTGAACATTCTGTGGCATTGCCTTTCTTTGGGATAGGAATGAACAGAGACTTTTTCCAGTCCTGTGACCACTGCTGAGTGTTCCAAATTTGCTGGCATTTTGAGTGCAGCATTTTCACAGCATCGTCTTTTAGGATTTGAAGTAGCTCAGATGGAATTCCATCACCTCCACTAGCTTTGTTCGTAGTGATGCTTCCTAAGGCCCACTTGACTTCACACTCCAGGATGTCTGGCTCTAGCTGAGTGATCATACCATGGTGGTTATCTGCGTCATCAAGGTCTCTTTTGTATAGTTCTTCTGTGTATTCTTGCCACCTCTTCTTAATATCTTCTGCTTCTGTTAAGTCCATACTGTTTCTGTCCTTTTTTGTGCTTGACTTTGCATGAAATATTCCCTTGGTATCATTTTATGAAATTATAAGTAAAAAAGGTTTAAGGAAAAAACAGATTGGAGTCATTTAAGATCTGTACATGTTTTTGTACACACTGCTCTTTTTTAAAGGATAACCATCAAAGACCAACTGTACAGCACATGGATCTCTCCTCAATGATATCTGGCAGCCTGGGTGGGAGGGGAGTTTGGGGAAGAGTGGATACATGTATATGTATGACTGAGTTGCTCCACTGTGCACCTGAAACTGTTACAACATTGTTAATTAGTTTGCTCCAATGTAAAATTAAAAGTTAAAAATAAAAGATCTGTATGTTTTAATTTTAGACAAAAGCAATACTGTCTATAATGAAAGATAAGGAAATGGCATTTCTCATATTTCCTTTCCTAGTCTTATTTTTTCAGCTATATTATTCTTTCTTCCACTGAAAATGTATCTAATAATACCTATTTTCTGTTCTATCACCATATTCTCACAGTTGTTTGATCTTCGTTCTACAACTTCTGGGTTTTTTTTAAGTAAAGGGACGGTAACCACAAAATTCAAGAGAGTTGCCTTCTCTTTGGGGAGGTAAGGTAGTTGAATCAAGGGGCGACAGACAGAGAACCTCAATCATGTGGGTTCTATGTTCAGGATCATTTTTGTGTTTACTCCAAGTCCATTTAGAAAATTGATATGATACGAATCGTATCATAGTCAAAGTCTGATACTATTTTCAAAGTTCTGAGAGAAAAGTAACTGTCAGTTGAGGACTATAAGCCCAGAAAAACTGTCTTTCAGAAATGAAAGTAGAAAAAAAGAAATGAAAGCAAAATAATGACGTTGTCAAATAAATAGAAGTATGATACTCTATCGTAGCAGTACTTTACTAAAGGGACTCCTAAAATATGTATTCTAGGAAGAAAGCAAATACTCCTATAAGGGAGGTCTGTGATGCAAGAAGGAAATGAAAACAAGAAAACTGACAAACACAAGGGTAAATCCAAGCTAACAATTTCTGTGAAAAATGAAGGAACACTTTCCATGAGGGAACATTTTCCACTATTCCATGAGGGCTAGTATGACTTTGGGGGTATTAAAAGTAAAATGACTGGCCCCACTCACTCAAGAAAATAGATTCAAACATCCTGAAAAAAATTGCCGAACTAAATTTAGTTTATATTAAAAAGTCACATATCATGATCAAATTTAGCTTAGCCCTGGCAGGTAAAGCTTCCCTGGTAGCTCAGACTCTAAAGAATCTGCCTTGCACACGGGAGACCTGGATTCAATCCCTGAGTCAGGAAGATTCCCTGGAGAAGGTTCTAGCTACCCACCCCAGTATTCTTGCCTGGAGAATCCCATGGACAGAGGAGCCTGACGGGCTACAATCCATGGGGTTGCAGAGGTGGACATGAGCGACTAACCCTTTCACTTTCAGGAAGGTGACGACATTTAACATAGACAAATATAAAACATAATTTTCTACATTAAGAAATCAAAGGCGAAAAAAATCACATAATCATTTCACAGGTGCAAAACAGGAATTGGATAAAACTTAACACTTTTATCCCTTGGCTTATAACCTCTCTAACCCCGTTTCCTGCTATGCTTTCCCTGGCTCATTCAGTTTCAGGGATGCTGGTCTTGCTGTTTCTTTTCTTTTCTGTTTCTATGGCTTGGGTCTCTCCTTTTCATTAACTTATTTATTTGGCTGCATCAGGTCTTAGTTGTAGCATGTAGCATCGTTGTTGAAGCCTGCAGGATCATTCATTCTGGCTCCATGTGGGCTCCAGAATGTGCACGATCCCATGACATACGGGATCTTAGTTCCCCAGCCAGGGATCAAACCCATGTCCCCTGCATTGCAAGGTGGATTCTTAACCACTGAACCACCAGAAAAGTATCCTGCTTGCTGTTTCTTAAACAAGCCATCCAGCCTCTGACCTCAGTCTTTGTGCCTGCTACTCCCTCTGCCTGGAATGCATTCCGTGTAATTATTTGCATAGCTCGCTTCCTTTTCTGCTTTCAGGATTCACTCAAATATCACCTTGTCCTTGCAGCCTTCCCTCATCACTATATTGAAAATTGCACCCCTCATCCCGCATCCTGTTATTCCCTTCCTGGCCATCCCTTTCCTTGCCTTGGTTTCCTCCCTAGCATTTATCATCTTCTAGCATACCATAAGATATTTATTTGCTGTGTTTTTCTCCTCCACACTGCAAGCTCCATGAGAGCAGAACATTTTGCCTGTTTTGTCTTGAGATGTATCCCTAACTGTTGGACTGAGTGAGCCTTTTTTGCTCACTTCCTCTCTCTCTCCATTTCCCTGATCCCAGTAATAGTATAAAGATGTCCCCTCAATTTGATTGTCTCCATCCAGATTTGAGCATGTTTCAATTTATAGCATCACTTTCAGGAGGATGTATAGAGTTACCCCTTGGTATCTGTGTGACAGTGTTGGTAGCTCAGTCATACCCAACTCTTTAAGATCCCATGGACAATAGCCCCACCAGGCTCCTCCATCCAAGGAATTTCCAGACAAGAATACTGGTTAGCTATTCCCTTCTCCAGGGGATCTTCCCAACCCAGGGATTGAACCCGGGTCTCCTGCACTGCAGGAGGGTTCTTCACAATCTGAGCCACCATCTGTGGGGATTCCAGAATCCCCACAGACACCACAATCCCAGGAAGCTCAAATCCCTTGCGTTAAATGGCACAGTATTTGGCTATAACCTATAAACATCCTCTTGTAAACTTTGCATCATTTGTGGATTACTTAGAATACCTAATGCACTATAATATTTTTGTTCTGTTTTTACTATATTTTACAATGGCCCTTAAAGATCATTATTTAGAGTCCTTCCTTGATCGGACCCAACTTCAAGGGTCCTGGTGTTATAAGCATCTGGAGTTAGAAGATCTTAATCAGTCAGTGTTTCCTGACTACCTACTATGTGCTCCACCCTGCACCCAGTGCTATGGAGATGAATAAAAAGTAACTGTCTCTGCCTTCCCGGAATTTACCAGTTCAGGAGATAAGAAGTGTTCCTCCAAAGTCGTTCAAGACAGGTGACAAGCACTCCACTCTGTGCTCCAGCTCAGCCTAAAGGTTTGCTGAGATCGATTACATGCATGGAGTAGAGCCCAAGAGATC
Organism: Cephalophus harveyi; assembly: GCA_006410635.1. Classification (NCBI taxonomy): domain Eukaryota; kingdom Metazoa; phylum Chordata; class Mammalia; order Artiodactyla; family Bovidae; genus Cephalophus; species Cephalophus harveyi. The sequence continues at coordinate 148,334 of SJYT01016002.1, read as the reverse complement.
ATTTTGTCCAACTTCTCAATACTGAAGTACTCGTCATAAATGCCTGTTTGTGAGCAGCCATTTCTGATCATTTACTGAAAACTGCAAGTGACACTTATAAAGACTGCCGTGTCTTATACACCTCTTCTGAATAAGGGATATCACCAACAAAGAAAGCTGAATCATGAAGCAAAGAAAGGAGATACCGCAGCAAAACCCACTGGCCAGAACATCACCTGACCGCACCTGTTCACCCCACCGTCTAGGTTCTGATTTTCACTCTTCATTGCTCACCTGCATGCGTGTGTGCACACAACATCATCTGTGTGTGCCCCTTACTTCCTACCCACACAAACCTGTACACCCCCATCTTTGAACCTGGTCTTTCCCTCCTCATTCTTTCTGCCCCATTGGTGCCAGGGAAGGGGCACGACCAGTGTCAGAAGTGTCAGAACCACCAGCATCCCAGAGGGTTCGATCTCCAGAGGTAATTTCACCCAACAATGCATTTTCCTGATTTAATTTCCTTTGTCACATTCTCTATCATGATTCTAAATCGACCTCAATGATGTTAATCCAGGCCAAGAATTTTAGGTGGAAGATCATATAGAATGGAATGCAATGTAAGAAGAGGTGTCAATGATCGAGGACTTGTTCTTCTTTTTCCCGTCATGGTGGCATTTGAAATTTTTCTATTACTCATTTGGATTCCCATCTCTGAGACTCCCTCTCCTTTCTCCTAGCTTCTAAGTCAAACAGATTTTTTTTTTTCTCAGAAAAATAACCCTTCAGCTACTACCAGGGACAGACTGGTATGTGGGCTACAGCAGATGTACGAGACAAACTCTACAGGCATGTGAAAGGGTTCATTGTCAAGACAATTTTTCTAATGCAGCTTTCCCTCTCAAGTGCCATTTATCATCTTTTAGATGTGGAACTCCTTATAAAAACATTAGATTCTGTTTTTTCACAAGTCCTGTTTGTTATTTTACCCTTGATTCAGGACAGGCTTCGAAATTAGATTGTCTCGTTTCATTTCTGCTTGCAAATTCCCTTTCTTGACTTCCACTTTTAATTTTTTCCCTTGGCCTTGAAATTCAAATTATATTCCAACACTTTGAAAAATAATGTCAATTAGAATTTGGCACTTTTCAGGGAGGTAGGGAGAGGATTGGGGGAAGGGATAGTTAGGGAGTTTGGGATGGACAGGTATACACTACTATATTTAAAATAGATAACCAACAAGGACCCACTGTATGGCACAGGGAACTCTGCTCAATGTTATATGGCAGCCTGGATAGGAGGGGATTTGGGGGGAGAATGGACACATGTGTATGTATGGCTGAGTCCCTTTGCTGTCCACCTGAAACTATCATAACATTGTTAATCTGCTATTATCCGATATAAAATAAATATTTTTTTAATGCAAAAAAAAAAAAAGAATTTGGCACTTTTGTGGAAGCTGTTTGTTCCCCAAATGCCTTTAAGCACATTCACATTGATGTCTTGGTGGACCCACATCCAAAGGAAACTGAGAGTGACTACAAAGTCACCTGGTGTGTGTCTTAGGAATGACAATGCCTCTGATGTCGTGAAGCCTTTGCTGCAACTGAGGAAAGAGACCCAGTTGCTTTAAAATTATTACATCCAGGAACTTCCCTGGTCAACCAGTGGTTAAGACTCCCAACTTCCATTGCAGGGGGTACAGGTTTGATCCCTGGTCGAGAAACTAAGATTCCCATGCACTATATTTGGTGAAGCCAAAAAATAAATAAAAATTGGGAAAAATAACTCTGAGAACAAAGTTATTAAGTCCAATGATGATAGACTGTTAGAGCACAGAGCTGTCCCACACCCCCTGATTTACAGTGGTGTGATAGGGAAAGGAGCATTACTCACAGAGCATTATCTGAGAGTTATCCTCAGGTCCTGACCCACAGAGGATACCAGGTCATGTCACAAAAGCATGTCTGAAGAGGTTGACAAAGACAGGGCTTCCTGACATAAGAATCAGAAATACAGATGCATAACCAATCAGTTCAGTTCAGTTCAGTCACTCAGTCGTGTCCAACTCTTTGTGACCCCATGAACTGCAGCACATCAGGCCTCCCTATCCATCATCAACTCCGGGAGTTTACTCAAACTCATGTCCATTGAGTCGGTGATGCCATCCAACCATCTATCAGAAATACAGATGCATAACCAATCAGTTCAGTTCAGTTCAGTCACTCAGTCGTGTCCAACTCTTTGTGACCCCATGAACTGCAGCACATCAGGCCTCCCTATCCATCATCAACTCCGGGAGTTTACTCAAACTCATGTCCATTGAGTCGGTGATGCCATCCAACCATCTCATCCTCTGTCGTCCTTTTCTCTTCCTGCCCTCAACCATTCCCAGCATTGGGGTCTTTTCAAATGAGTCAGTTCTTCACATCAGGTGAAGTATTGGAGTTTCAGCTTCAGCATCAGTCCTTCCAATGAACACCCAGGACTGATCTCCTTTACGAGGAACTGGTTTGACCTCCTTGCAGTCCAAGGGACTCTCAAGAGTCTTCTCCAACACCGCAGTTCAAAAACATCAATTCTTCTGTGCTCAGCTTTCTTTATAGTCCAACTCTCACATCCATACATGACTACTGGAAAAACCACAGCCTTGACTAGATGGGCCTTTGTTGGCAAAGTAATGCCTCTGCTTTTTAATATGCTGTCTGCTGCTGCTACTAAGTCGCTTCAGTCCTGTCCCACTCTGTGTGATCACATAGATGGCAGCCCACCAGGCTCCCTTGTCCCTGAGATTCTCCAGGCAAGAACACTGGACTGGGTTGCCATTTCCTTCTCCAGTGCATGAAAGTAAAAAATGAAAGTGAAGTCTCTTTCTGCCATAAGGGTGGTGTCATCTGCATATCTGAGGTTATTGATATTTCTCCCGGCAATCTTGATTCCAGCTTGTGCTTCTTCCAGCCCAGCATTTCTCATGCTGTACTCTGCATATAAATTAAATAAGCAGGGTAACAATATACAGCCTTGACGTACTCCTTTTCCTATTTGGAACCCGTCAGTTGTTCCATGTCCAGTTCTAACTGTTGCTTCCTGAGCTGCATACAGGTTTCTCAAGAGGCAGGTCAGGTGGTCTGGTATTCCCATCTCTTTCAGAATTTTCCAGAGTTTATTGTGATCCACACAGTCAAAGGCTTTGGCATAGTCAATAAAGCAGAAATAGATGTTTTTCTGGAACTCTCTTGCTTTTTTGATGACCCAATGGATGTTGGCAATTTGATCTCTGGTTCCTCTGCCTTTTCTAAATCCAGCTTGAATATCTGGAAGATATATGTTCACATATTGCTGAACCCTGGCTTAGAGAATTTTGAACATTACTAGCATGTGAGATGAGTGCAATTGTGCGGTAGTTTGAGCATTTTGGGCATTGCCTTTCTTTGGGATTGGAATGAACACTGACCTTTTCCAGTCCTGTGGCCACTGCTGAGTTTTCCAAATTTGCTGGCATATCAAGTGCAGCACTTTCACAACATCATCTTTTAGGCATAACCAATAGATGTCAGAAATCAGGGAAAGCTGCTCTAGGTGTGCGGTGGACCAGAAAGGAAACTAGCTGTTGGAGGCAAATCCTGGAAATGGGCTAGTGTCCTTCGACACTTTCCTTCTTTTTGTGAGGGCTCGAGAGGGGCAGGGGCTTCCCCAGGTGGCTCATTGGTTAAGAACCTGCCTGCAATTCAGGAGACGCTGGAGATATAGGTTCGATTCCTGGGTTGGGAAGATCCCCTGGAGGAGGGTACAGCAACCCATTCCAGTATTCTTGCCTGGAGAATCCCATCCACAAAGGAGCCTGGCAGGTTACAGACCATAGGGTTGCAAAGAGTCGGATGTAACTGAGGTGACTTAGCACATGGAAGGGGCAGAGATCAGGAACCTTCTGGCCCAACAGCTGTGCTGAATGAGGCTCACCAACAGGCAGCGTCACGTGGTTTTCCCAACTGAAATTAATCACTGGCTCCTGAGACTCCCTCAGCCCTTTGTTACCTCATTTATAGCCCTTGAAATAATAGATGTGGAAGTGCTTTGTAAACTGAAAAGCACTGTACAAATGTCAGATGTTGGTGGCTTAGCAGGGGAGCAATAGATAATGCATTTCTTCCATTCCTGAGTCAGAAACCAGTGGAGACAGAGACGCACGGGGAGTCAGCCAGATTGCAGATCAGCTCGTCAGACTTATTACAGATAACAGATGGTACAGATTCAGGGCCGCAGTGAACTTCCTCACACTTCGCCCCAGAATTAAACTTATCCACCCAGTCAGGTCTGATTGCCTGCAAAACAGGTTGACCAAGAAACTGATCAGAGTTCCTTGGCTCATCAGATGAGTCAAAATAGGCTGATCAGAGGCATCAACCTCCTCCCCTAGGAGATGTAAGGAAGGGAGCAGGGCAAGGAGAAGCCAGAGTGTTACTCTAAGTCAGTGGTCCCCAACCTTTTTGGCACCAGGGGCTAATTTCGTGGAAGACAATTTTTCCATGGACTAGGAGGTTGGTTTTGGAATTATTGAAGTGTATTGCATTTATTATCCACCTCATTTTTATTATTATTATTACTACATCAGCTCCACCTCAGATCATCAGGCATTAGATCCCAGAGGCTGGGGACTCCTGTTCTAAGTTCCTCCATATTGAAACACAAAGAGAAGTATAAACCATCCATTCATCATAAAGGACTTTCTGTGCTTCATGCTTCAGTCCCTCATGCATATATACCCTGCAGACTCTATGTTAGATGCTGGGAATGTAGAAATCAATGAGACCTCAGAGCATTTATAATCTACCAGAAACTATTAACAATCCAAGGATTTTCCAGATGGCTCAGTGGTGAAGAATCTACCTGCCAATGCAGGAGACTTAGGAGACGTGAGTTTGATATCTGGGCTGGGAAGATTCCCTGGAAGAGGAAATGGTCACCCACTCCAGTATTCTTGCCTGCAAAATCCCATGGACAGAGGCTGGCAGGCTATAGTTCAGGAGGTCACAAAGAGTAGGACACGGCTGAGCAAGCACATACTCATTAACAATCCAATGTGGTAGCCATGCATTAGGAAGCCATGCATTCAGAAGGGTGGAGTTCATTCTCCTTGGGTGAACTGGGAAGCTTTCATAGAGCAGGTGATCAGTCATTTGGCTCTTGGATTTTGTGTAGGAGTTTACCAGATGGAGAAGCGAAGGAAGGGAATTATTCCCAGTAAGGGAAGCAGCAGAGCAAAGACAGGAAAGGTGAAACTATGAAATGAAATGAGGTACTAATAAACACACAAAGGCCTTCAAGAGTACAAAGCTATATACTATCATATCTTACTTTACTACACACCAGGATTAAAGGCAAAATTCAGATTAAAATCTGTGCTTTTCTTGGGAGGCGGGTGGGTGGGAGAAAGGGCCATGAGGGATGACATCTATGTACACTTATAGCAAAGGAGAAAAGGAAAGATATACCCATCCAAATGCAGAGTTCCAAAGAATAGCAAGGAGAGATAAGAAAATCTTCCTAAGTGATCAATACAAAGAAATAGAGGAAAACAATAGAATGGGAAAGACTAGAGATCTCTTCAAGAAAATTAGAGACACCAAGGGAACATTTCATGCAAAGATGGGCACAATAAAGGACAGAAATGGTATGGCCCTAACAAAAGTAGATGATATTAAGAAGAGGTGCCGAGAATACAAGAAGAACTATACAAAGGAGATCTTAATAATCCAGATAACCATGATGGTGTGATCACTCACCTAGAGCCAGACATCCTGGAATATGAAGTCAAGTGGGCCTTGGGAATCATCACTATGAACAGAGCTAGTGGAGGTGATGGAATTCCAGCTGAGTTACTTCAAATCCTAAAAGACGATGCTGTGAAAGTGCTGCACTCAAAATGTCAGCAAATTTGGAAAACTCAGCAGCAGCCACAGGACATTCCTATCCCAAAGAAAGGCAATGTCACAGAATGTTCAAACTACTGCCCAATTGCTCTCATCTTTCATGCTAGCAAATAATGGTCAAAATTCTCCAAGCAAGGCTTCAGCAGTATGTGAACCAGGAACCTCCAGATGTTCAAGCTGGATTTAGAAAAGGCAGAGGAACCAGAGATCAAATTGCCAACATCCATTGGATCATTGAAAAAGCAAGAGAATTTCAGAAAAACATCCACTTCTGNTAATGGTCAAAATTCTCCAAGCAAGGCTTCAGCAGTATGTGAACCAGGAACCTCCAGATGTTCAAGCTGGATTTAGAAAAGGCAGAGGAACCAGAGATCAAATTGCCAACATCCATTGGATCATTGAAAAAGCAAGAGAATTTCAGAAAAACATCCACTTCTGTTTCAATGGATATGCCAAAGCCTTTGACTATGTGGATCACAACAAACTGTGGAAAATTCTTCAAGAGATGGGAATACCAGACCACCTTTTCTGTCTCCTGAGAAATCTGTATGCAGGTCAGGAAGCAACAGTTAGAACCGGACATGGAACAATGGACTGGTTCCAAATTGGGAAAGGAGTACGTCAAGGCTATATCTTATCACCCTGCCTATTTAACTTATATGCTGAGTACATCATGTGAAATGCTGGGCTAGATGAAGCACAAGCTGGAATCAAGATTGCTGGGAGAAATATCAATAACCTTAGATATGCAGATGATACCACCCTTATGGCAGAAAGCAAAGAGGAACTAAAGAGCCTCTTGATGAAAGTGAAAGAGGAGAGTGAAAAAGTTGGCTTAAAAGTCAACATTCAAAAAATGAAGATCATGGCATCTGGGCCCATCACTTCATGGCAAGTAGATGGAGAAACTATGGAAACAGTGACAGACTTTATTTTCTTGGGCTTCAAAAGCACTGCAGATGATGACTGCAGCCATGAAATTAAAAGATGCTTGCTCCTTGGAAGAAAAGCTATGACCAACCTAGACAGCATATTAAAAAGCAGAGACATTATTTTGCCAACAAAGGTCCATATAGTCAAAGTTATGGTTTTTCCAATAGTTTTTATGGATGTGAGAGCTGGACCATAAAGAAAGCTGAGCACTAAAGTTTTGATGCTTTTGAACTGTGGTGTTGGAGAAGACTCTTGAGAGTCCCTTGGACTGCAAGGAAATCAAACCAGTCAATCCTAAAGGAAATAAGTCCTAAATATTCATTAGAAGGACTAATGCTGAAGTTGAAGCTCCAGTACTTTACATTTGATGTGAAGAACTGATTCATTGGAAAAGACCCTGATGCTGGGAAAGATTGAAGGCAGGAGGAGAAGGGGACAACAGAAGAACAGACAGTTGGATGACATCACTAACTCAATGGACATGAGTTTGAGCAAGCTCCGGGAGTTGATGATGGACAGGGAAGCCTGGCGGGCTGCAGTCCATGGGGTCACAGAAAGTCGGACACGACTAAGTGACTGAAATGAACTGATGGCTAATTCACTTTGCTGTACAACATTGTAAAGCAACCATACCCTAATAAATAAATGAATTTTACATAAAGATTTTTAAAAAGAAATAATTGTAAACATAGAAAAAAATTGTTCTGAAATAAAATTAATCTCACTAGAAGCTCAGTGAGAGCTTCAGTCTCACAGGTGGCTCAGTGGTAAAGAATCTATCTGCCAAGGGGGAGACAAGGATTCAATCCCTGGTAGGGGAGATACCCTGAAGGAGGAAAGGACAACCCACTCCAGTATCCTTGCCTAGAAAGTTCCATGGATAGAGGAGCCTGGTGGGCTACAGTTCACGAAGTCGCAAAGAGCTGGACATGCCTTAGCGACTAAACAACAACAACAAAAATCCATGCTTTTAATCTCAAGATAAAATAGTAATTTTTTTCTAATCCTATTAACATATATAATGAGAAATTTTGGAATTTGCTTTTGTTTCTTTTTCTAAAAATAAGTCCCAAACGCATCTTAAAGAAGACACAACCTTTATGAACTGCAGCACAAGCAGTTCAGTTTTGGAGTTCTTTACCAAAAGGTACAGTTCGGCAGACAATAAAAAAACAAAAGGAGATACACTATTAACTCACTTCTATTGAAACATTAAAGAAAATTTACATAGCCTACAGCAACATTTAGTGAATTCCCCCTTTTTTTTGAGATCTTTTATTTGTTACATCAGATGTGTCTGTGTATCTCACAAATTAGTTAGACCCCATTTGAACAAATATTTTTCCTTGAATCAACTTGACACTAAAATTTATACATTTAGTTCAGTTCAGTTCAGTCCCTCAGTCGTGTCCGACTCTGCGACCCCACGGACTGCAGCACGCCAGGCCTCCCTGTCCATCAACTCCCGGAGTTTATCCAAACTCTCCTCTTTCGCTTTCATCAAGAGGCTCTTGAGTTCTTCCCCCTTTTCTGCCATAAGGGTGGTGTCATCTGCATATCTGAGGTTATTGATATAAATGGGGAAAAATCCAAGAGCAGGTACCACTGAATAGCCAGCATATCGTAGCATATCAGGGGTCTTCAAAATAAGTTCACTTCAAAAAGTGTATTTAAAAATAATCAATGAATTATGGTTACTGTTTCTTGATAATACAACTTTTTTTTAACACTGTAGTAGACACTTTGCTAGTAGCTCATTCGTTCTTCCCAAGAATATGTAAAAAGTGAATTTTTAGCCTTATTTTCAGAGATGTAGCTCAGAGAGCTTACCCTTTACTAGTGTCATATGGCCACAAACACAAGGACTGGCATCTGAATTGAGGTCTGTCTGAAGTTTAGATCATCTAGCATGTGCTTAGTGCTTTATGAAATAACTATTACTGATTAATTTACATAATCTCAATTCTGTAAACACAGTTTAGTAACTTTCTGTAAAATCCCCTTTCTTATCCTGTCTACTTCAAACCTGGTCAGAAACTCTCCTCAATAGCTCTTTTTAAGACAAATAAAGCCTCTTCAGATAAGGGAATACCCTCCCCTTAATCATTTATGTTTTCTGTTCTTATATATATTTGCAATATATATAAGCTATGTGACAGTTACAAGCTATGTAGGTGAAAATACAAATTCCCATTCAATGTGTAGAGAATTCACTTGTCATTCCAGAATAAAATCCCTATTCAAACACATTTCCCACTGTTCTCCATACATTGAAAAGCAAAATATTTTGGCTCTTTCCTCCAAGTTTAAATTTTTAGGATCCTCTGATACGCAGTTGTCATAATTTTGTTTTTGAGCAGCTTTCCTTCATCCTAGGGAATGAAATTGTATCCATCTGTCATCTGAACTTTTTCAAAGAAGCTTTCTCCAAAATCTGAGGACAGTCCTTGCCTATAAAGTCAAAGATATCAGAGTCACTTTCTCCAACTGTTCCCATCACATCCACTCACCAGATACTTTTTCCTGAATTTAAAGTTGCCCCAGAGCCTGTGCCCTTCACCACCCTCTGTCTTGTTCCCACCCCCGACCTGACCCTGTTAATCTGCTCAGGGGTTACCTTTGACCCCTAATGACTCATCTGGGCTTCACAACAGCATCCTCAACAAACACCAATCAGAACTCTTGACCAGAATATTTCCAAATGTCAGTTTGTCCCCATCTTCTGCATGGCAGTTTCTGTTTCCAGAGGCCCATTGTTTTGTCATAGTTATGACTATGACATAGTTAAGAGTGCCGAATTAGAGGAAAAAGTTTTCAACAAAATAACAAGGAGTAAGTATATTTAATATAGTAAAAGATGACACAAAAAATTAAGATCTTCAATTAACAAGTGGATAAAGAAACAATTCACCAAAATTAAACACAATTTATTAACAAACTTGGAAGAAATTTTCACCCTCTCAAGTAATCGAAGTAACACAAATTGAAACAATGAAAAAATAAAGTTTGGTAATGAAAATATTTAAAAGATGATATCCAATGTTGCAAAGGTTTAGGAAGACAGATATTCTGGTCAATGGGTAAAATTTTTGATGAAAGCAATATCAGGGTGTTTACTTTCAACTTGAAGATTTTCTCATAAGGATAAAATGGATAAAATATATACACAAAGATACTCAGCACTTTCTGTATACTCAGCAGTATTTGTAATAGCCACAAAATTAGAAGTATCCTTGGGCTTCCCTGGTGGTCCAGTGGTTAAGACAATGCTTCCACTGCAGGGGACACAGTTTCAATCTCTGGTTGTGGAACTAAGATCCCACATGCCAAGCAGCATGGCCAAATTAAAGAAATAATAAAAATTTAAAAGCCCTTCTTCTTTAAAAAAGAAGTATCCTTAATGTCTATTTTTAGACAAATAGTTTTATGATGCTAATAAAGATTTTAATGCATCTGAAAATATGTATGTATGTATAATTATGGAAATACAAGCAGATATGCATAGAAAAAGACAAAAGGAATTAGCGACGACTGAACTTAAATGATGGAACTATGAGTACTCTTTAACCTCACCCAACTTTTCTATGTTACTCAGTTTTAAAAAAATAATAATATATTATATCTATAATAAGGGGGAAAACTTTTAAAAGGGCACTTGATAATCAAGAGACCTCTTTCTAGTCTAAGTTCTACCACTAAAAAATTATTGTGCTTTGAATAATTCACATCATCTTTCTGAGCAGAATTTTAGATCTGGGAGTGTGGTGGCTTTGTAGTGTGTCAACTTGACAAAACAGAACTGGTTCTTAAAATTCCTGTCCCTGTAAGTTCCCAGTGGGGTTGCAAAAGACTCAGACATTACTAAGCTACTAAACAACAACCATGTTATCATATCAATGATATCATATGTCTTAGAGACTATAAAAGTGACTTACTAAAAGAACCCAAAACAGAAATGGTTGAAAAAAGTGGTTGTCCTAGGGAATGAGCCTCGAAGTGAAAACAAGGTCTCCTTGGAGCCCTGAGGCTCCTTGAGAGGAGGGGCTGGTCACGGTGGAGGCTGCATAGGTGACCAGGATCTGGAGACAGAATAATTCAGGTCTGATGACTTGTTAGACTCCCTCAGTCAAGCTGAGTGCAGAACTGGACTTTTAATCATGCAGGCTATCTGAGTACCTTTGGGCTGCTTTAACAAAATACCACAGACCGGCAGGCTTATAAACAATAGAAATTTATTTCTCACAGATCTAGACACTGGAAAGTTCAAGATCAAGGTGCTGGCAGATTTGATGTCCCCTGAACACCAGCCTCCTCAGAGTCTTCTCACTCACTGTGTCCTCGCGAGGAGGACGCGGGAGCTCTCACATAAGGGCATTAATCCCATTCATGAAGATTCTACTCTCATTACCTCATCACTTCCAAAGGCCCCACCTTCAAAAACCATCACCAGGTTGGTTAGGATTGCAACATATGAATGCAGGGGCCACACATTCCGACCATAGAATAAGCCAGTAAGTCTGCTTTTGAATTGGCTCTCTGGACTTTGTCTTAAAAATGACCAATATAGGAACTTCCCTGGTGGTCCAGTGGCTAAGATCCCATGCTCCCAATGCAGGGGGCCCAATGTATGATCCCAGTTAGGTTCAATCCCTGGTCTGGGAACTAAGATCCCCACTAAGACCTAGCGCGTCAAAGAAATTTGTTAAATACATAAAAAGAATGTTTTAAGAATGCCCCATATACACCAACAGCCTCTACTCCCTCCCCACCTCCAGTGGAGGACCTTGCCTTCCTGTCTTTGCAAACCTGTGTGTGTTGGATGCCTAGTACTGTGTATTTGCCTGCTGCTGCTGCTGCTAAGTCGCTTCAGTCGTGTCCGACTCTGTGCGACCCCACAGACTGCAGCCCACCAGGCTCCCCCGTCCCTGGGATTCTCCAGGCAAGAACACTGGAGTGGGTTGCCATTTCCTTCTCCAACCCGTGAAAGTAAAAAGTAAAAGCAAAGTCGCTCAGTCGTGTCAGACTCTTCACGACCCCGTGGACCACAGCCTACCAGGCTCCTCCATCCATGGGATTTTCCAGGCAAGAGTACTGGAGTGGAGTACCGTTGCCCTCTCCTGTGTATTTGCCTAGCAAGTTGGAAGTTCCTTGCTTTGTGAATTAATAATAGAATTCTTTTTTAAGTGGTAAGTCCAAGTTTATCTAGCAATGCTGTCTTTAAATCTAAGGAGGTCCTGTTGATTTGATTAGGGTGGGTGACTAAATTGAATTTCTGCGTTTGAGACCTCTCTGGTCACCTCAACCAGAGTATTCTATGTTGTTCAGTCACTCAGTTTTGTCTGACTCTTTGTGATCCCATAGGCTGTAGCCCACCAGGCTCCTCTGTCCATGGAATTCTCCAGGCAAGAATACTGGAGTGGGTAGCCATTCACTTCTGCAGGGGATCGTCCCGACCCAGGGGAGATTGTCCTGTACTAAAGGCAGATTCTTTACCATCTGAGCCCGAGGGAAGCCCAGAGAACACAAATCGGGGTACAAAGGAGCCTCAATGGCAATAACTGATCACTGAGGTCTCCCTGCCCAATCCTTTCCCAAACTAGGCCATCCAGAAAATTCTGAGGCCCTTCTGAATCTGAGATCCTGGACCTGAGAGGCTGGGCACCTGGGGCAAGGAAATCCTTTCTGCAGTCTGTAGGTGTATTAAGCCCAGGCAAGGGCACCCCTTCACTGAGGCCAGCGGGAGGGGTTGCTCTCCTGGGTTTTAAACTCTTTTTAGAGAAGCTTTTTTTTTCAAATTGAATCACTAGTAAATTTTAGTCTTGTACAAAAGTTAAAAAATAGCATTCAAGGATCACCTAAGGGAGAAAAAAGAACAACCATGCATCTCACTGTCCTCACTCAGTGCTTATTCTCTCCTGGCTCTAGTCCATGTGAACACATAATTTTGCTTGGTTGTAATCAGAAGGAGTGTACAATTTTCTATTAAAGCAATAAAGTTTTAATGATATATGGATATAGAAGGCAAAAGGCTATAAAGCACAATTTATGTAGGTTTGGAGGGAAAAATCCATTTTAAAGTGGAGAATATAGGCTAATTGCAAATATTAGAGCAACACGCTTCGGACCATGTTTATAAAGATTTTAATAAAATTCCTTCTCTTTCCTTTTGATACCATTCCTTAACCAAGTCATTTTGAAATAAACATTATATATGTTCTGTCTATATTTGTACCATTTGATTTTTAAAACAATCATGGTAGTTAAGAAGGGAAAAAAATCCATAGCTCTTAGTGCTAGAAGGGACCTTAGAAATATTACTTCCAACCCAGAAAGAGGCAAATTGTTCATGGCATTTGGAGTTACATAAGCGAGGCTGTCTTGCCATGCAAATCCAGCTCACCTCATATTATAAGTTGACAAGCATTTCTTTATGACTCACCATGAGTCTGGCGCGAGGGTTATTAGGGGTCACAAAGCGGTAGACCTTTTCCCCACAAGGTTCTTACAAATTTCTTTTAAAAATTGAGGCAAGCATTGACTAAACAGTTAGTGAATTGACCTGACATATTACATATTTCGGGCTTCCCTGGTGGCTTGGCCGGTAAAGAATCTGCCTGCCAGTGCAGGAGACCTGTGTTTGATCCCTGGATTGGGAAGATCCTCTAGAGAAGGGAATGGCAGCCCACTCCAGTATTCATGCCTGGAGAATCCCCTGGACAGAGGAGCCTGGCTGGCTACAGTCCATGGGCTCACAAAGAGTCAGACATGACTAAGCAACTAAGCACACACGATCACATATTTCATCGTCCCTCTCTTTTCTGTCTGTAATCCGCTATTAGAAGGTAAGCCCCAGGCAAGAACTTTGTTGGGCTCACTGCTGTATCAGCTACCCCTCAGTCTTAGCCTGCCTAGGTCACTATAACAAAACATAATATTGACTGAGTGCCTTAAACAACAAACCTTTATTTCTCATAGCTCTGGAGGCTGGGAAGTGCAAGATCAAGGTGCCAGCAGATCTGATGTCTGGGCAGAGCCTTCTTCCTGGCTTCTAGATGACCACCCTCTCACTGCGTATTCATGTGGCATAGAATGAGCTCTGGTCTCTTCGTTCCCTTATAAGGGCCCCAGTCCTAGTCTGAGGGCTCCATTGATGATCTCTTCCAAACCCAGGTACCTCCCAAAGGCTGTCTCCAAAATCCACATTGTTGGAATTAGGACTACAGTATCTGAGTCTGGGGGTACACACACATTCCGTATGCAGTGTAAATTCAGACCTCCTACAGTGTCTGACTATTGCGTCTCCCAACGGGTCAACTAACTCCTACTTTCTGTTACTTTCTTATTAGATTTACAGCCCCATAGCCTCCTACTAGCTTTCCTGCTTCCTCTCCAGTTCCAGATTGCAAGGTAACTGGATTAAAAAAAAAAAAAACCTCTATCTCAAATAACATGTAAGATTTTATTATTTGAGAAGATGGGCAGTCGGTTTCTCTCATAACTACTCCATCTGGCTACACTAGTGAGAAAGCAAATTGACTCACATGAACTATACCCTCCCTAAAGTTTAGGTATCTGTGCCTGGAGACCCAGGAGACACAGATTTGACCCCTGGGTCAGAAAGATCCCCTGGAGGAGGAAATGGCAACCCACTCCTGGAAAATTCCATGGACAGAGGAGCCTGCCTGGCTATACAGTCCATGGAGTCACAAAGACATGACTGAGCCACCAAACATGCATGCATGCACCCTGCAAAAGCGTACTCATTGAGATAAGTTGCCAATAACACAATCCACTCTCCCTGATTCAAACAGGAGATTTGCAAGGAATTATACTCACGGCTCACAGTAGCAGAGGTAGAGGGCTTTGGAGAGAGAGCAACCCTGACCTTCTAAAACAGCTTTCAAACGCACACCACAGAACTAGACTGCCAGGTTTCCAGCCACAATCAGGAACTTCCTGGCTAAATCCCAAAGCTGTCAATATACCACTGAATCCAGAACCGCACATCCGCTGCAATGCAGCCTCCTGCCCCTCCCACCTCCAAAGGTGCCTCTCCCGCCAGTGTAACCGCTTGGTAGGATCTAAATCACACCAGGGAATTTCTCTGGTGGTCCAGTGGCTGAGACTCCATGCTCCCAATGCAAGGGGCCTGGGTTCAATCCCTGGTTAGGGAACTGGATCCCACATGCTGCAACTTAGATGGAAGATCCCTCGAGCTACAGCTAAGACCCAGCACAGCCAAACAAATAATAAATAAATAAGATAAACCTTTTAAAAAATAAAATCAATCACATCAGAAGTGGAACTGCAAGAGAGTCTAGGGAGGGGATGCTGGGCTTTTCAGACTCTATAATAACCAGCCCTTTAGAGAGAAGGAGATTGAAACACAGGCTGAGGAATCCCAGCCACACTGTCTTCTACACTGAGAGGAAGGGAAACACACCAAATTCAAGGGGGCGGTCTTTGTATGCTGCCTTTGCAAACTCATTTCAGAGTCATTAGTTTTCTAAATCAACAAATTGTTTTCAGTTTCATTGAGATATAATTGACATACAACATTTTACAAGTTTAAGGCAGAGAGCACAGTGATTGGATATTTGTATATACTGTGAAATTACCACCACGTTAAGTCTAGTTAACATCCATCATCTCACTCAGTTCCAGTGTTTTTCCTTGTGATGAGACCCCTGAGGGTCAAAGATGAATTCCCCCATCAGCACCCAATCCCTGCTCATCTCTTCCCCTCCGTATGTTGTGTGTTTTCACGGAAGACAGAAATGGATGTTCCATCTCTGATCAACAGTACGTGACATCTGATCTGAGATGGTGCTCAGGACAAAAAAGAAGGAGGGAGGGAAGGAGAGAGACAGGGAGAAAGGGAAAATATAGGAGGGAGGGAAGAGAGGAAGGGAGGGAAGGAGGCAAGAAGAAAGGAAGGAAGGAAAGAGAGAGGGAAAGAAGGGAAGGGCAGAGGAAAGTAGGAAGTCAGCCTTATATAGCACAAGTAGTCAATTAGCAAGCAGTAATAGAACTGATCGGATAAGCTGCTGGGCAAAGCAAACACGATCTATGCCTGGAGTGAAGAGCTACTCTCCGCTCCATCTCAGCATCTCCTTGGTCCAAACTAGCTTCTCTCCTGACCCACCCCTAGGCTCCCAGCCCTTGAGGATGAAGGACTGTCCTTGGTTTGACCTCCATAAAGCTCTTTTTTTTCTACTCAGATGCCCAATCTGTGGTCCTGTGGACAGGGCACCAGCCTGTCAGCTGTGAGACCTGCAATCCAGTTGAAGCTCTGCTTATCTGAATGACCTTGGGCAAGTCGCTTTAACCTCTCTGAGGCCTCATCTTAAAGGTGCTCGTACAGTAAAGCACACACCACGTGATCTCTGAGAATTCCTCCTGCCCCAGAATCCTGTGATACTGGGTCACGCTGGCGAGCTCCCTCCGCCAGCTTTGAGTTTTGTTTGTGGCTGCAGCCCTGGCCCTTCCCCTTCCCCTCAGCTTCCTCCTTGGGCTGGTCACCTGTTCACAGTCCACATACAGGTCTCCATCTTGAGGAAAAGAGCAGCTTCCCCACCACAGACAGGCAAGATCTATAAACAGGGCCGCACACTATACGTGTTCATCTCAGGCAAGCTCTGAACCTCAGGCTAGACACAGAGGTCAGCCCGAAGGCTGCTCCCGCAAGGTTTTCCCCAATTTGATTAAGTCCAGGCGATCCCAGGCGCGTTTCTCCATCAAGGATGCTTCTAACTCTGCACAGACACCAGCAGATCCTTGTGGGGTTTCTGCATCTACTCAGAAAGTCTGCTCCTCAACACAGCTCAGTTTCTATTTTCTGTGCTGCTCCTTCTCAGCCCCGGTCCCTGGTTTCTCCTCCTTTCCTCTTTTTGATAAGAAAGCCACATGCATAAAGTCCTCTCCAGGGAGGCAAAGTGGCCTCTTGTGTTTAGCCATCACGTGGACACCTTAGCTGTCAGCTATCAAGGAAAGCTCTAGATCCACCCACATCTTCAACTCCCAAGGGCACAGGAGAATAGCATAGGTTTACTGCTTTCTCTGAGACTGAAGAAGGAAAGAAGATGGGTGCAGATGAAGGTATTGCCCTGAGGGAAAAGTAGGGCAGAAAATCCACTAATATTAATGGTCCAAGCACTAAGGTGAGTCCGAGTCAGGATCCACAGGATGCAGGTGTCCCACCCCTCTACTAAAGGGCTCCTAGAGGGAGACAGTTGCCTGAATTGTAATTCGCATAAAGAATCCTGGGAGAAAATATCAAATCCAGCCTACTGAGAGAGTCCCCAGAAAGGAGTCATCGGTTCTGTCTTGGGGAACATCAAGATAGATATTCACAGGGAAGAAAAATTTGAAGACTTTCTAGATTTTTCAGTTTTATTAAATAGTGGTAACAGTGGGCTTCCCTGGTGGCTCGGATGGTAAAGCATCTGCCCGCAATGTGGGAGATCCGGAGTTTGATCCCTGGGTTGGGAAGATACCCTGGAGAAGGAAATGGCAACCCACTCCAGTATTCTTGCCTGGGAAATCCCAGGGACAGAGGACCCTGGTAGGCTACAGTTCATGGGGTTGCAAAGAGTTGGACACAACTGAGAGACCTCACTTTCAACAGTGCTTTCCACCTTGGGACTTCCCTGATGGTCCAGTGGCTAAGACTTCATGCTTCCAGTGGAGGGGGCTCAAGTTCAATCCCTGGTCAGGGAACTAGATCCCACATGCCACAATGAAGGTCAAAGAACCCACACAGCCAAATAAAATAAATAAACAAATAACAATAATGCTTTCCATCTTTGCTGCACTTTCTAATTTACAAAATGTCTCCTGGACTTTATTCTCTCTGATGCGTTCAGGCATGTATTCCCTCACTTAGTGACTGAGCTCCGTGTGTGCCAGGCAAAGCTCTAAAGATGAAAACCACACCGCCCTGGTCCTAAAAGAGTTCACCTCTGGTAGGACCAGAAGGCAAGTAAACAAGTGATAGAGAGAGAAAGTTTCTGTCCCAAAGTGGAAGTTAATGTGGTGGCCAAAAGGGGTGTGAATTTTATTTTAACCATGGGCTGAGTGGGAAAGAAGATTTGGGGACAGAGCGAAGAAGAGAACATTTGGGGATGCTAGGTGTAAGCAGGAGGATCTGGGGTGTGATAGAAGGTTGATATGGAAAAGAACATTCTGGAACAATGCCAGCAAAGGCAGAGACTGAATATAGTCAGAATATAGGGAAGCATTTGGGCAGAAGTACAAAAGACACAAGAAGATGCAGACTCTCCTTTGGGGTGATCCTGGGGTGAGAGATGCAGATGGAGGGGGGGCATCAGAATTACTTGAGAAACGACTTCAGAATACACACATCACCATCTCCCCCATTCCAGTATTCCTGAGGAGGAAAGAAAAGAAAGAAAGAGTTTGTCGCTCAGTCGTGTTCAACTCTTTGTGATCCCACAGATTATAGCCCACAAGGCTCCCCTGACCAAGGGATTTCCCAGGCAATAATATTGGAGTGGGTTGTCATTTCCACCTCCAGGGGATCTTCTCTACCCAGGGATTGAACCCACATCTCCTGTATTGCAGGCAGATTCTTTACCACTGAGCCACCTGGTAAACCCATCCACTGGAATGGCTACCACCAAAAAAACCCAGAAAATGCCAAGTGTTGGCAAGGATGTAGAGAAAATGAAACCCTTGTGCACTGTTGGTGGGACTGTAAAATGATGCAGTCAGATGGAAAACAGCATAGAGTTTCCTTTAAAAATCAAAAATAGAACTATTTTTAGATTCAGCAATTCCACTTTGGGGAATTCATCCAAAACACTCAAAACAAGATCTTGAAGAGATATTTGCACACTCAGGTTAATAATAGCATTATTCACAAAAGCCAAGCAGCAGAAGCAATCCAAATGTCCATCAACAAATAAATAAACTAAATGTGGTAATGTATACACACAGTGGGATGCTCGTCAGGCTTAACAAGGAGGGAAACTCTATCACATGCTACAACATGGATGAATCCTGAGATATCACACTAAACGAAATAAACCAAGCACAGCAAGACAAACCCTGGGCTCCGATTCTGTATCCCTACCATCCGTTGGCTCTCTTCTCCTGGAGGAATGGTCTGTATTGAAGAGGAAAAGTTAAAACTTTACAAAACCTCCTGCTGGTTATTCTCTTTTTTTTCTACTCAGATGCCCAATCTGTGGTCCTGTGGACAGGGCACCAGCCTGTCAGCTGTGAGACCTGCAATCTGGTTGAAGCTCTGCTTATCTGAATGACCTTGGGCAAGTCACTTAACCTCTCTGAGGCCTCATCTTAAAGGTGCTCGTACAGTAAAGCACACACCGCATGATCTCTGAGAATTCCTCCTCCCCCAGAATCCTGCGATACTGGGTCACGCTGGCGAGCTCCCTCCGCCAGCTTTGAGTTTTGTTTGTGGCTGCAGCCCTGGCCCTTCCCCTTCCCCTCAGCTTCCTCCTTGGGCTGGTCACCTGTTCACAGTCCACATACAGGTCTCCATCTTGAGGAAAAATAGCAGCTGCCCCACCACAGACAGGCAAGATCTATAAACAGCACCGCACACTATAGGTGTTCATCTCAGGCAAGCACTGAACCTCAGGCTAGACACAGAGGTCAGCCCGAAGGCTGCTCCCGCAAGGTTTTGCCCAATCTGATTAAGTCCAGGCGATCCCAGGCGCCTTTCTCCATCAAGGATGCTTCTAACTCTGCACAGACACCAGCAGATCCTTGCGGGGTTTCTGCATCTACTCAGAAAGTCTGCTCCTCAACACAGCCCAGCTTCTATTTTCTTTGCTGCTCCTTTTCAGCCCTGGTCCCTGGTTTCTCCTCCTTTTCTCTTTTTGATAAGAAAGCCACATGCATAAAGTCCTCTCCAGGGAGGCAAAGTGGCCTCTTGTGTTTATCCATCACGTGGACACCTTAGCTGTCAGCTATCAAGGAAAGCTCTAGATCCACCCACATCTTCAACTCCCAAGGGCACAGGAGAATAGCCTAGGTTTACTGCTTTCTCTGAGACTGAAGAAGGAAAGAAGATGGGTGCAGATGAAGGTATTGCCCTGAGGGAAAAGTAGGGCAGAAAATCCACTAATATTAATGGTCCAAGCACTAAGGTGAGTCCGAGTCAGGATCCACAGGATGCAGGTGTCCCACCCCTCTCCTAAAGGGCTCCTAGAGGGAGACAGGTGCCTGAATTGTAATTCGCATAAAGAATCCTGGGAGAAAATATCAAATCCAGCCTACTGAGAGAGTCCCCAGAAAGGAGTCATCAGTTCTGTCTTGGGGAACATCAAGATAGATATTCACAGGGAAGAAAAATTTGAAGACTTTCTAGGTTTTTCAGTTTTATTAAATAGTGGTAACAGTGGGCTTCCCTGGTGACTCAGATGGTAACGCATCTGCCCGCAATATGGGAGACCCAGAGTTCAATCCCTGGGTTGGGAAGATACCCTGGAGAAGGAAACGGCAACCCACTCCAGTGTTCTTGCCTGGGAAATCCCATGGACAGAGGACCCTGGTAGGCTACAGTTCATGGGGTTGCAAAGAGTTGGACACGACTGAGCGACCTCACTTTCAACAGTGCTTTCCACCTTGGGACTTCCCTGATGGTCCAGTGGCTAAGACTCCATGCTTCCAGTGGAGGGGACTCAAGTTCAATCCCTGGTCAGGGAACTAGATCCCACATGCCACAATGAAGATCAAAGAACCCACACAGCCAAATAAAATAAATAAACAAATAACAATGTTTTCCATCTTTGCTGCACTTTCTAGTTTACAAAATGTCTCCTGGACTTTATTCTCTCTGATGCGTTCAGGCATGTATTCCCTCACTTAGTGACTGAGCTCCGTGTGTGCCAGGCAAAGCTCTAAAGATGAAAACCACACCGCCCTGGTCCTCTAAGAGTTCACCTCTGGTAGAACCAGAAGGCAAGTAAACAAGTGATAGCGAGGCAAAGTTTCTGTCCCAAAGTGGAAGTTAATGTGGTGGCCAAAAGGAGTGTGAATTTTATTTTAACCATGGGTTGAGTGGGAAAGAAGATTGGGGACAGAGCGAAGAAGAGAACATTTGGGGATGCTAGGTGTAAGCAGGAGGATCTGGGGTGTGACAGAAGGTTGATATGGAAAAGAACATTCTGGAACAATGCCAGCAAAGGCAGAGACTGAATATAGTCAGAATATAGGGAAACATTTGGGCAGAAGTACAAAAGACACAAGAAGATGCAGACTCTCCTTTGGGGTGATCCTGGGGTGAGAGATGTAGATGGAGGGGGGGCATCAGAATTACTTGAGAAACGTCTTCAGAATACACACATCACCATCTCCCCCATTCCAGTATTCCTGAGGAGGAAAGAAAAGAAAGAAAGAGTTTGTCACTCAGTCGTGTTCAACTCTTTGTGATCCCACAGATTATAGCCCACAAGGCTCCCCTGACCAAGGGATTTCCCAGGCAATAATATTGGAGTGGGTTGTCATTTCCACCTCCAGGGGATCTTCTCTACCCAGGGATTGAACCCACATCTCCTGTATTGCAGGCAGATTCTTTACCACTGAGCCACCTGGTAAACCCATCCATTGGAATGGCTACCACCAAAAAAACCCAGAAAATGCCAAGTGTTGGCAAGGATGTAGAGAAAATGAAACCCTTGTGCACTGTTGGTGGGACTGCAAAATGATGCAGTCAGATGGAAAACAGCATAGAGTTTCCTTTAAAAATCAAAAATAGAACTATTTTTAGATTCAGCAATTCCACTTTGGGGAATTCATCCAAAACACTCAAAACAAGATCTTGAAGAGATATTTGCACACTCAGGTTAATAATAGCATTATTCACAAAAGCCAAGCAGCAGAAGCAATCCAAATGTCCATCAACAAATAAATAAACTAAATGTGGTAATGTGTACACACAGTGGGATGCTCGTCAGGCTTAACAAGGAGGGAAACTCTATCACATGCTACAACATGGATGAATCCTGAGATATCACACTAAACGAAATAAACCAAGCACAGCAAGACAAACCCTGGGCTCCGATTCTGTATCCCTACCATCCGTTGGCTCTCTTCTCCTGGAGGAATGGTCTGTATTGAAGAGGAAAAGTTAAAACTTTACAAAACCTCCTGCTGGTTATGCCTCTGTAGCTCAGCTTGCTCCTTGCAGAGTCTGGATCACGTAGGTTACGTAGTCTCAGAAAGTGGGGACTTACAATACTAGGAACTGGAGCTTATCTCACTCACCCTTGTCCTGCTCTTTGCAATTGCCCAGCCCCTGGAAACCTGCTTAATCATGCCTGTCTGTGTAAAGATCAGGCTTCCCCCTCCTCATCTTGACTGCTGTTCCCAGAGCGTGAAACCGCTTGGTTTAAACCAGCCTATTAGCAGTTGTGTTGCCCACTATAGTGGGTTTATAAAAACTCTGTAACCCCTTTGTTTGGGGCTCAGAGCTCTGGGCCTGCGGATGTAATAAACCTAAATTCTCCAACTCCCTGAGGGTGGTGCTTGGTTTCTCTATTACTGGTTTCTGCAACAGTATCAGCTTGCTGACCTTCCTGGTAGAAAAATGGGCTCGGCTCTGCCAGACTTCATATTTGCATACCACCTCATTCAAAGGAAAAAAAACAACAACAGGTTTTCCTTCCTCTAGCCCTCATACAAAAGTCCTGCGTTTACTCCACGTGGATCAAACAGAACCAAACTCTGGAGTAAAGAAGTGCCCATACACGGAACAGCTTGGACCTCTGAGCCAGTCTCTGTGATATGAGACAGAATTTTGCTGACTGAGTCTAATCAGGAGCCCACCCCTTGGGTGCTACTGCTGCTGCTAAGTCACTTTGTGAGGGGCAGGGTAAAGTCTACCCAAACCGCATAGCAAATACAAAGTAAGGAAGTGATTCTTCAAAGGAAATCTGCAGTCTGTGAGCAATAGGAAAGGGAAGGAATGGATGCGGTAAGAAGCCAACCCTTGGATTTCCCTGGTTGTGCAGTGGATAAGAATCTGCCTGCCAATGCAGGGGACATGGTTCAATCCCTGGTGATCCCAAATGCCTTGGAGCAACTAGGCGCATGCCCCACAACTACTGGGCCTGTGCTCTAGAGCCCTCGAGCCCCAGCTATCAAGCCTGCGTGCTGCAACTTCTGAAGCCTGCACACCCCAGAACCCACATGCCCCAACTACTGAACCCAAGTGCCTAGAGCAATGTTCCTCGGCAAGAGAAAGCAATGCAATGAGAAGCTTGCCCACCACAATGAAGAGCAGCCACCACTCACTGCCACTAAAGAAAGCCCATGCCCAGCAATGAAGACCCAGTGCAGCCATAAATAAATAAATAGCAAATAAATAATTTTTAGAAAGAAGTCAACTCTGGTCCATGATAGAGTAAAAGAAAAAAGGAGTCATCAAAGATGGCCCCAAGATTTCTGGCGTGGCTAGTTGAAGAAGGACATAGACGCTCTTAACAAAGATCAGAAATGTAAGAGGAGAAGCACTTTTGAGGGTGGCACAGAGAGGTAAGGGGCACGCATGAATTTGTTGTTGGAAAGAACTAAGAGACATATCCCGTGGACAGAGGAACCCGGCAGGCTATAGTCCATGGGGGTCACGAAACAGTTAGGTATGACTTAGCGGCTAAACAACAACAAAAGACATATAGTTCTTTGATGCTTGATGGTCAGTTCTGGCTCTTTCCAGTAGCCCCATACAAGTGAAACCACACCTGAATGATCCCACCATTTCCCATAACACTAAGCCGTGTCTCTTTAGAGTTCTGAAATACTCCATTATTGATTTGCCATTAGTGATTCCCTCTGACCCTGCTAAGTATTTCCTCTTCCTCTTTAGTACTGCAACTTATGATGATTCTCTGGAAATGGGGGTTGAGCAGGTGCAGATCTGAAGACAAAACATTCCTCTTCATGTGAGAAATTAATCTGTAGCTCTAATTGCCTCAAACTCTAAATGAAAAAAAAAATCTGCCTTCTCCCAGCATTCAAAATAGAACACAGCCTTTATCTGAATAAAGAAAATAATCTGTCAGGGGGAAAAAAAGGACTTAAGCTGCTAAAATGTCAATCTTACCACATTGTTAAGAAAAGCAACTTTAATTACATTCACATCTACAAAGAATGATTTCTTTTGAGTGGTGCACCCAGGAGCCTAAAGGTCCAAGATTTGAGAATTGACAAGGTACCTTAAATGAAGGCAATGGGAAAGAGCAGAGTGTGATGGGGGAGGGGCATGTTTTCAGAATTGGAGACTTTGAGTCCTAGAGTCAGCCAGCCATGAAGTCCTTTAGGACCTCTGTCATGCCTTGTACTGGAGTTCTGTCACATGTGATAGAAGGTTGTGGTTTTAGTTACTAAGTTGTGTCTGATTCTTTTGCAACCCCATGAACTGCAGCTCGCCAGGCTCCTCTGTCCATGGGATGTCCCAGGCAAGAATACTGGAATGGGTTGCCATTTCCTTCTCCAGGGGATCTTCCCAACTGAGGGATCAAACCCAAGTCTACTGCATTAGAGGCAGATTCTTTACTGCTGACCCACCGTGGAAGCCCCGTGATAGAAGGTGCCAAGGTGTAAATGTTCTCAAGTTGCCTTTCGCATCTATGAAAACATCACAGAAAGTTGAGTCTAGACTCTTCCCCCACCTCAATACTTATTTTATCGTGTAGAACACAGCCTTACTGGTTTTTCTATATCCCTAAGAACTATACAGAAAAATGACCTGGAATTTTCCAATTCACAGATATCCAAACAGAGGCTAAGGAAGGGGTCCCACCTGACATGATCCAGAAAATCAATGGTGACTCAGAACTTGATGGACGAATACCATATTTTGCCCCAGAAGCCAGGCCAAAGAACAATTAACTAAAAATAGAAAGCAGCGGAACTTGCCTGGTGGTCCAGTGGCTAAGACTCTAGGCTCCCAATGCAGGGGACCTGGGTTCAATCCCTGGTCAGGGAACTAGATCCCACATGCTGCAACTAAAAACCCCGAATGCTGCCACTAAGACTCGGTAGAGCCAAATAAATGAATAAGTGTTAAAAATTAACAAATAAAAGGCAGCTTGTTCTTACTTCAGGGAAAATGAGCCTGCCCTCATCCATCTTCATGTTTCCCACCCTTCATCCTCCCCAGAAAAAAACTGGGGGAGAAACATAAGTCAAGTGCCTCCATATAAGGAAGCCACCAAGGATGCTGGCTTCTGAGGCAGTGACGCAGGGGAACATGGTCTGGTACAGGGCAGCCCTTAGCCAAGCAATTGCTCTGTACCAGGGTGTGTAAACAAACACTGGGAGGGAAGATTTAGCAACTCAAAAGACTGATTGCTTTAATAAGTTTCAAGGGCTGTACCTCAAGAGCCAGTGGCAGATGTAGACGTTCTCTGCCCAGGTCTAGGCTGCTGCATTACCGTTGCATTGAGTTTACCTGCTGGCTCAGATGATAAAGAATCCACCTGCAATTTGGGAGACCTGGGTTTGATCCCTGGGTCAGGAAGATCTGTTGGAGGAGGGCATGGCAACCAACTCCAGTATTCTTGCCTGGAGAATCCCCATGGACGGAGGAACCTGGTGGGCTACAGTCCCTGGGGTCGCAAAGAATTGGACACGACTAAGCAACTAAACACAGCATATATCCCTTTTCCAGTGGATCTTCCCGACCCAGGAATTGAATCGGGGTCTCCTGCATTGCAGCAGATTCTTTACTGAGATATCAGGGAGGCCCATATATATATAATCATTGCAGAAGGCTCTACTCACTTCCCAGTGTCAGTCTGATTACTTACCTACTGGCCTTTTCTCTTCTTACTTTCTATTCAAGAGCAAAACCATTTGAGGCACTCTGTCCTTGATCAGTATATGTCTCCCCACTCCTGCATTCATCTCCAGAGATTTTTAGGAACATTAAGAAATAGCTGAAGAAAACAAAAAGGCTGGTGGACCCCAGAAATCTATTGAGGCAGTGCCAAAGAAGACATACAAATGGGCATAAGCACAGGAAAAGATGCTCAGCATCACTAATTATTCAGTTCAGTTCAGTTCAGTCACTCAGTCGTGTTGAACTCTTTGTGACCCCATGAATCGCAGCACGCCAGGCCTCCCTGTTCATCACCAACTCCCGGAGGTCACTCAAACTCACGTCCATCGAGTCGGTGATGCCATCCAGCCATCTCATCCTCTGTCATCCCCTCTTCCTCCTGTTCCCAATCCCTCCCAGCATCAGAGTCTTTTCCAATGAGTCAACTCTTCGTATCAGGTGGCCAAAGTACTGGAGTTTTAGCTTTAACATCATTCCTTCCAAAGAACACCCAGGGCTGATCTCCTTCAGAATGGACTGGTTGGATCTCCTTGCAGTCCAAGTCAAAAGCATCAGTTCTTCGGTGCTCAGCTTTCTTCACAGTCCAACTCTCAACCATAAATGACCACTGGAAAAACCATAGCCTTGACTAGACAGACCTTTGTTGGCAAAGTAATGTCTCTGCTTTTCAATATGCTATCTAGGTTAGTCATAACTTTTCTTCCAAGGAGTAAGCATCTTTTAATTTCATGGCTGCAGTCACCATCTGCAGTGATTCTGGAGCCGCGCAAAAATAAAGTCTGATACTGTTTCCACTGTTTCCCCATCTATTTCCCATGAAGTGATGGGACCAGATGCCATGATCTTCATTTTCTGAATGTTGAGCTTTAATCACTCAGCTTTCTTTATAGTCCAACTCTCACATCCATACATGACTACTGGAAAAACCATAGCTTTAATTAGATGGAGCTTTGTTGGCAAAGTAATGTCTCTACTTTTGAATATGCTATCTAGGTTGGTCATAACTTTTCTTCCAAGGAGTAAGCATCTTTTAATTTCATGGCTGCAGTCACCATCTGCAGTGATTCTGGAGCCGCGCAAAAATAAAGTCTGATACTGTTTCCACTGTTTCCCCATCTATTTCCCATGAAGTGATGGGACCAGATGCCATGATCTTCATTTTCTGAATGTTGAGCTTTAACCCAATTTTTTCACTCTCTTCTTTCACTTTCATCAAGAGGCTTTTTAGTTCCTCTTCACTTTCTGCCATAGGGGTGGTGTCATCTGTATATCTGAGGTTAGTGATATTTCTCCCGGCAATCTTGATTCTAGCTTCTGCTTCTTCCAGCCCAGCGTTTCTCATGATGTACTCTGCATAGAAGTTAAATAAGCAGGGTGACAATGTACAGTCTTGACGTACTCCTTTTCCTATTTGGAACCAGTCTGTTGTTCCATGTCCAGTTCTAACTGTTGCTTCCTGACCTGCATACAGATTTCTCAAGAGGCAGGTCAGGTGGTCTGGTATTCCCATCTCTCTCAGAATTTTCCACAGTTTATTGTGATCCACACAGTCAAAGGCTTTGGCATAGTCAATAAAGCAGAAATAGATTATTAAAGACATTAAATGAAAACTACAATGAGGTACCACCTCACGCCGGTCAGAATGGCCATCATTAAAAAGCCTACAAATAACAAATCCTAGAAAAGCTGTGAAGAAAAGGCAACCCTCCTACACTGTTGGTAAGAATCTAAATTGGTGCAGCCACTATGGAAAACAGTATGGAGGTTTCTCAGAAAACTAAAAATAGAATTACCATATGATCCAGCAATTCCACTCCTGGAAATACACCTGGACAAAACTATAATTCAATAAGATACATACACCTCTATGTTTGTTAGCAGCACTTTTCAGAATAGCCAAGACATGGGAACAACCTAAATGTCCATCAACAGACGAATGGATAAAGAAGATGCAGTGCATATATACAAATGGAATAAGACTCAGCCATAAAAAGAATGCTGTTTGCAGCAACATGGGTACAGCCAGAGAGTTATAAGTGAAGTAAGTCAGAAAAAGAAAGACAAATACCATATGATATCACTTACATGTGGAATCTAAAATATGACACAAATGAGCTCAAAGACAAAACAGAGACAGACTCATGGAGGGAGAGAACAGACTTGTGGTCGCCAAGGGGTGGAGGAGGGAGAGAGATGGATCAGGAGTTATGAACAGACTGTTACATTTAGAATGGATAAACAGCAAAGTCCCACTGTACAGGGATTTTAATAACAGGGAATTACCACTCAGCATTCTCTGATAAACCATAACAGAAAAGAATGTTAAAAAAGAAAGTATATATGTGTACAACTGAGTCTCTTTGCTATACAGAAAAGATTGGCAAAACACTGTAAATCAACTACAACTTTAAAAAAAAAAGGGAAAAAAAGAATCCATTAAGGCAGGAAATTGCAACTAAATTGCCATTTTTTAAATAGTGGTCTGGGGAGGTGCAGCACACTCAGACAGGAATACTCCAGGCTAAGTCCAACTTCCATGAGGACCATGCTTGGACCAAAATTTCACGTGCAGAAGTCAGAAGGTTCCAGCTGGTCCACATATCAGTGTACAAGAACACCTGAAGTGGCTGTCTTACTCGGGGCATTAATGAAGACAACAAAAAGATGGAATGGAATCCGACCCGTGCGATAAGAGCTGCAGAGTTTCCTGTACAGTTAACTTAAATATAATTATACAAGGGACAACGATAAGAAGTGTACAGCAGGGTTCTGATGCTCACTTCCAATCGCAGCTCACTGGAGAACAGGTGAAAAACTTTCTTCAAAGGTGACGGGAACTGCCGTTGTCTGGTCCTGCGGGGATTTTCTTCTCATGTGATCCCGGTTCGGCCGATCCGCTGCATCTCAGGCTGTTCTTGTTCTAGGCCATTCTGTGCCGGAATGGTTATTTCCTGATATCAGCATCATTACTACTAATTTCAGAAAACGTCTGTCTCTTAGCCTCAGGTTTTCTAAAGAGTCTTCATGTATTGTACTTACAGAAGAGTGCTTGCTTTTCTCCCAGGGCTCTCTGTTGAATGCCTATTTGCCAGCCATTTATCACCACAGGACTGGCTTTTTCTCCTCCATGACTGTGGCTTTCTGTTTCTCCCTGATTACCCCTGTCTGAAACCTCTGGGTTGCCCCCAAAAAAATCCTCAATAAAGATAGGCTGTTTAGAAGGTTGCTCCTTTTGATAGGAATAATAATTTTTGCAAATTCACATAGAAATGTTTCTCTTCCCCACCTCTGCAAAATCATTGCTGGCTTGCTACTTCTGGCACACCCTCCCTGCCAACAGTAGCCCTAGATTTGATTCTTTTTTAAAAAAGTTTTAAATTTTATGTATTTATTTCATATTCGGCTGTCCTGGGTCTTCGTTGCTGTGAGTGGGTTTTCTCTAGTTGTGGCGAGTGGGGTTACTCTCTAGTTGCAGTGCACGGTCTTATCACGGCGGTGGCTTCTCTTGTTGCAGAGCACAGGCTCTAGGGTGCTCAGGCTCAGTAGCTTTGGTGCATGGGCTTAGTTGCCCCACAGCATGTGGAATCTTCATAGACCGGGGATCAAACCTATGTTCCTTGCATTAGCAGGTGGATTCTTAACCACTGGACCACCAGGGAAGTCCGCTCGATTTGATTCTTTGACCATTTCACATTCTCTGTTGTGTTAGAACAAATTTACCAGATTTGCCCCCAACCAAACTGGGTTCTCCTTGCATTCTGACTATATTAAAACACTGCTATTATACAAGAACTCAATTGCGAACTGAAACATTTCAAGGATACATGAGCTTTAAAAAACAAATCATATTTTTTTGCCTTTAGACTTTCACTTTCTAAGGATTGGTTGAGGGTGGGTTACCATAGGCAGAAACTGTATTTGACGATCAAATGTATGTAGATAAAAGAATATCTTCCCCCTGATTTGGTTTAGATCTCAATCTGAGCAACCTTGTTACAATCCTACAAGAAAGTTTGGACCCTGAGTCTATAAAACAGTATTTTTATCAAAATACACATAACGGGGATTTCCCTGGGTCAGGAAGATCCTGTGGAGAAGGAAAGATTAATTAATTAATTAATCAGTGGTTCATATTCTGTGCTGCCAAGGCAAGCAGGGGTAGATCCTATTCCTGGTCAGGGAACTAAGATCCCATATGCTGTGTGATGTGGCCAAAAAATATTTTTAAAAGAGAAAAACAAAATACAGCTGATGGTCCCATAAAAAGGTGAAAGTGTTGGTCGTTCAGTTGTGTCCGGCTCTTTGCAACCCCATGGACTGTAGCCCACCAGGCTCCCCTGTCCATGGAATTCTCCAGGCAAGAATACTGGGGTGGGTGCCATTCCCTTCTCCAGGGGATCTTCTCCACCCAGGGATCAAACCCATGTCTCCTGCATTGGCAGGAGCCTTCTTTACCACTGAGATGATAATAGAGGCATCAAGCCTGTTAACAAAGATTAGAAATTGTGGGGACTTCCTGGCAGTTTAAGACTTTGTCTTCCAATGTGGGAGGTGAGGGTTCATTCCCTGGTCAGGTATCCTGCATGCCTTGTGGCCAGAAAACCAAAGCATAAAACAGAAACGATGTTGTAACAAATACCTGAAGACTTTGAAAATGATCCCTATCAAGAAATTTTTTTAAAAAATAAATTATTTATGACTAGCATTTGAAGCAGTCTGACATATAGTAGGTGCTCATTAAATGATCCAGCTACCATGATGTCTGCATCCCTTATCATGTACCAATACCATCATGAAGCTCCATCGCACCTCCCTCATCATTCCTTGGTAAAAGGTGTTCTGCTCATTGTCACCAGTAAACACTGCATTTGGAAGCTCTCTGCCTGTGCAGGGGCAAACTGGATTGAGAGCTGGGGGCAATAAAACCAGTTCAGAGTTTCCTGCCATTGCATTGAGTGAGCAATCACGAAGGCCAGACTGGCCTAGGAGACACTTCTGAGATAAAGTCACTAGAAAGGACAGCTGGTTGGATATAAGAGTCAGGAGCAAGGACAAAGATTCCTCAAATTTTTCAAGGCTGTTAGACTGTGAAAAGGTGCAATTAGAAGAACTGGCTCTACAGTAGGTCCTTATTAGTTATCTATTTTACATATATATATATATATATATAGTAGTATATATATGTCAATAGGGGTTTCCCTGGTGGCTCAAACAATAAAGAATCTGCCTGCAATGCAGGAGACCTGGGTTCATTCCTAGGTCGGGAAGATCCCCTGGTGAAGGGAATTGCAACCCACTGCAGTATTCTTGCCTAGAGAATTCCACTGACAGAGGAGTCTGGTCGGCTCCAGCCTATGGGGTCGCAGAGAATCGTACATGGATAAGTGACTAACACACACGTCAACAGCATTTCCCCACTGGCTCAGCTCGTAAAGAACCCTCCTGCCAATGCAGGTGATGCAAGGGATGCAAGTTCGATCCCTGGGTTGGGAAGATCCCCTGGAGAAGGAAATGGCAACCCACTCCAATATTCTTGCCTGGAAAATTTCATGAAGAGAGGAGCCTGGCGGACTATAGTCCACGGGGTTGCAAAGAGTCGAACTTGACTGACTGCTCACACACATATGTCAATAGCACAGGGGACTCTGCTCAGTATTCTGCAATGATCTACATGGGAAAAGAACCTTAAAAAAAAGTGGATATATGTGTGTAGATACATAAATATGATTCACTTTGGTGTGCAGCAGAAACTAACACATTATAAATCAACTGTACTCCAATAAATTAAAAAAAAAAAAACAGAAAAAGAACCGGCTCTCAGAAAGAAAAGGAAATAATCAAAATGGACAGGGCTTGCCAACCACGGAATAGTTCAGCTTCTCTCTTTAAAGCATCCAGGGAAGTCTTACACATCCCAGAGAGAGGAGCTGACTTGCCCACAGGTTCCCATAGAAAACCAGAGATGAGCCCCATTGTGCCTCAAGAGCAAACACCCAGAAGACACAAAGCCCCCAAATACAAACCAGCTGCAAGGGCATAGTACTTCAGATGATGAGGTCTAATTACCCAAAGTCTGAGGCAAGTGGTCAAGATCATTCTTCCAAATAAAAAAAATGTCTTCTCTCTCCAGGCTTAGCCTTTCTGAGGACACGGGCTGGCAGCACAACCATCAGCCAGAATGCTGTCTGATGAGATACTCAACAAATGTTCACTGAGGACCTACCAGATGGGGGTTCGCCTAGAGAGGAGACATTACCGGTTCCCTTCAGGATTCAACCGGCTTAAGCACACAGATGGGGTCACTGAGACCACTGTTTGTCCTCCAGAGTAAGTTCATTTCTTCCTCCCAGACTGATCCACAAACAGTGGTAAGTTCATTTCTTTCTCCCGGACTCCACAAACAGTGGCTTCCTGCAGTGATGAGCGGGGCCTCCAAGCTCCATGACCCAGGCTGGATGCACTTGGCTCCACACTCAGAAAGCTCTCATCGAAAGATCTTCAGTGCCAGTCTTCGTTCTCCCTCTGTTTGCCACTGGATCACCAGAAAAGGCAGATGGTGCACTGCAAACACATCCATACACTAGGCAAATGTGAACCGTGTTGATAGTGGAAATCCGGCATTGGGCACACTAGCCCACGGGGACTGCTGGGTGGGAAAGGGAGGTCAGCTTCAGGTCCACATGAAGAACATCCTCAGCAGTGAGAAGGATGCCTCGCAGAGCCAGCCTCCCCCAGCAGCACCAGCTGTGAAAGCTCTCCAGGCCTCAGTCTCCACGTCTTTAGCAATAAATGATGCTTGCTGCCTCCTAAGTTGGAGAGGAGCATAAAGAGACGCTTCATGGATGTTTTAGCACAGTGCTTGCCACACAGTGGGCTTCCTGGATGGCTAAGACAATGCAGGAGACGTGGGTTCGATCCCTGGGTTGGAAAGATCCCCTGGAGAAGGAAATGGCAAGCCACTCCAGTGTTCTTGCCTGGAGAATCCCTTGGACAGAGGAGCCTGGCAGGCTACAGTCCATGGGATCTCAAAGAGTTGGACACGACTGAGTGACTAAGCAGCAGCAGCTGCAGTCAATAATATGGCAGAGGAGATTTCAGTGTGGGTGGGGGGCAGACTCCAAAGCCACATTCCCTGCAGGGACTCTGAAATATGGAGTCTAGCTATCTCATTTCTTTATGGGCGTCTGCATCACCCCATGTCCACTCAGCCAGCGTTCACGGGACATCGACCATGTCCGAAGCATTGGGCACTAAGCGTCAACAGTGGGGAATTTTAACCACAAAGGCTGGGCAAGTTTGTTTACACCCAGCCAGTGTGGCTGTGGCGCTAATGACCCCAGGATGGGGGACACAGAACAGCCTACACGCACTGATCAAACGAAGACTTGTTTTCTGTTTCTGCCTTTGGGGGTTATCTCAGGGATTGGCAGGTCTTTAAATCACTCCAAGCTGCTTGACCATGATGCCAGACCTGCTACTGAAAACACTCTGCCAAGCGTGATGCTTGTTTATCCAAACAAGGTTTAAAAAAATCTTCCCTTCAATTTCCACTCTATTTCCTAATCGAGAAATGCATAATCCCAGGAGAAAGCCAGCTCTCCTTTCTCTATCTTTTTCTGTCTCTCTCCCCCTACCCACCCACTCTGTCTCCTTCTGTCTCCCTTGATCTCCTCCCTCCCTCTTTCCCTCTCCCCACACCCCCTCCAGCTTTTATCATTTTAAGCTGTATGCATGCCATTCTTCAGGGGATTAAAGTCAAATTTAGTCTCCTGCAATTGTTATTACCTACCCCTTGGCTTATGAGATGCATTTGCCTGCATTTGTAATGCATCAATAACTTCCACTCTCCTCCACTTGTAAACAATGCATTATATTAAATAGCCTGTGTCTAGCCTTGTACTGAAACAGACGATAAATTAGGACTTCCAGTTCTTGGTTTTTACTGATTCCTAAACCTGCCAGTTACATGCCTGTCCGCCCCACTGAACATTCTCTCTAAAGCTGAGAATGCACAAAGCCCTTGTTCATCGTTCTCCTGTCTCCATCACTGCTGCCGGCTGTCAGTTTCACACCACCAAGCAGATTGTAATTGGCAGGATGAGGTGCAGAAATAGGGAATGGTTCGAATATCTGGTTCACACCACACACACACACACACACACACACACACAGTCTTTCTTGCTTATGATATTCTGCAAATTTAGGGATGGATATGTGAAGATTCTAATCAGAACCCACAAGGACTGCCCCCATTCGTTAGCCCATGGTTTGGAAGCAGAGAATGGGAACACGGTGTAATCAACACCTATGCCATCCTAAGCTAGAGCAAGGCCTGCTGGATGCGGATCCCGGATGGCTGTTGCTCTGGGAATATGCCCTGCTGAGAGCCAGCCCTGGTGCTTTGTTGGGCGGCTGCCCTGGGATCTGAGATCTGCAAGCTTCCTGAGAGGTGTAACTGTCTTGCTCATCCTTGAGTGAGGTCCAGGAGCAAGGAGCAGAATCTAGCTCCAGAGAATGTCAGGTAGTTTTTGAGGATCTTTTCCTTCCCGGAAATGAAAAGTCAACATCAATCGTCCCCTGAGGTGTATTCCAACATCCACCATTTTTATACAAATCCAAACCTTGCCCAATTGGATCACTTAGAGCAGGGTTTCTCCGGACTTCCCTGGCAGTCCAGTGCTTGGGACTTCACCTCCCAGTGCACCAGGCATGGGTTCAGATCCCACCTGCCTCACAGCCAAAAAAATCAAAACCTAGAAACAGAAACAATATCATAACAAGTTCAATAAAGAGTTTAAAAATGGTCCATATTAAAAAAAAAAATCTTTGAAAGAGTCTCGGCTTTTTCCAGTGATATTCTAAACAAGATAATTCTTTGTAGTGAGGACTGTCCTGGGCATTTTCAGGGGGAGCAACACATCCTGATTCCAAGACAATCAAATGTCTCTAGACCTTGCCAAATGGCCCCTGCAGGCAGAATCAGCTTTGGTTGAGAACCGAGACAACTTACATTTAGTCCTGACGTCTGTCCAGAGCTGAGATTTTTCAGATCTAATAAAAACAAGAGAGTTCCTCTACTCCTCTGCTTCTCCAAGTGTGGTCCTCCTGACCAGCGTCAGCTAGAAACTTGTTAAAAATGCAAATTAGGGAGCCCCACCCAGATTGAGTCAAAAACCCCAGGATGAGGCCCAAGCACTCTGTTTTAATAAGCCTTCCAGGTGATTCAGACTAGTGTTAAATGTCGTGGCGGTCTGAACATGAGCTGGAAAAGAATTCCCAGACATGGAGTATTGCAGAAAGGAGTGAGTTTACTAAACAGAGAGCAGAGATAATGTGGGCGCTGAGAGCCCAGTGGGTTGAACTCTTGACAGATAGGGAGAGTCAACAGGACACTGTTAGAACAGCGGGTGGCTCAGGGAAGAGCCGATGCTTTTCATGGGTGAGTAGCCAGTTTTTATTGGAGAAGGAAATGGCAACCCACTCCAGTATTCTTGCCTGGAGAATCCCAGGGGCAGAGGAGCCTGGTGGACTGCCGTCTATGGGGTCACACAGAGTCGGACACGAGTGGAATGACTTAACAGCAGCAGCCAGTTTTTATAGCCCCAAGACAGAGAAAATTCCTGCTGAAAGAGTGGCCTTAGGTGACTGGTTAGGAGGCTATAGGGTGAGTACTGGGGGCGGGCATTTTTGACTAATATGGGATCAGGAAACCTGCAAGTGATAATCAGGGGGGCTTTGGTCAACAGCTACCAAGGGGTTCAGCCAGTTCTGGAGATGACCTTCTTTCTGGGCTCAGCTTCTGTGTCCCTAGCGCAAGGCCTCACACTCACGGGATTCTCCAGGCAGGAATACTGAAGTGGGTTGCCATTTTCTTCTCCAGGGGATTTTCTCGACCCAGGGATCAAACCTCTTACATCTCCTGCATTGGCAGGCGGGTTCTTTACCACTAGCACCACCTGGGAAGCCCCAGCCTTGGGATAGGACTCCACATTAAAGTTTGAGAACTACTGTGCAGTTTCAACCCTCACCTTGTACAGATAGAAACACTGAGACACAGAGAGGGGATGTGACTGCCCCAAAGTCTCACACTGCAGATTCGGATTCAGATCTACTGCAGATTCAGATCTTCTACTGCCCAGACCTTTGCTTACTCCATTTGAGAGATTGCCTATTGATTAAGCTGAAATTGGATTCAACTGCTTTTCTGTCGCGGCTTCCCTGCTCCTAGCAGCAGGGGTCTGTGGCAGCGCCTGTGGTCTGAGTGTGGGTCTGTGTAGGTCTGTGGGTGATCTCTGTGTTTGTGTCTACATGTGTGCCAGCCCTGTGTGTGTGCAGAAGTTCACAAAGGAGAGAGGGTAAGGTTCCCGTCGAGTGGCTCGGCTCGGGCTCTCGGGCCCCCGTCTCTGAGCACAGGATCAGTAACCTCTGACAGCCTCTGGCAGCTTGTCCTGCAGTTTGAGGGCCAGTGGCAGGCGTGAATTTTCTAAGGCAGACTTCAGCAGGCAGAAACTGACATGTCCCTTCTTTCAGATGGGATGACAATGAAAATTCATCTCTTGGCCTTCCAGGAAACACATATGTTAATCCAGGGTCAATAGATTGACTGTTTTTGAGTGAAATTCAAACAGCCTTTGTGATTTTTTTCCCTCACAGAACTGATCAATTGCTAGAATGAAAAAGTTC
This sequence comes from Cephalophus harveyi, assembly GCA_006410635.1. Lineage (NCBI taxonomy): Eukaryota > Metazoa > Chordata > Mammalia > Artiodactyla > Bovidae > Cephalophus > Cephalophus harveyi. Next base: position 111,974 of record SJYT01016002.1, on the reverse strand, counting down.
GTTCTACATCAGGTGGACAGAGCCCCTGGCCCCTAGTCTTGTGTGAACATTAATAGTTTGAAAATAAAAATCAGATTTGGGGCATGGGCCACTGGTTCTCCTCGCTTGGCCCTGCAACAAACCTTTCTCTACTCCAAAAAATATATGTATGTATCAGTTTTTCTAGGTCAGAAGAAGCACTGAACCATTGTCCAATTTAAATCCTGATTTTAGTCAAGCATAGATGTATTGGGGCAGGGGGGCTTCCCTGGTGGCTCAGCGGTAAAGAACCCGCCTGCCAATGCAGGAGATGTGGATTCAGTTCCTGGGTTGGGAAGATCCCCTGGAAAAGGAAATGATAACCCACTCCAGTACTCTTGCCTGGAAAATCGTATGGACAGAGGAGCATGGTGGGCTACAGTCCATGAGGTTGCAAAGAGCAGGACATGACTTAGAGAATAAACAACAACAACAGATGTATTGGGGTGGCTGTAGAAATGTATTCAGGAGACAGGATGGCTCGGGTTGCAAATTCACAACAGTGCTTGGGAGAGAACCTGGACCCCTGGCTGCAATAAACACAGTTACCCACTTACATTCAAAGAATCTCTCTTTGACCAAATTTAACCAGTTTTCGCTGAGCCCTCTGCTCAGCTAGGCCCAAACGTGGGCTTCCATCTCTGTCCTTATAGACACAGTTTTAGCAGGAATCCGGCTCCGTCAGTTTAGAGTGAATCCCTACCTTCAATATCTGAACAAATTTCGTTGTCCACACCAACCCCCTGAGGGATATCCACTCACCCCGGCCTGCCTTCAGCAATGACCCTGTGAGGTCAGTTTAGCAAGAACCCAGCTCTTCCTGATGTTTTGTTTTAGTAATTTTTCTTCCACTGACCTCCCCCATCAACCCTCCTCCTTGGTTAGAAATCCCTACTTCTTCTTGTTTTCAGAGCTGAACCCAGTCTCTCTCTCATCCTGCAAAACCCCACTGTTAATCAGCTGTACCACAATACAAGATGTTTTGGGGGTTAAAAATAAATATATAAATGGAATTAAAAAAAAAACTCACTGTAATAACCCCTTTGAATAAAGGCTTCCTTATCGTCACCACCAAGTGTCATGCATAATTTTTCTTTAACAGTTCACATGTCAGTCATGATTTATCCATTGTGAATGATGCAGCAGGCTCTTCCTTGATGGATACCTGGGGTGGGGGGAGGGCTGGTCCTTGGACTTGCGTTCTGGAAGCAACTATGAAAAGCTTGGCTGCGGAGATAAGATGAGGCCACACTTCTCTACCCAGGCTTCCCTGGTGGCTCAGTGGTAAAGCATCCGCCTGCCAATGCAGGAGATGCAAGGGACGTGGGTTCGATCCCTGGGTCAGGAAGATCCCCTGAAGTAAAAAATGGCAACCCACTCCAGTATCCTTGCCTGGAAAATTCCATGGACAGAGGAGCCTGGCAGGCTACAGTCCATGGGGCCACAAAGAGTTAGACATGGCTGAACACACAGAGACACAAATATATACATACTTCCCTATCTAGGACTCGAGACTTCTCTAAGCCCCTCAAAATGGAAAGATTCCATTTCTGGGAAAGGATTACTCAACAGATCTGCCGGGAGAGGCCCGAGAAGAAATGGGTCAAATCTGGAAAACTAAATGGTACATTGGACTGTACAAAATGACCTTCTTATAATCAAAAATGGTAGAAAGTTGGCAAGTTCCTGGGTTCAACATCATAGCTTTCTTGAGTCTCTTAATAGCTCACTGTGAGTACACAGTGGGTTTTCAAGGACTCAAGGCGTGTCTTAGCAGAGGGAAGGAAGAGGACATAGATGGCATCAAAGGGCTTAAAATCAAATTCAGGGCTCAGAAAACTGAGTTTGCTCTTGCCTTACTCCTCAGTCAGAAAACTCAGAATGCAGATCTATACTTCCCCTATAGCTGCTGACTTTACAGGGAAGTTTTCTTAACACTAGAAGTGTTAAGAAATCTTGATTTAAGAAAAGAAGAAAATGGTGGTCTCTAGTGATAATTTTCACTTATTAAGTATGTTTGTTTAGTTTTTAAATCGTTTCTATTTCTGGCAGGTGAGAGCCATCTACAAGAAAAACAACATTGGAAGGGATAAATGAGGAATTGGAGATTAATAGATACATGCCACTATATGTGAAATAAACAACAAGGACCTACTGTTATAGCTCAGGGAAATGTATTCAATATCTTGTAATAACATAATGAAAAAGAATCGGAAAAAGAATAGATATGTTTATATGTAAAACTGAATCGCTTTGCTCACACCTGAAACATTTTAATAAATCAACTATGCTTCAATTTTAAAAATACAAATGAAAAATAATAAAAGGAAGAACGAAAGAAATTGGGCTTCCCATGTGGCTCAGTGGTAAAGAATCCACCTGCCAATGCAAGTGGAGAAGGCGATGGCACCCCACTCCAGTACTCTTGCCTGGAAAATCCCATGGATGGAGGAGCCTGGTAGGCTGCAGTCCATGGGGTCGCCAAGAGTCAGACATGACTGAGCGACTTCCTTTTCACTTTTCACTTTCATGCATTGGAGAAGGAAATGGCAGCCCACTCCAGTGTTCTTGCCTGGAGAATCCCAGGGACGGGGGAGCCTGGTGGGCTGCCGTCTATGGGGTCACACAGAGTCGGACACGACTGAAGTGACTTAGCAGCAGCAGTAGCAGCAGCAGCCAATGCAGGAGACGCGAGTTTGATCCCTGACTGAGGGATCACACACGCTCAGGAGCAGCTAAGCCCGTTGTCGTTGTTTAGTTGCTAAGTCTTGTCCGATTCTTGAGACCCCATGGACCATAGCCCACCAGGCAAAATTTCCCAGGCAAGATTACTAGAGTGGGTTGCATTTTTCTTCTCCAGAGGATCTTCCCAATCCAGGGATCAAAGCCACATCTCTTGCATATATATATTATATATTTTATATATTTATATAAATATATATATATTTTAAGGAATAACTACAGCTGTCGCTGGAGAGGATGAGCGCCCCCTAACGGAGCAAACAATTACAGACATTCCCCTCCATCGGGCACGGGGCAGGTGGGAAGTCCGAAAAGGATTCCAGAGTTTCCTTCCATTGCTCCAAGTCTCAGATTCTTCCTTAAGTCATATTCTAGAACTTGCAGGAAAGAATAAGCTCACATTACCTTAGAATCTGGACCAACGCCTTTACGAAGTGATGCAGGATAAATATTTAAGGCTATGGAAATGCCACCCTTTGAGCATACAAGCAAGAGCCCAGTTTACAGTGGTGGAGGAACTTGATATATTCCAAGAGCTTTCCCTCATGGTATGTGAACTATGCATCAATACTGATGGGAGTGAGGGGGGTGGACCACTTCAGTAAACAGGTGAAGCTAGTTGCCTCATAGGAGACGGAGGGGAAATGTATTTGTGTTACACAAGAATTCCTCTTGATGTGTAGAGGGCTTAATGTTGCTACGGAAAGTCTGGGCTCACGAGGTGTGAACCATTCAAGGTGTCCTGACAACCGTCACATGAGACAAAGATGAGGATACCAAGAGAGAGAGCTGGGTTGTTGTCCCAAACAAGTCAACAAGCTTGTGACTGGGATGCTAAAGACTACTGGGTCTGACACCAAATCAACTGAATCTGAATCTCGTGGGAATCAAGCCCAGAAATCTGAATTTCCACAAATCACCTTCCCCACCCCATGATGCTAGTTGAGATATTCCTAGGACCATTTAAGATATATCAAGCAGGACTTCCCTGGAGGTCCAGTGATTAAGACACCACCCTTCCAATGCCCAGTGGGGGATGGCACAGGATTGATGAGGTTGGGGTACTAAGATTCCATGTGCCACACAGTGAGGCCAAAAACTAATAAGTGCTCAGAAATTTTAGCTGTAATTATTTACTCTCATTTATGAGAATCCATAATATACAAAGCAAAGTGGGGAGGGGGTGAAAAAAAGAATAGGGAAAAGAACAAAATAGCCCCCTACTTTCAAGCAAATTATATCTAGTGAGGTTGCATTTAAATTTTTCCTATAAACTTCTCAGGAAAAAAATCTCAACTTTTTCTGGGGTCATGAAGGTACTACCAGCCTGAGTCAAAACCACATCAAAACCCTTGATCTTATTCAGAAGTCACCTTTGTAAGCCAGAGGTGGGAAATCTTCTTGGAATATATGTGAGCCCAAAAGCTAACCCTCCTTTGAACCAGACTAGGTAATATGAGCGGAGAAGGCAATGGCACCCCACTCCAGTACTCTTGCCTGGAAAATCCCATGGATGGAGGAACCTGGTAGGCTGCAGTCCATGGGGTTGCGAAGAGTCGGACATGACTGAGCGACTTCACTTTCACTTTTCACTTTCATGCATTGGAGAAGGAAATGGCAACCCACTCCAGCGTTCTTGCCTGGAGAATCCCAGGGATGGCGGAGCCTGGTGGGCTGCCGTCTATGGGGTCGCACAGAGTCAGACATGACTGAAGCGACTTAGCAGCAGCAGGTAATATGAGTGACTTAAACTACCAAGTGTTGACCAAGAGTTTACCAGCCTTTATCCTATCCTTCACACTGAGTTTTGCACCAATGTGTTTGATACCTGAAAGCATTACAGCCTTAGGAAACATACAAGGGTGCTCTTGGCTATGGATGGCCTTCAAATTCCCCTTTATGGGATGGTGGCTCCCAGGACCCTAAATATATGCCACCTATAGGAGAGCAGGGGTAAAGGGGACCTTCTCAGACTGGGCCCCATCAAAACCCATCCCCTTGGGACTTCCCTGGTGATCCAATAGTTAAGATTCCCCGCTTCCAATGCAAGGATGCAGGGGGCAGAGTGTTCAATCCCTGGTCAGAAAACTAAGATCCCTCAGGCTGTGTGGTGTGGCCAAAAAACAAAGCAAAAAAAGAACAGAAACAAAAGCCCCATCCCCTCTGAAGGAAAAAGGATCTTCCCAACACAGGGATCAAATCCAGGTCTCCTGCGTTGCGGGTGGGTTCTTTACCATCTGAGCCATCGGGGAAGCCCACCCACTATAAAAGCACCTCTGATTCTATAAGGTTTCTTGTTCATTCTCTGTGCCAAGGGAGGAATATCATGAGCAGCTATTTTTCAAAATTATAGCTGATTCCAAAATCATATCTTGGGGCTCTAACTGCACAATGCTTCAGAGAAATCACTCCATCCAAACTAAGCCAGGGAAAACTTAAAAGCTTTACGCCTGCCCTCAGCTGAACTTCTCCTTTACCTGTGTCCATTCTAGAGATAAGCAGAGAACACTTCCGTAGTTGATATAAAACACCCCAACGCCGATTTCCCCTCTTTCTGATTCAAAGTCATTTGGAGTTGATGAGCAAGAGTTTTAATTCAAAAGTCCTCTTAGTAAGATTACAGACTTCATAGAGCATAACTATAAGTGAGAGCTACTGGATAAGCTGAAATAAGAACTTTATCACCTTTGCGAACTATGTCAAGAAGAAATTTACATCAGGAGTTTCTAAGGAGGAACAAGGGGCTTCCCTGGTGGCTCAAAGAATCCGCCTGCCAATGCAGGAGGCATAGGTTTGATCCCTGGTCCAGAAAGATCCCCTGGAGAAGGAAATGGCAACCCACTCCAGTATTCTTGCCTGGAGAACCCCATGGAGTCCAGCATGCAGTCTAACTACAGTCCATGGAGTCACAAAGAGTTGGAAGCAACTTAGTGACTGAACAACGACAACAAGGAGGAAGAACAATGGTTGGATAATCCATCAGATAAGTGGCAACTCTTTTAGAGAAGAGTTATAGCAATGGTGACCTAAATGGGAAGGAAATCCAAAAAAGAGGGATATATGTATGTGTGACTGATTCACTTTGTTGTATAGCAAAAGCGAACACAATTTTGTGAAACAACTATATTCCAATAAAATATTTTTTTTAAAAAGAGAAGAGTTATGATGCCTAATTTGATACAGTGTACAAACTATTGATGCCACACCTTACCTCCAGGCCAATTAAGTCAGAATTCCTAGGGGCTGGGCCAAGGCAACAGTGTTTTTTAAAAGATTCCCAAGAGGTTCCAGTGGGCAGACTGGGTTGAACCTCCTGCCTTAGTTAACAGAAGTCACTTACCTGAGGCAAATGCTGCTTTTAAAACAGTTTGACTTTTTCCCTTGAGCACCAGACAAATCATGTTGATTAATTAGCATTTTCCAAGCAACAGCAAAGACTTAAACTGCTGCTAATGTTCAGACCATGGAATTAGACATGACTTGTAGGCATCAGATTCATCTCCCCAGATAGAGGGTTGAACACGGGACTGAGACCTAGAGCTTGGCAGACAAGAACCAGAGACAGGCTGACCTTGGCTGAACAAGTACCATGAAAGGAACACTACAAACTCATGTCTACCTTCACTCAAGTATTTATTAAATGTGCCAAACGCTGTGCTAGGGTATAGAGAGTCTAAGATAAAGAGAATAGAAAATGATGCCCCTATAGGAACTGACAGTCTAACAGGGAGGAAGAATTGGAGACAAAACTCTCCTGGCATACAATATGTAACTGCAGCTCACAGTCAGTGCTTGGGGAGCATGGAGGAGCAAAGAAGCCTTGAGGTAACAGATGAGGATTCCTAGAACAGGTAAGCATGAGATGAATCTAAAAGGGTGGGTGAAAGTCTGCTGGATCAGTGGGGTCCACAAGCTGTGCCCAAGTGAGGAGGTGCATGACCACTTCTGGAAACAACAAGAGTGATGGATAAAGCTGGAAAGATAGGCAAGAAGCAGAAGATAAAGACCTGTATGTCATCTAAGGATTTGGGGTTTAACTTTGGAAGTGATGGAGTTTGTGGATGGATTTCAAATAGGATAGTGACAGGATCAGGTTCACATTTAGAAGGTTCATCCAGCATTTTATAGAGCCTCACCCCTCAGAGTGGTCTGCAGGTCGACATCTTCAAGATCACAGGGGAGCTTGTTAGAAGTTAAAAAAAAAAAAAATTCCATTCCCTCCCAAATGTACTAAATCAGAATCTGCATTTTAACAAGCTCCACAGATGATTCATACACAAATTAAAGTCGGAGATGCCTAGCTAAAAGGAGAAATTTTCGTGAAAAAGAGAGGTAAAATTTTAGAAAGACCAGTTAGGAGGCTTGGGTAACGATTCATTACACCACTCTTCGAAACAGTTCTTTAACAAACACCTATGGATAGACCCTCATCTGAAACATCCCGTCGGTAATGAAACACTCAGGCAACACTTGTATAGACAATCTGAATTTTTTTCTTCAAATTACCTGCGTTTCTCACCAGATAAGCCAGAATCCTAAAGACACAGCCATACTACGAGAACCACAGGTTGGATACACTGGAATATGCAGTGCTGTTCACTGTGGAATTTCAGGTAAAGTTTCAGCAGAGGGGAGGAAAAGTTCCTTTAATCTAGTTTTGATAATGGGTGTAGGCAATGAGACCGTAGTCTTTCTCTCTTTATTTCAAACACCATGTGTGAGGTGAACACGATCTCGGTAGTGGGGAATCAGAGACCTAAATGAAAATCAATTGTGAACTTTAAAACTGCTGATTGGCTAGCTGAGAGATATATAAAGAGAGACAGAGACAGACAGAGACAGAGAATCTGAAAAGAGATGTGAGAGGCTGTGGGTCTTGACAAGGTGGTCTTTGATAGAGATAACTTCCTCTCTTTCATTATGGGAAATAGTGACAACGGGACTAAGCTGGGTCTTCCCCAAGCCACTCCTTTTCATCAGAAAATAGCCTTCCCACAGAAGTGAATCTTGAAGAATTTGAAAGAAGTGTGCTCTACTAGGTTAGAAGGACAAATAAGCAATTAGTCTATATATAAGCACAAGTGTACCTCATCCTTAACAATCAGGGTGTTATTGAATGGGGTATACATTTGGACTGGGGTTAAATTAAACCTATTTCAAATCCATTCTGGGAATTTTCTATTTAAAGGAATCCTTTGTATAGTAGATAATCACTCACTAATGAAGCTTTTGTTCAATCTGGAGTTCTATGAAGGTGAGTTTCCCAAACAGACCGTGATTGGAAAATTACCCCCACAGATGTCCACTGGAGGACAGCTTGTCTGTGTGCCAGAGAAATGAATTCTATAAAGAAAGCCTAGGGAGCCCACCCTTGAAAGGAAAGGAGAGTCCTGTCCCTGAGGAAAGTGCACCTGTAGATGTAATAACACATAACTAGAAGAAAATCTAAGACTCAAGGGTCAAGTGAAGTAGGCAGAAGACTGATAAGAGCAGATGGATTAGTAGACAGCATATTGGAGGCAACAGAAGAAAGGATGGGTGAACACAAAAAGTCTGGGGGTTGTACCTAAATTATGATTAAATGTTTCTTTTACTCATCTCAAGATTTATAGCGCTGGCATCCAGAATGTTTCAAAATTCTCTTAACACAATTACCTGAGGAGTATCTGTGAATTCCTAATTAGCTAGACAGACATTCTGGTTGGGAGCAATGTAATAGAGAAGCAATTTATCAAGTGATCTTGCATATCCTGAGTCTAAGGGCAGAAAGAGATGTTCTTCTGTATTAGGCTTCTTGGCATATCTTCACAGAAAAGATGGAACTTGAATGGCAAATTGAAAGATAGGTAAAAAATAAAAGGTGGGCAAAGTCTGGTAATTTGATAATAGGAAAAATGAAACAGAATTATATATATAGTTCTTTAAAACTCTCTCTTTAAGTTATCAAGCATAAGTCATGAACTCCCAAATAAAAAGATGTATCTATTTATAAGCATGGTATAGGACTCCAAGAAAGAGCCTCGAATGAGCAGATAAGAACCAAGTACACTCCTCTTCCCAAAAGTCATCTAGGATTAACCTCAGAACCTCACACTTTCTATAAAGTAGAATGCCCCCTTCCTACAGGCGAAGGGTGAATAAGCAGGAGGTTGGGAGATACAGAAGCACCAGTCCAGTGAATCAAAAAAGAATTCATGGGATGAAAAAGAAATCTAAGAGATGGGCCAGTGAAAGGGTCAGAAACGGGTTAAGTGGAGTCAAAAGAAGTTCCATTTAGATTTCAACCAAGATCAGTACTAGCTATTTCTCAAAAGCTTTTAAGACTTCATGTAACTTAGCAACTGACCTATGTTTGTTTTTTGTTTTGTTTTTATCCAAGTCAGTTTCTCTGTAGTTAATATCAGCGGGGGGGGGGGGGGGGGGGGGGTTTGGTTTTTGTC
>SJYT01016002.1:0-98879 GCA_006410635.1 Cephalophus harveyi | reverse complement strand
CCTGGCGTGCTGCGATTCATGGGGTCGCAATGAGTCGGACACGACTGAGCGACTGAACTGAACTGAACTGAACTGAAGCTAATCTGGCTGGTAGGTCAGGAGAGCCAGATTGGGAACCAAGGGCTGTCTGGTTTCAAAGTCTTCCTGTCCCACCTTAATGTTTCTGTACAGGGCACTTCTACTTCCAGAGACAGGACTTGAGGAATGATCAAAAAGAATGTTCAACCAGGTCAGTTTGGGGACTTGCACTTTCAATAAACAGATCAAACTAGTGCAGCTGAGCCAAGAGGGCTATTCAGCCTAAATTATGATGAGGCAAAAACTTTGATACACCCTTGCCTAGGTTAGTTGGTAAAGAATCCACCCGCAACACAGGAGACCCTGGTTCGATTCCTGAGTCAGGAAGATCCACTGGAGAAGGGGTAGGCTACCCACTCCAGTATTCTTGGGCTTCCCTTGTGGCTTAGCTGGTAAAGAATCCACCTGTGATGCAGGAGCCCTGGGTTCAATCCCTGGGTTGGGAAGATCCCCTGGAGAAGGGAAAGGCTGCCCACTCCAGTATTCGGGCCTGGAGAATTCCATGGACTGTATAGTTCATGGGGTTGCAAAGAGTCAGACACAACTGAGGGACTTTCACTTTCACTTATCTGGTAGCCCACTGACAAATGAGCCAGGCTTTCAAATCTGGAGCCCATCCACCCACCACCGATGCTTAGCCAACTTCCCAGGTGTCCTGCAGCTTCTTTTCACCCCTCAGGAAGAATCCTCCTACTCAAAAGACACCCACTTCTGCCACAGTCCAACCTAGTGTAGCACCTGAGATACCGCACAGAGGGGACCTTGAAAAGTGGCCATATCTCTGGGGGATGTCATTTATGCTGAGTTCATTAGAAATTAATTTGATTCATTCCCTTTTTAAGAAATGATCATCTAAGAACACAGAGAAATGGAACCTTTCATGGGTTGCGTATTTTTAAAAGAAGAGGGGCACTAGGTTAAGTAAAATAGTAAGAGCACTGGGTGGAGAGTCCAAAGCCCTGGGTTCTGATTGCAGCTGTGCTTCTCTGTGGATTACTTCTCTCTTTTCAGCTGCATGAGCGTCAGGGTTTTTTACATCTCAGGTCCTGGAGTGGCAGTGTTGCAAGAAGGGGGACCTCTTCCAGGGCCCAAGAGTGGGCTCTTATCTAACACTGAGAAATTAATTGTCCAAGGAGACGCATGTACTGACAAAGGAAGAGACTTTGTTGGGAAGGACTGTCCAAGGGGAGAGCAGGGGAATAAGTGAATCCAGCAGGACTGCTCTGCCACGTGGCTTGCAGTTTCAGGTTTTTATGGTGATGGGATTAGTTTCCGGGTTGTCTCTGGCCAATCATTCTGACTCAGGGTCCTTCCTGGTGATACAGGCATTGCTCAGCCAGGATGGATTCCAGCGAGGAGGATTCTGGGAGGTTGGTAGGACATGTGGTATCTCCTTTTGACCTTTCCCGAATTCTTCTGGTTGGTGGTGGCTTGTTAGTTTCATGTTCCTTACCAGGACCTCCTGTTGTGAAATAACTAATGCAAATGGTTACTATAGTATCTGGCCAGAGTGGGTCGTTTCAGTGTTTCCGGTAACAGCAGGAAGCAGGTCTGGAAAGGCAGCTCTCTGAAAAAAGGGGGGTCGGGATCTTGCTTAGCCACTAGGTATTATGAGGTCTCTGAGTGAAATTTTTTGAAAGTGAAAGTGAAGTTGCTCAGTCGTGTCTGACTCTTTGCAACCCCATGGACTGTAGCCTACTAGGCTCCTCCATCCATGGGATTTTCCAGGCAAGAATACTGGAGTGGGTTGCCATTTCCTTCTCCAGGAAACCTTCCCAACCTAGGGATTGAACCTGAGTCTCCCACATTGTAGGCAGACATTTTACCATCTGAGCCACCAGGGAAGTCCCAAGGGAAAGTCCTGAGTCCTAAGTGAAATTTTTTAGGGCACCCAATTAGGGGTAGAAGTCAGTGAATGAATATGTAACCCTGGGAGCAACTATCAACACCCACTGAGAAATTCAGAAAGACTAAATTCATGTGGCTTTCCCCTCACCTGTGAGGGGAAAAGGGCTGTCCTTGTCTTTGCAGACATCCAGGCCCCGCTACCCTTCTGTGCAGTGATGTGAGTGGCCATGGTTTCCCTTCCTCAACAAAGAGTGCTCTTAACTGAGAAACATTTTTGAATAGCTTGCTTGCTGGTTAAGTCAAACAGAATGAAGCATCTCTATTCAGTCGAGAGATTGAATGCAGCATCAGCTTCCTTCAAGGCACTGTGAGTGATACAGAGAAGCCTGAAAGAAGACACACACAGAGAAGAAATCTCTCCTTGAGCACCAACTTGTGTCAAGCCCGGTGCTAGAAAGTTTGCGTCCATTCTCTCACCATTACAGAGTGGCAAGAAACAAATTGCCATGAGAGATGCAAATGACCGTGATGATAGTAATAGTCATTATGGACATAATGTGCTATGGAAAAGTTTCTTCATTTCCCTCTCCACCTTTCTTAGTTTTCCCCTAAGCATCCTGGCTTCTATTTCCTGAGCTTCCTTCCTGCTGTGCAGGGCCTCTGAGCCTGTCTTTGGTCTTAGTCATAAAATGATTCTGGGAAAGAGAAGAGATTGGTCTCAATAGGCTGAGATCCCCAGTGTGACCTTGACCCAAATGGAGACTTCCATGGAGAAAAGCAGGAAAGAACAGTTCCCGGAGGATGGTGCATTAAGGAAAGGGCATCCCCAGGAAGTGATTCATCACCCGTGACATTTAAAATGAATCTGGGAAGAGCCAGCGGACCGGGACCCACAGAAAGGAGTTCCCTGACTAATGCCCAGAAGAATGAACTGGATGAGTCCCTTCCAGGACTCATCTATCTCTCCCCAGCTTCTACCCTACTGTGGCACCGCCTAAGGACTCCCAAGTTTTAATCCCAATTATATTCTCCATTTACTACTTGACCTTTGATCTCTTAAGTAGTATCTACACAACCCCAAAACATCTTATCAGCTGAATCAGAAGATTTTGCCAATCATTTTCCTAGAGCGCTGGGCTCCAAATTTCTGGATCAGCTTGAAAGGATGCTTTTATTGAATTGATTAAATTGGCCACATGTTTTTCCTTCATTCCAGCATGGCCTCAGGTCCATATCTGGTTACAGCACTGGAGCCTAGAGGAAAGATGAATGAGAAACGAATGTGCATTTTTTTTTTAAACCCACAGTTCTCCTGACTGCACTTTGCTTGAAGAAAGTAGAGTGGGTATACTAGGTTTCCATGAGCCAAATCTATGGAAAGGGCCCCCTCCCTGTTTGATGTAACAGTTATAATTCACAGGGCATTTGACAGTTTATGAAACACTGCCACATTATCATTTCATTGACACTCTGCAAAATAAGATATTATTTTTCTTATCTCACAATCAAGAATCTATATTCTCTCACCCATAGGGATCACCTGTCTCAGGTATAATCTAAATAAAATTTAGCCTTCTTGTGCCTGTTATCAGGCTCAACTTTTGGGATCTGAGATTTGGGGATCATTCATACCCAAAAGGAAGCAAATCTGACTCCAAAAAAGACTTGGAGTCAAAATGATTCCTCTGTCCATGGGATTCTCCAGACAAGAATACTGGAGTGGGTTGCCATGCCCTCCTCCAGGGATCTTCCTAGCCCAGGGATCAAACCCAGGCCTCCTGCACTGCAGGCAGATTCTTTACCATCTGAACCCCCAGGGAAGCCCGAGAACTCCCTTATTCTGTGCTTATCCTCATCTGGAGGTCTGGGAGCCTGGAGCCGCTGTGAGGACCCAGAGCAGTCTCATAACCAGGGATTAATCAGGTCAACCACTGGTCTGCTGGGTCAAACGTTGCTTAGGGACAAATAAAATGGGACTTCTCTGTCTTCTGTGCTTGCAGCTTCACCTCTTCCTAATCACTAAATATTGGAGTGCCCAGGAGGCTATCTTTAGCCTCTTTGGACTCTATCTATACTCACTCCCCTAAAGCAGGGATCCCCAGCCTCCAGGATCTAATGCCTGATGATTTGAAGTGGACCTGAGGTAATAATAAAAGAAATAAAGTGTACTATAAATGCAATGCACTTGAATCATCTCCAAACCACCCCCTGCCATATCTGTGAAAAAATGTCTTCCACGAAAGTGGTCCCCGGTGCCAAAAAAGTTAAGGGCCACTGCCGAAAAGTGTTTCTTATGCGTGTAGCCTTGAATTCCCACTCTGAGCTCTAAGCTCATATAAATAAATGCCGTGAGGACAGAGACTGTCTTCATTCAACTGTCCATCATCCCTCATGGTACCTGCAGCAATACTGAGGCAGCCGGTGTGGGTGAGAGATGCTGCACGACATTCTCTGCTTCCCAGATGCCGAGGTGAGATTGGTCCTGCAGCCTGGAGGGTCCAGTCCTCGTGGCTCAGGCCCGTGGTTCTGCTCTCAGGACGCTTGAGGGTGACCTGTCCCTGCGGCATTCCAGGGATCTGTCCATCTTCACTCCTACATGAGCGCCACACTTCTCCCAGGCTTGACCAAAATACCAACACCAACACAGATTTTTCCGCTCCCACACAACTGGAGACAAAAACAGCAGAGATTATTCAGCTCAATCAGAAAAATTTCCGGAATAAATCCAAGAGGCTCCTGGAATAAGACAGAAGGGGATTTCTCTGAGACTCAGCAGAGACAGTTGATGTAAGTTACCACTGGAACAGTAGACCCATGTGGTTGGTAGGTAGCCTCTAAAATAACCCCCAAGCATCCCCACCCTCGGTATTCACACGTTTGTGTAATCCCCTCCCTTTGAATGTGGGCTGTATGTATTGACTCACTTCAAATGAATAGAATATGGCAGAAATGATGGTACACCATTTCCAAGATTTAGCTATAAAAAGACTATGGCTTCCTTTGGAGGCTGTCTCTGCTCTCTGAAGAAGAAGGCAGCTGCCACGCTCAAGGCAGCCCCACGAAAAGGCACACGTGGAGAGGACCTGAGGCCAGCCAACAGCCGCGTGAGTGAGCGTGAAGGCAGAGTCTCCGCCAGTGGAACCCGGAGCCCCAGCTGACAACCTGACTGCATCGTCAGGGAGCTTGAGCCAGAACTGCTGTTTAAGCTGCTCCCAGATTCCTGACCCACTTAGAACTGTCAGATAATAAACATCCGCTGTTCTCAGCTGCTGTACATGTACTAGAAAGCAGAGACATCACTTTGCTGACCAAGGTCCATCTAGTCAAAGCTATGGTTTTTCCTGTAGTCATGTATGGATGTGAGAGTTGGACCATAAAGAAGGCTGAGCACTGAAGAACATGCTTTCAAACTGTGGTGCTGGAGAAGACTCTTGAGAGTTCCTTGGACTGCAAAGAGATCAAGCTAGTCAGTCCTAAAGGAAATCAACCCTGAAAATTCATTAGAAGTACTGTTGCTGAAACTTAAGCACCAATCCTTTGACCACTTGATACGAAGATTTGGCTCATTAGAAAAGACCCTAATGCTGGGAAAGTTTGAGGGCAAGAGGAGAAGGGGTGGCGGAGGATGAGATGGTCAGATAGCATCACCAATTCAATAGACGTGAATTTGAGCAAACTCTGGTAGACAGTTGAGAACAGATGAGCCTGGTGTGCTGCAGTCCACGGGGTCACAAAGTGTCAGACACAGCTTAGCAACTGAACAACAACAATGTTTTGGGGTGACTTATAACACAGTGATAGATGATCACTAATACACCAACTTCAACAAGGATGGACCCCACAGCTATGGACACCAATTTAGCTGTTTCCCACTGTTGTTTGAATGTTAACACTCACGTTCAGTTGTGACACATATGTTCAGCTCAGTTGTTAGGTACATGTTGGTATTTCATTTCGTATATTTGGATGCTAAACACAGTACTGAAATACAAAATATTCATTTCAACGCATAGGAAAGCTCTCGGATACTGCGTTACCTGGGTGGGTCCCCAGGAGAAAGCCCTCTGAAGCAAATCTTAGGTGCCAACATGTTACCAGCAATGCAATCCCAGGACAACCAGGGTTAGGCAGGGGAGGGAAAAAATGAGGGGAAGGATGGAGACAAATGCAAGGTGGTAATTACCAAGCTGGCTTCAACTTCATCAGCCAGCACAGCCAGCCGTTCATTCACACCGGAAGTCTCCAGAAAGACCATATGGAGTCAGGGCACCTGAAACAGTCTAGGAGGGGGAGAAAAAGGGAGTCATTCATTTGTTGGTTCCTTCCTGTCTCTCCTTGTGGTCAGACTCCATCCAACAGGACATTACAACCTCCCTAAACCTGCAAGTTATGTTAGCCAGCTCCTCTGGGGAAACCAAGTCTCTTGCAGGGACCTGGGGCTTCCCCTAAAACCAAAGCCTCTTTAGGGGCATCTGGTCACCCTTGGGCACCAGAGCTGTGGTGGCTACAACCACGGCAGATGCAATGAGGCTTTGCCAAAGTCTGGCCCTCACTCTGGGGAGCTGGGACAGATGGCAGTGTTAGGAGACGAGGTGACAGAGGAAGCAGCTGGGGTTCTTCGTTGATCAGACAGCCAAGAACTGGAGGGTAGGTGAGGCTGAGCAAATCAGGGAGGAATATAAACTGGGTTTGGAACAGATGTACACACAGATGAACACCTACTCATGAAGATGCTACTTTTATATCTGAACTGTGTATATATATATAATATATACATTATATAGAATGTGCATATACATTACATAATATACACATGCTATATAAAATACATAGTATAAATAGTATGTATACATTACATAATGTGTACATGCTATATAAAATATATACATTTTATATATAATATATGTACATACATTCAAGTGTTACCTGTATTGACTCAGACTTTATTATTTGTCCCTGAGGAAGAGCCCACCCTATACAGGAGGCTTAGGAGAGAGGTTGTGTGTGTGTGTGCGTGCGCACACACTCTGTGTGCTGTGTGCTCAGTAGCATCTGACTCTTTCCAGCCCCGTGGACCGTGGACCATGTTATTACATAATGTGTACATGCTATATAAAATATATACATTTTATATATAATATATGTACATACATTCAAGTGTTACCTGTATTGACTCAGACTTTATTATTTGTCCCTGAGGAAGAGCCCACCCTATACAGGAGGCTTAGGAGAGAGGTTGCGTGTGTGTGTGCGTGCACACACACTCTGTGTGCTGTGTGCTCAGTAGCATCTGACTCTTTCCAGCCCCGTGGACCATGGCCCACCATGCTCCTCTATCCATGGGATTTCCCAGACAAGAATCTGGAATGGGTTGCCATTTCCTCCTCCAGGGGATCTTCCTGAGCCAGGGATCAAACCCACATCTCTTGCATCTCCTGCACTGGCAGGTGGGTTCTTTACCACTAGTGCCGCCTGGGAGAAAGAGGTTACACATTTTATATATATACATATATATATATATAACACATAATACACATCTATGTATATATACACATTAAATATATTTGATGTATATATAGACACACACATTCAGGTATTACTTTATTGACTCAGACTTTATTATTTGTCCCCAAGAAAGAGCCACCCCATATAGGAGGCTTAGGAGAAGCTCCTGTGGCTCTGAGCAGTTTCATTTCATGGAGACCTCCTTATTCCTCTGGAGAATTCCACTTTCCTGGAAACTTAATATCATTTAATTCCATTGTCTGGTTTCATATCATGATGTCACCAAGAACACAGGAAGATGGGAGCTGACCCAGGATGAGACTGCAACTAAAACCCAAATCAATCCTACACAGAGCTCTGGAGCTAAGACGGCCCTTCAGAGTTGTCCCAATGTGAAGACAAGGGGCTTTGTGTATTGGCACCTCGCCTATATTGGCGAGGCATGGGGCAGGTCACTCCCTGAGGGGACTGGAACCTTGGACACCTGCTGCCAGAGCCAATAGCAATAAGAGGCACAATCTTGAACCCTTCAAAGCCAGTGCTGCTGGTGACCAGGGTTGGGAACTTCAGCCCCCAAAAGGGGCTCTAGGGACTTCTCCAGAGGTCCAGTGGTTAAGACTTCACCTTTCAGTGGGTTCAACCTCTGGACAGAAGCTAAGATCCCGCATGCCTTGAGGTGGATCCCACATGCCTCGAGGCAAAAAAAAAAAACAACAGAAACAATACTGTAACAAATTCAATACAGGCTTTAAAAATGGCCCACATTAAAAAAAAAAAATCTTAAAAAGGGGGGTGGTATCTAGGTGGGATGCCAGCATATTCATGAGAGTTGGCTACTGTCTTGACTAACCTTCACATGATAAGAATTACAACTTAGCCATCTCTGGTTTTCCTCCCAAAATGAGCACACTGATTCACCGTAGACTTTTCTTCAGAGTCAAAAAGGCTTCCTGTTAGTTGTCATAAAATATTCTCAAGAAGTGTTGAGAATGACCACGTGATGTTACTTTCCAGAGTCAGATGATTCCTGGATTCATCAGAGTGACAGGGACAGGAGCGAGGCCACAGGTAACCCCAAATTCCAGGAAGTTTGCCTTTCCAAATACTCTGAAATACAAATGTACCTTTCTTAATCACCATGCCGAGATTTCCTTGTCCCTCCTGACCAAAGGATAAACCCAGATATGTGCTCCAGATGAAGAAACCACTGTCCTTTTGCCTCCTTAGACTCAAAGAAACTAGTAAAATAAAATATAAACTCACTCCTAGCTCAGAAATCTCATAACCTTCCCCCCACCACAGGTATGGCCAACCTTTTGATTCTCCATTACCTACCCCCATGTTCCTCCTTCAGTCCCTGCTGCCACAAAGATTTCGGGATCCTGTCACTGTGCCGGGGTCCTCAACCTTCACTTACTCCTCCTGCCTCTAGAACCCGGTGGTTCCGCAAGGCCACTACTTCTCAAAGTGCAGACTGAATGCTTTGGGGTCTGAACAGCAGGGAATGGACTCCTACCTACCCTGACTTTTTTCAGAGCAGCTGCTTTGTTTTTTATTTTGTTGTTGTTGTTGCTTTTAAATCTGTCTTACACACTGATCTTTATGTAAGATGTTTTCTGAAGAAAGGTCAAGAAAATCAATTTGAAAGTCTCTTTTCTTGTTCAACCTTGAAGTGTTTAGCATCAATGATAGCAAATTGAACATCAAGCTGACCTCTGTTTCAGTGACCAGGCTTCCTCTTTCTGAGTCCAGACTTCCATCTCTTTGACACTTGCAAATTTCCCACTTTAGCTGAGAAATTTTGGGCTAGAGCCCTTAGCTGTATCTAGCTGGCATTGCATAACCTTTTTTCTTTCCTCCGTCATGTTCCCTCTACAGTTGCCTTCTATTGTGGCAATATTTACTTACATCTCCATTTCTGGCATAATGTTTTCATTTTTCAATAAATACATTTCAGGTCTCCAAGTGAATAAATTTAAAGAAAATAATGAAGTAAATAATACAGCAGACTCACACAGTTATGGCCAAGAACATGAAGGTGGTCCAGGAATGAATGCCATCCTCCATGGAACCTCTTGCTGGGCATCCCATCTGTGGTCCATCACCACCATCATCCAAATGCAGCCCAGCAAGAGTTCTCCACCTGATTCTGCATAAGAACCAGAGACCCTAATTCAGTATGTTGGAGGTCGAGCCCAGGAATCTGAATTCTTAACTGGCTCCTCATCTTACTGTCAGCTTATATCACCAGGGTTTCCCTGGTGGCTCAGATGGTAAAGAATCTGCCTTCAGTGTGGGAGACCTGGGTTTGATCCGTGGGTTGGGAAGATCCCCTGGAGGAGGGCATGGCAACCACTCCAGTATTCCTTCCTGGAGAATCCCCAAGGACAGAGGATCCTGGCAGGCTACAGTCCATGGGGTCCCAAAGAATCGGATACGACTGAGCAACTAAGCACAGCACACAGCTTGTTCTAGCGTCTGATGATCCCCTCACCGGCATATTAATTATCTAGGTCCACCAGACCAGGAGTTCTTCAAGGTTAAAAAAAAAAAAAAAATCATCTCTCTCTTACACTTAGCTGGGCTTAAGACATAGTCCACAAATAAATGTTTGGAGAACAAAGTCTGACAGGTAGGGCAGAAATGAAAGGAAATCAGAAAGTGTCAAGCTGAGAAAGGTCTTTCCACTATGTTGGGTTGGCCAAAAACGTTAGTTTGGATTTTTCCATGACGTTATATAGAAACACCTGAACAGACTTTTTGGCCAACCCAATACCAATAGCTGATGAAATTCACAGCAGTTGAATTCCTTGTGCACAGCCCTTGGCCACAGAGAAGGCCAAATACAATATCTAGGCTCCAGCTCATAGTTTTGGACCACTGCCTCTTGAGTTGGCCAGCTTCTGGGACTGGACTAGAAGTTGACAAAAACTTAGATCACAGGTACATAATTCAGTTAGTTTGACTCACTCTGTCCCACTGTGTAATTTGAAGCTCTGAAGTTTTGCAAAAGCATAAGGGATATTATGTAAAAGAGCCTGGAAAGATCTGCAGACTGCAAGGAAAAGAACAAACAGATGTACTCTAAGGAATCTGTAGCAACGTCTTCAAATGCAGATGTGAGGCATTAAAGCAGCCCTGGAGCCAAATGAATGAAATGCCTTAGTGACAGCAGAAAGTTGAGCCCTCCTGCCATGTCGAGAATGTGAGATCTTGTGTGACCATCTTTAGCCATCCCTGTGTCCTGACTGTGTTGTCTGGATATACAACTCCATTAAAGACCTCTCTGGGAGTCAGTTTAGTGCAGTAGTTAGAGCATCTGGGCTTTAGAACCAGATTCCTGGGTTCAAATCGTGACTCTGATTTTTTTTTTTCTTTTAATCTCTATAACCTTAGTCAAGGTGATGGCACCCCACTCCAGTTGTCTTGCCTGGCAAATCCTATGGACTGGGGGGGGGGTGTTGGAAATAATTTAGGTAAAGAATGGAATTCAGAGCTCTGTGCTCTGCCTCCATAGGCTGGTTAACTTTAGGCAACTCAGAGTCATTCCTTGTTGGACCTCAGAGTGTGTCACAAACACGATTTGACCAGCCTTCTTGAAAAAGAGGGACATGCCCAAGAGGGTTCCTATAAAGGTAAGTCCTTTTCTATTGCAATTAATGCAGAGGAAGATTTCAGCCTAGAAACCTGAAGCCAGTATTTTCTGCCCTATAATCCATTTCCCAACATGAAAAGATCAAAGAAAGTTCTAGCAGAACACATAGAATAGAAAGTGCTTGTTCTTATCAAATGGATGGTATGATCCCAAGAAAATGCATCTTAGAAGCAAAAGTGGGACTTCCAAATATTTACACATCTCTCCAGGCAGAGGACTGGACCTGAAACAGCTCTGCTGCTACTCATAGCTTGCTGTATTCATTACAGATGCCAAGGGTATAAATTATTTTCAATAAAATATTAATTGCAAGCTAGGAAAATGATATTAAACAAATGATAATAATACTAGTGGGATCCATATTAGCAAAAAGATGCACATGCATGTTGGGGAGGGTCCAAGGAGGACAATTCAAAAGAAAAAAACATGATAATCGGCCAAATGTAAACAAAGACCCAGAAGGCCTGCCCTATGTAAGTGATTTAAATTATGTTTATGTGCTCCTCCTCATTAGGGAGGATGCCCATACCCTTTCTCTGTGGGTGTGTATTTCTATTTAGCTTCTGTGCTCCTCATTCAGGACTTTTGCAGTCTTCTCCAGGTATGTGTTTCTGCCCTGCTTTTGATATACACAAATAAACTTGTTTCTCTGTGTGCTGTCCCATATGTTGTGCTGTGTCTCTAACAATAAACTGTTTGCAGTTTTTGCCTCCTTGAAACATTTGTGTTTTCAAATGGGATAAGAATCAGGCAACTTTGCTTCTAGTCTCTAGCCTCCGGTAGACTGGCAGCTAGGTTCAATCCTTGGGCAGGGAAATAAGATCCTGCTTCAAGACTACTGTCCCTCTGAAAACATTTTCACACACAAAATGGAAATCCATACTTGTATAGCATTCTGAAGGAGAATCGTGTCACAGGACAGCAGTAATGACTCCATGTGAGGGTGTGGGGAAGGCCTTCCTGGGCAGAGATGACGGATTTGGGATCTGAAAGATTAGTGCATGTGAACAGGGGTGTGAAGGAGGCCGAAGGGACAGAGCTTTTGGGGCTGTGGCTGAAGCAGGAATCCGATATTTGATGAAGCTGAAAACCAACACAATGAAGCAAAAGGAGCCAAGGGGAGCGTGGAGTGAGGTGAGGCCAAAGAAGTAGGTAGTAGCCAGACAACATAGGGCCTTACGGTTGAATTTAGTATCAGCTTTGAATTAAAACAAAACAAAACACAACTCAGTGGATTCCAAACGTGTTGGGGCAGGGACAGATGTGGTGGAACTGAATTGTGACCACAGAGCATAACCCAATTTCCATACCTATATACAATGGAATATTACTTGGCCATAAAAAAAATAAAATAGTATCATTTGCAGCAACATGGATGGACCTAGAAATTACCATACTAAGTGAAGTCAAGTTAGACAAAGACAAATATCATATAATATCACTTATATGTGGAATCTAATTTTTAAAAATGACACAAATGAACTTATTTACGATATAGAAACAGACTCACAGATTTTGAAACAAACCTATGGTTACCAAAGGGGAAATGTAGGGGGTAGAGGGATAAATTAGGAGTTTGGGATTAACATATACACACTGCTGCTGCTGCTAAGTCACTTCAGTCATGTCTGACTCTGTGCAACCCCATAGATGGCAGCCCACCAGGCTCCCCCGTCCCTGGGATTCTCCAGGCAAGAACACTGGAGTGGGTTGCCATTTTCTTTTCCAATACAGGAAAGTGAAAAGTGAAAGTGAAGTCACTCAGTCGTGTCCGACTCTTCACGACCCCATGGACTGTGGCCTACCAGGCTCCTCCATCCATGGGATTTTCCAGGCAAGAGTACTGGAGTGGGGTGCCGTTGCCTTCTCTGACATATACACACTACTATCTACAAAATAGATAACTAATAAGGACTTCTAGCACAGGAAACTCTACTCAATAATCTGTAATAACTTATATAGGTAAAGAATCTGAAAAAGAATGAATATATGTACATGTATAATTGTATAATCACCTTGCTGTACACCTGGAACTAACACAACATTGTAAATCTACTACACATCAATGAAATACCAGGCTCCTCCATCCATGGGATTTTCCAGGCAAGAGTACTGGAGTGGGGTGCCGTTGCCTTCTCTGACATATACACACTACTATCTACAAAATAGATAACTAATAAGGACTTCTAGCACAGGAAACTCTACTCAATAATCTGTAATAACTTATATAGGTAAAGAATCTGAAAAAGAATGAATATATGTACATGTATAATTGTATAATCACCTTGCTGTACACCTGGAACTAACACAACATTGTAAATCTACTACACATCAATGAAAAATTTTTTTAAAAGCCATCCAGGCATTGTACAGAAGATGGAAGAGAAGAGTACCAGGAGGGTGAATGATGACCAGAGTAAAGGTCATTGCAGTGATCCAAAGGAGAGCTAGTGAATGCTCTGAAGCCCGAGCGCCATAGAAAGCCTATGTTCCACAACCAGAGAAGCCCCTGCAATGAGAAGCCTAGGCTCTGGCACTAGAGAGCAGCCCTTACCTGCGGCAGCTGGAGAAAGCTCACACACAGCAATGAAGACTCAGCACAGCCAAAATAAATAAACAAAACAATTTTTAAAAACCCCTCAAATCAAGATGCCATGTCACAGATTTCCCTGGTGGTCCAGTGGTTAAGAATCTGCCTTGCAAAGCAGGGGAAGCAGGTTAGATGCCTGGTCAGGGAACTAGGATCCCACATGCTGTGGGGCAACTGAACCCATGTATCACGATAGATCCCACATTACGCAACAAAGATTCCATGCTCTACAACTGAGACCTAACGAAGCCAAACAAATAAATTAAATCAAGTTTTAAAACAAAGATAGCATGTCAAAATACAATGATTTTAGAATCAACTGGTTCTAAAATCAACTGATTTTAGAATCAATCATAATGAATGCATGTTTCACACTTTAAAAATAGATTGGAATTAAGAATACAATGATCTAAGAATTCCAGTGATTTGCAGGGCTTCAAAAGGCATGAAAATATTCCATATTAGTCCAAGAGATCAGAAGAATTAAGGACTTCAAATAAACACTACCTCTTTTTAGCAATATGCCTCTTTCTAAATTAAGACAGAACCACCTGTGAGCTTGAACTAGCCTCCCAGGATATGGAGAGAAATTCCAGCAACTAGGAGGGGATCTGATGTTTGTTTGTGGGATTATCAGGTAGGGATCACACTGAAAGTTAGGATGGGAAATTTGATGGCCATCCCTGACTCAGGTTAATTCTTGATACTAATCACACAGTTTTACCTTCAAATTTCTGGCTGTCTCTGACAGGAAGGTGCAAAGGCCTAGATATTTAGAATTAGTAAATCAGATATTGGTGACTCTCCTTAATGAATCCAGTTAGACACAGAATGGGAGATATGGTGTTCAGAAAAGCCACCCCATTCACCATTCACATCATAACATGAATTAGTACATTCCCTAGCGGGGATGATCTAGCACAGAAAAAGTGGAGTTTTGAGGAAGAATATGGGAGAAAACATTTGGGAACATGGAAACTTGACATCCCATGCTACAGAAGCAAGAGAGAAATGAGGAAGGAACTGGGATAATTCACAGAAGATCCACAAGGTGGGTGGAGAGAAGTCCACGCACCTGCCCCAGACTTAGATGTTAAATACTTTTTGAAATATACATATATGAAATATACAATAAATGAACGTTTTACATACTTCACAATTATAGCTTTACCTCAACCCACTCAAAGTCCTACTTTATAACTTGCAGGCAGAGGAAAACCTAAGAGGGTATGTGATTCTCTGTTCACAATAGGAATAACACAGGTTTCAGGCTGAGAAAGAGAATGAATAAAGACTGACTTTTGCCTGCATCTCAGGTGACTTTTTCCCTTGTATGTGTACACTGATGTTTTGACTTTTATGAAAGACCAGCTCATCTATTTGAGTAGAATATAAGAAAACCAGGGTAAATAAAATGTGAAAGACTGACTGTCAAAGCACAGTTAACTGTCAAATGTTAACTCAGAAGTGAAGGAGATAATGCTGAAACACCGGAGAAAGATCTACATATATACAGAGACAATGCATCAGTGTTTAAACAATGTAATGGCGACTTCCCTGGTGGTCTGCAGTTAAGAACCTGCATGCCAATGCAGGGGACACAGGTTCAATCCCTGGTCGAGGAACTAAAATCCGACATGCCACAGGGCAACTAGGTCTGCACATCTCAACTACAGAGAAGCTTACTCACTGCAGCAAAAAGTTCCCACATGCTGCAACTAAGACCCAAAGCAGTCAAACAAACAATGTAATGTACCAATGAAGAAATGTTCCAAGGAGCAGAGTCTTCAGAATATAACTTTGCTATAGAAATGGATTAAACCACATGGGATCCATTCATCTTCTAGATTTTATTTCAAAAATGTTTCCCAAGTTGTACTTGGTATTGTTAGGTAGTTAGAATAGGAAAAAGGAGTCCAAAATGGCGGTGGCTAAAAGACAAAGAAGGGAAAAGCCTGTGAAAATAGAACAAAGGAAGGTTGGAGAACAGAGTGAAAACCTCAGGTAAAACAAACAGCCCTCCTAGCTAGCCCAATTTACATAGGGCAGGCTCAGGTGAGGAGAAAAAAAAAACATATAAAAAGAGCCAAAATTGGGCCTGGTGCTTCTCTTCTCTTCACGTCTTCGCACGGTCGGCCTGCCCTCATGCCTCGAGTATGTCTTGTCTTTGCTTTCTAAATAAAACTGAGATATAACACGGAGCTGTCACACTGGTCTGTCCAAGGAAACTGCACGGAGTTGTAACACTGGTCCGTCCATTGCTTCAAATTTTTGTTGTGATGAGACAGAACCGAGGAGATCACACACTTGCCCAATAGTATTAACCATATTGCTCTCTGATCTAGGAGCATAAAGCAATATGGTCAATACCAAGTACAACTTGGGAAATACATTTTTAAAATAAAATCTAGAAGATGAATGAATCCCATGTGGTTTGATACATTTCTATGGCAAAGTCTATATTCTGAAGACTGGGAGGGACTAGTCCCTAAATGTGCAAGAGCCAGTTTCTATTATTAAATACGGCAGGTGTAATGACATGGTGTGGCTTTGTTGCTTCCCGAAATGCACAGGCAGACTGCATGGCATGACAAATAGAAAATGACATGACAGGATATTAACACTGAAAAATGGTCTCAAGGCAGAGGAAATGAGGGAAAGAAGCTTTTTCAATCTGACAACTGACCCAAAACATCTATCATAAACTGCAAACATCTTAAATTTTTTAAAAATATGTATTGCTCTGAGCCATCATCAGAGTCACCCTGTGTGAATCATAAGTAGCAAGTATTTAAAGGTTACGAGGAAGAAGAGAACAGAGGTTCAGAANTCAATCTGACAACTGACCCAAAACATCTATCATAAACTGCAAACATCTTAAATTTTTTAAAAATATGTATTGCTCTGAGCCATCATCAGAGTCACCCTGTGTGAATCATAAGTAGCAAGTATTTAAAGGTTACGAGGAAGAAGAGAACAGAGGTTCAGAAAAAGTGAACATGGTTTTCTATAATCAAAAGAAGTCTCTGATAGAGATGACTTTTGCTTCTCTTAAGATATCAATGCTACAAAACAAAATGCCTGGGACATAATAATGTTAACTGTTAACTGCGGGGCGGGGGGGGAGCATAAATTCACCAAATACTAACCAAAATTAAACCAAAATTATTGCTTTTGGTGTCATATTTCAGAAAATAGTTGAAAACTTTGTTGGCTCAAGTAAGTTTGGTTGCTCAGTTTTATGATTTGAAAAATATTAACTTATCCATCTATTTATTTGCAGTATTTATGCCCTTTCACAGAGATAAATCATGAAATGGCACCATTTCAAATATGTAAGCATCATGTAGTAAAAAAAATTAACATATATGAAGGGATTCCCTGATGGTCTAGTGGTTGGGACTCAGCACTTTCACTGCCACTGGCCTGGGTTAATTCCTGGTTGGGGAACTAAGATCCCACAACCCACACAGTGCAGCCAAAAATACATAAAAATTAGCATATGTGATATGTAGTTTATACATTTCTTTGGTTTAACACTGTACTTTTTTAATGGAGTCCAAATAAAAACAAAAGCAACATCCTGGCTGTTATTTTAGAGATATCAATAAATCTGAGATAGCAATGAAATCTTTTCTTATATAGTCAACACAGAGAAAGACAAAGTTATTTTCACAAAATTTTAATCTAACCAAACCTGAGGGGATAATTTAATAAAATTGCTACCATGTAATAGTTATCTATAACAAAGTAATCAAGCACAAAATACCTGTTTTACAAGTAATTTGAAAGGCATCTCATTTGCATGAATCTTAAACACATGCATTTTTCTAATAGCATCATTTTCTGCCACTAAGTTTTCAGTAAATATGTGATTGATAATATTCAGTCATTTTTTGGATTCAAGCTCATGTCTATGAAACAGTGATGTCTAAAGAAATTAAATGGTATTAGAGGATCCAAAAGAAACCAAAACCAAAATAATCATATGATGATTTCTGGGGGGAAAAAATAGCAGCAGCAGCAGCAGCAGCAACTATTTTTGGCTTCCCTGGTGGCACAATGGTAAAGAATCTGCCTGCCAATGCAAGAGACTTTGGTTCAATCCCTGGTTCAGAAAGATCCCCTGGAGAAGGGAATGGCAACCAACTCCTGTATTCTTGCCTGGGAAATCCCATGGACAGAGGAGCCTGGCAGGCTACAGTACATGGGGTTGCAAAGAATCAGACATGACTTAACGACTAAACAACACGAGCAATTACTCTACATTTTTCAATAATCACTAATTGAAAGTACCTATGTTAAGCATCATGAAAAACAGAGTTGCCTTAGAGGTATGTTCTGGACTGAATGTTTGTGTCCCTCCAAAATTCATATGGTGAAACCTACCCCTCAGCCTGATGGTCTTAGGAGGTGGAGTCTTGGAGAAGTGATTAGGTCATGAAGGTGGAGCCCTCATGATTGGGATTAGTGTCCTTATAAGAGACTCCAGGGAACTCCCTCTCCTTTTCTGCCTTGTAAGGACATAGCAAGAAGATGGCCATCTGTGAACCAGAAAGTGGGCTCTCACCAGACACTGAGTCTTCTGATAAAACTTGCTTTTGAGCTTCTCAGGCTCTTGAACAGTGAGAAATAATTTTCTTTTTTTTTTAATAAGCCACCCAATCAATGGTATTCTGTTGTAGCAGCTCAAAGGGTTTAAGACAAGGTACATGCAATCTGATAGAGGAGATGCAAAGTGTACTGTTACTCAAGGAGAGACCATAGAGTCATAGGGTTGTGCACATAATCAGATACCATGTGGGAAGCATCTACCGAGAAGGTGCATACTTCAAGCATTCCCCTTTGACCAGCATTGGGACTAGGGCAGAGAGTGGCTACTTCACTTGCCCAAAATCACACAAAAAATAAATAACAGAGTCAAGCTTCGAGGACCATGTTCTCTTACTACAAAGCCAATCTTCCTAACAATACAGGTTGCCTGATAACATGCTAAATTGCAGATCCAACAAGGCCAGGGTTCTAAATAAACTACAGCAATAGACTGACATTCCTCAGAGCTAACCTTACCAAAACTAATCTCCACTTGCCTGGAGAATCCCATGGATGGAGGAGCCTGGTGGGCTGCAGTCCATGGGGTTGCTAAGAGTCGGACACGACTGAGCAACTTCACTTTCTCTTTTCACTTTCATGCGTTGGAGAAGGAAATGGCAACCCACTCCAGTGTTCTTGCCTGGAGAATCCCAGGGACCCGGAGGAGCCTGTTGGGCTGCCGTCTATGGGGTCACACAGAGTCAGACATGACTGCTGTGACTTAGCAGCAGCAGCAGCAGCATGTGCTAAACGGTCTCTAATTTAAATAATGACTTACTTGGTTAGTGGATTTACCAATGCATTAATAAGCCATTAATATCTAATTATACATGTGGATACCAGCCTAATAATAGCACCATTGTGTGTGTGCATGCTCTGTTGCTGTGTCGTGTCCAACTCTTTGTGACCCCATGGACAATAGCCTCCCAAGCTCCTCTGTATCATTAGGGTGGAAATAAATGCTCCACAGACAGGGGCTCCTGAACAAAGATGGATCAATGAGAAGCAGATAGACTCCAAATAAAATAAAAATTCTGCAGCAAAGAATGTTTCAGCACAATTAAGAAAAGTAGGATAGGAGTTAGAGATGGAGCCACCTGGCAAAAGACAGATTAGAACAGGTATGCAACCACTGGCCCACCGTTGCTTTTTTTTTTTGGACTGTGCCTTGAAGCTTATGGGATTTTAGTTCCTATGTACCCAGGGCACTGGCAGTAAGAAAGTCAGGTCCTAACCACTGGGCCACCAGGGAGTTCCCCCCACCTACTCCTCTTCTCTGGTCTTCAGTCTACATGACCAGTGCAGCTTACATTCCTATCAGCTGGTACGCTCACTGGGGAAACTGTCATAAAAAGTCTTATTTTAGAATATGGCCACCTTCCCCTGTCTTGCAAAGAAAGGTCTTTGCTCTGTTCAGCACAAGCTGGAGTGGGCTGGAGGAGGCAACAGGCATGAAACAAAGGGGAATTGAGGGTCTCCATTTCTGTTCAAGGAAGCACCAGTGTGGGCGTGGAAGAAGCCAGCCAAAAGTGAAGGGCTCCCAACAGTGATCAGGTAAGATGGAGCAGTCAGGTGCAGGAGGCTGAAATGGCAAAGGGTTCCTGGGGCTCTAGAACAATCTGCAAGAAGATTTGAGGCCTCCAGCAGCCAGGAGAGATGATGGAATGGGCCAGCTGTTCTAGGTGCCTGTTAGTTCATCCAGGTTCACAGAATTCAACCTGATAGAGTAGGTCAGCCAAGTGGAATTTTACACGTATTTGACTTCTGTATCAACCAGAGTCCTGGCAGGATACGGATGGCAACTCAAGCCAAGTAAAAGAGGAGAGACAATAATAAGAGACTATTTATAAAGAAGCGGTCAGAATAAGAAGAAACTAACCAGAGATGGCGTGGTACCCCAGGGCTAGCAACACTGGGAGCCCATTACCATTCCTGAACCCAAAAGGAGAAGAAGAAGTATCATACTGCTGCCTCCAGGAAAGTAACTATATAAAGAGATGCTCCCTAGTGGGAGCTGTGGCCTTTGGTACAGGGACACAGCCATCTGTAGCAAGGCAGCAAGGAAGAAGCCAGGGAAATAGACACCCCGCCACTCTTCCAGGCGGTGCATCCTGAAGCCAGAGGGCAAGGGTGGTCCTGAGGCCCAAAGTAGAGTGAAGAATGACGAGTGGATCAGGATGGGGGACAAGGGGTGGGTGCAATGTAACAAGCTAATTTTACACGCCTCCCAAAAGTATTCTCACCCTTCTCCATCCTACTCTGTACTTGCGTGGACCGTATCGAAGGCTTCCCATGATCTCAAGCTTCTAGCTGGGGTTAGCCATTGGCAAAGACAAGGATGTGAACACAGTATTTGTTTTTCTGGTCATCTCGGGCTAAGTGTGTCCCTCCACAAAGGGAGGCTGACTCTACACAGCTTTCCTTTCAGGCTCCGGTAACGCTCTCTCCACTTGTCCTTTCTGATTATGTCACCGTCTCCTGTGGCCACCCTACAGCCCCATACCTTTGTAAAGAGCTTTTTCTTTTTGTTTACATTCCTTTGACTTACCAGTTCTAGTGTGTTGCCTTTTTCCTGTTGGGACCCTGATGAATTCACTTTATAAGGATGATTTTTCTAAGGTGACATTTTTCTACAGTCATACAGCTCCAATTTTTTAATAGAAATTAATGAGAAATTGGAATTTATTTACCAGAAATCCATTTTTACATTTTACAAACCCTTTCAGAGTATATACATCCCACTCCTTACGGGATACCTGGACAAGGAAGAGTTCAATAGAATTATTTTCTTATACAAGTGGGGAACATAGAGATGAGGACCTTCCTTTCTTCCATGACCGTGAGACTCTGCTACTGTTGGTTCTGAACTTCAGCATAAGTAAATGTCTCCCCATGCTAACATGAAAAGCAAACTGACCATTTAGCTTAACTATTCAGCAAAATATGGGCTTCCTGGATGGTGCTAGTGGTAAAGAACCCACTTGCCAATGCATGAGACTTAAGAGACACGGGTTTGATCCCTGGTTCTGGAAGATCCTCTGAAGAAGGAAATGGCAACCCACTCCAGAATTCTTGCAGAGAGAATCCCATGGACAGAGGACCTTGGCGGGCTACAGTCCATAGGGTTGCACAAAGTCGGACATGACTGAAGCAACTTAGCACACACACACACACATTCAGCAAAATATGGATTGAAGGGCTGTTAATCTCGAGTTGGAATTCCAATTGTGTCTTTCCTGCCTTAAAAAAAAAAAATAAACCATAATGGTAAAAAAAAAATGTATAGTATATGTATAACTAAATCACTTTTTGTACAGCAGAAATTAACACAACACTGTAAAACAACCATAATTCAATAAAAAAAAAAATTATATGGCTCTCCATTGTGTATAGAATGAAATAAAGCCCAAGGCATACGCTCCAAAGCCCTTTGAGATCCACCCCTAAATTGTTCTCTTCTCACCTTGCTCTCCAAGTGAATATCCTTCATTCCGTCTACCCCAGACTGCTACAAGCCTGTTCCCTCTCCACCTCTTGCCTTTGCATCTCTGTGACCTTTTGTCTGAAATATATTTTCATCTCCAGCTGTCAAAACCTACTAGAAATGCAAAAACTTGTACATAAATCTTCACAGAAGCTCAACTTTTAATAGCCACAAGCTGGAAACAATCCAAATGTCCATCAATAGTTGAATGGATACACAAATTGTGGTATATCCATACAATGGACTCTACTCAGCAACAAAGAGCACACTCTTGACCCGTGCAGCAACAGAGATGAATCTTCAAATCATTACACTGAGTGAAAGAAGCCAGATGAAAAAGAGCATATACTGTATAATTTCATTTATATAAAATTCTAGCAATTGTAAATTAATTTATAGTAGCAGAAAGGGGATCAAGAGGCTGCCTGGGGATGAAGACAGAGAAATATAAGGAGTTTTACCAAGGGCCTCGAGAACTCTGTGACAGTGAAAGTATAGTCACTCAGTCGCGTCCTATTTTTTTTAACCTCATGGACTGTAGCCCACCAGGCTCCACTGTCCATGGAATTCTCCAGGCAAGAATACCAAAGTGGGTTGCCATTCCCTTCTCCAGGGGATCTTCCTGACCCAGGGATCAAACCCAGGCCTCTCTCATTGCAGGCAGATTCTTTACTGTCTTCCCTTGTGGCTTCCCCTGTGGTTCAGCTAGTAAAGAATCCACCTGCAATGAGGGAGACACGGGTTCAATCCCTGGATTGGGAAGATCCCCTGGAGAAGGAAACGGCTACTCACTCTAGTATTCATGCCTGGAGAATTCTATGGACTGTACAGTCCATGAGGTCTCAAAGAGTCAGACATGACTGAGCCACCTTCACTTTGGTTTTCACTTTCTTCACTATCTGAGTCACTAGGGAAGTCCGAAAACTCTTTGAAGGGTGATAAAAATGCATGTTAATCTGATTATGATGATGGCTTCACTGGTTTATACCTTTTTCAAAACTCACAAAATTGAACATTTTAACTATGTGCACTTTATTGTACACAACTATACCCCCAAAGGTATAAGAAGAAAAATACGACAAGCAAACTTGAAAAATTATTGGCAGCAAGTCAGAAAAAGAGTATTAGTCATAATATACTAAATGCGCCAACAAAGAAAAAATATACAAAAAATAAAACAATGGAAAATGGGTACAGAGCACAAGTAGGTGATTCAGAAACAAAAGCAAATGACAAACATGCTTGCCTATAAGTGTTTTGCTGGAACAGAATGTAAAAATACACGCTGTTCACCAAGGAGTCTGAAGGACCAGCATCTGTAGAGATCATCAGTGAGGTGTGAACCTTCTGGTAGGGAAAGGGCTTCTTCCCAGCATCCTAGCAACATTCTCAGCCCTTTTGCCTTCATCCCACCAGGCTCAGCATCCTGAGCGATACCCAGCATGTCAGGTCACCAAATTCCTTATGTGAAACTGATCCCATATTTAAACGTGTCCTTCAATTGTACCTTTTCAATCCAAGTCATCATTGGAATGTGAACATATTCTGTTCATAGGTACATTTATTCCAGTGCAATACCTAGAGGGGTGGTCACTAGTCCTCGAGCCAGGACAGACCCTCCCTTTGGCTTTGAAACAGCCTGCATTCTGCCACAGGAGGGGCACGCCTCCCCGCTGGGGAAACACAAACTCCTGGAAGTCATAAAGTGGTGTCGTCATCGCTCTTCCCCCGGGAACCCAGCACAGAGCTGCCTGCTCGGCATCATCGGGAAGAATATCTTGAGATTGAGCACAGCACCTACCAAAGCCCTGTCTTCTACTTTTAAAACTGATCTCTCACAAGAAGCCTGCGCTAGAATGATGATTAATCTAGCATCATTCCCCTTATTCTCAGTCTGAAGCAGCAGGGGTTGGCCGTGGCGCGCCTGTGCTCCAGGTGGCCCTCTTCCTCAGAAAGGAGAGGAGACCGTCCCCGTCCCCGCCCCGCCGTCCCCGCTCAGCTGCAGCAGTCAGTCCCCGGCGCCCCAACCGCTTTGAAAACGCGAGCCGGAGGCACTTCCGCCCAAGCCGCGGCGGGGGCGCTCGCTCTGCGATCTGACTGCTCGAAGGCTTGCCCGTCGTCTTCTCCCCCATCCACCGGCTTGTTCCACTCGGTTTGCCCTCATTGGCCTGAAACTGACAGAGGGCTAGAGCCGAGCTGGACGCGGGGAGGGGCGTGGAGGAGGGGCGAGGCCGGAGGAAGATTCGAGATGGAACAAGCCGAGGTGACCAGGCAAGAAACAAGAACATCCAGTAGAGGAGGGAGACAAAAAGTTGGACAGCCGGGGACACCCCAAAGCTGCTGAAGACTTTATGAAAGGAAAAAACGGATGAACGGAGGATGGCTCATTTATTATTAACAAACAAGTAGCATAATGAATATCATTATTAAAAAGCATTTTGTGCATATTAAATGTAGTTATATTCTAAATATTGTCCTCCCCTTGGCCAGCCTGTATCAATCTTCCTTCAGAAGTCAACTATTTCAATTATTACCACTGCCCTCTATCAAAACCCCACAGTCACCACCTTGATTCCGTATCTCTTCTAGGCTTCATCTCCAAGAAGACATTGTTAAGATATGATTTTCTACCTTTATTTTTTACTGTCTGTCTCCCTGCACTAGAACATATGCTTTACAAAGACACGGATTTGTGTGTTTTGTACACTGATGTGAACAAGTACCGAGTTCATTATAGATGCTCAATAAATATTTATTGAGAAAAAACCGTAATACTAAACGAGAACAAGAGAGGGAGTCCCCTTCAATGCACCACGCCTGCTTCCTGAAGAATTCCTCTCCCCATCAGCTCTTTCTCTCCTCCATGGCTTGTAAGAGAGGTGAAGAAAATCACACGAGAGGCAAAGAAAACCTCATTTCAAGCCATGACCTTTGCCTTTCCCTTTGAGCAGGCTTCCAGCAGCAGAGAAGCTAGAACTGAGAGCCCCACTTTGGAGTTCCCAGCTGCTGCCCCCTGGCCCTTGGAACCCAGGCAGCATCCTCCCATGTAAGTGCATAATCAGAGCAGCAGAGTTGAAAAGATCAAACCCTCTCATTTTACAGATGCGGACTCTGCGACCCAGTGAGATGGAGCAACCTGCCCAAATGCATGCAGTGAGCTTCTGAGTCCCTCTAGCCTCTCTCCTGATTCATGGGGATTTGCTGGTAGGTGACCAATGGCCCAGCTGTTGACAAAATGCCCGAGGCAGAGGATGCCACGGCATCTAGCAGCTTTGGTTTTCTATGTACTCGTCCCTCCTCACCCCTGCACATGGCTGTCCTTTCCTAATTTTTCCAGAGCTGTGGAGAGATGGTGATTACTAGCCCAAGGGAGAAGGCTTGGGCAATAGGTTACAGGCCTCAGGAACCCAGGTGACAGAGCAGATGTTCAAAGCCAGTGAGAAGAAATGACTGGCCCGGAGTATCTGTGTGTGCCAGGACTGGAGGAATCCAGATTTTCTGGTTCCTGGTTCTCTGCCTGCAAATTTCTCTCCCCTCCATCATCATCACTACTTGAGCAGAGAAGAGCCGGGTATAAAAGGAGAATGTCTGGCAGGTTTTTCCTGATCCTCCCAGATCTAGGTAAGCCTGACATATAGGAGCTTGATTTTACCCATACGCTTCCGAATGCATGGAACCACATCTTTAGAGACAGCCAGCAGAGCACAAGGAACAAGAGCTAAGAAACTAACACTTAAAATAGGCCACGAGGACTCCTAATTATTGATCATTTAATAAGTGCCTGGTGGCTCAGAGGTTAAAGCGTCTGCCTCCAACGCGGGAGACCCGGGTTCGATCCCTGGGTCGGGAATATCCCCTGGAGAAGGAAATGGCAACCCACTCCAGTATCCTTGCCTGGAGAATCCCATGGACGGAGAAGCCTAGTAGGTTACAGTCCACGGGGTCGCAAAGAGTCAGACACGACTGAGCGACTTCATCTTCAATAAGTGCCAAGCACCCAATGATTTTTCCTCTGATACAATCCACACAACAGTCCCTACAGCACAGGCTGAAAGGTTGATCAGCCTGCCAGGTGTCGCACAGCCGGTGTGACAGAGCTGGCATATCAGAGCTGGCATTCAGACTGAGGGCTACATGACACCAGAGCCAGTCAACGTGTGTGCCTAAAATCTTAGCCACAGAGGACAATGTCAGGCTGAAGCAGAGGACCAGCTTCCCATCCACCTTCAGGATAAGGGCTCTCTTGTCCCTCAGAGGCTGCCTTCTCCACAGGGTCCTTTCCATCCCACGATTTCAGGTTCGGTTTTCCACATCTCCTGTTGCCATGGCAGTAGGGGCTCTCAACACCATTCAAAAACCCAGAAGAGGAAAAGAAGAGGACTCAACTCTTTGATTCAAGAGCTGACCAGTTCTTTTAAAAGATAAACTCAATCAGGTCCTTGAATCAGGATTCGAAATGGAAGCCAGATAATGGCACTTGTGGGCATTGGAGTTATTTAGCTTCTTGCTCCAAGAAGCTTAGTTCCCTTTTCAGACATGATCTCATTCTTCTCTGCAGGACCTCAGAAAAGAAACCAGAGAATTGACCGGGGCAATTCTCTGCGGGGTGAGACTAAGGAAGGCTCACAGCCCCCGCCCATGTGTCTGAACTTGTTCCTCTTCATTTTTTTCCTACCAGCATGGAAAATAAAGATGTCACACCATTGGCAATGTTACATGAAAGTGGGAATTTATGTGAGGCCCGTGGTTTGCCCCATCAAGTTTAAAAGATGAAGAAATAAATATGCTGTGAGGTTTGGAGACTATTAGAGATGAGAGGGACTTTACTGTTCTGAGCCCCATTCTGACCTCCCTGCCTCTCCATCACCTACCTCGCATCTTCCAAAGGAGCAAACAGAAGCCCAGAGAGATGAAGCAAACTGAAAGGAGCAAACTTCAGCTCCTCACCTTCAAAATAGCCTCTGGAGATTGGGACTACCTTTCCTGTGGCCAGGAGAGAAGCAGTTTCTACCCTTTCCAGGATGCTCAGGGTATGTTTTGTTCATCACTCACTCTTCTGGGTCTTTGGTTTTCCTTCCTGACTGCTTGCTCTTAGCACATTGGTATAGTGGAAAGAGGGCTTACTTGGTGACTCAGACAGTAAAGAATCTGCCTGCAATGCAGGAGACCCGGGTTCGATCCCTGGGTCTAAAAGATTCCCTGGAGAAGGGAATGGCAACACACTCCAGTATTCTTGCCAGGAGAATTCCATGGACAGAGGAACCTGGTGGGCTACAGTCCATGGGGTCGCAAAGAGTCAGACACAACTGAGTGACTAATACTTTCATAGTGGAAAGAACATGCATTTTGGAATCAGACAGACTTGGGTTTAAAGCTCAGCTCTTCCTCCACTGAAAAACTGTGTGATTTTAGACAAGTTATTTAATAGTCTTTCCATCTCAGGGCCGAAAACAGTCTGGATGGACCCATTTGAAGTCCAACACTCTGATTCCCTGTTCTAGGTTACTTAAATAAGATATCAGAAGAGTCCAGATCCTCATATGTATACATAGCTGATTCATGTTGATGTGTGGCAGAAACCAACACAATACTGTTGTTGTGTTGTGTGCTCAGTAATGTCTGACTCTTTGCAAACCCATGGACTGTAACCCATCAGACTCCTCTGTCCATGGAATTCTCCAGGCAAGAATATTGGAATGGGTTACCATTTCCTCATCCAGGGGATCGTCCTGACCCAGGGATCAAACCCACATCTCTTGCACCTCCTGCATTAGCAGACAGATTCTTTACCACTGCATCATATGGGAAGCCCAGCCAATACAATATAGTAAAGCAATTATCCTCCAATCAAAAATAAATAAATTTTAAAAATAAATGAAAGTTTATTCTAAGATAAAAAAGAGCAGGAACAGGAGAACTTCTAGGAGTCACTGTTTGTAGAAACAAGAATATATTTTCTTTACTCATCTTATATTGCACCTGACAGAATACAGAGTCTTCCCTGATAGCTGTTGGTAAAGAATCCACCTGCAATGCAGGAGACCCTGGTTTGATTCCTGGCTCGGGAAGATCCACTGGAGAAGGGATAGATTACCCACTCCAGTATTCTGGCCTGGAGAATTTCATGGACAGAGGAGCCTGGTGGGCTACAATGGGATCGCAAAGAGTCTGCAAAAGACAGAATACTCAGAGGGTTTTTTTAAGTGCAATAAAACTAAATAAAAATTTAAAGCCCTTAAACTAAAAGAAAAAAGAATCCAGG
Source organism: Cephalophus harveyi (assembly GCA_006410635.1). NCBI lineage: Eukaryota > Metazoa > Chordata > Mammalia > Artiodactyla > Bovidae > Cephalophus > Cephalophus harveyi. The sequence continues at coordinate 70,864 of SJYT01016002.1, read as the reverse complement.
TCCTTGCTTAATGTTTCAACACCCTAGTCCTTGCAGTTCAGATATTTTATCATTCAGTTCTGGATTCCATGTCTCAGCCCTCCAGGATTTTATACTTACACACTATGGTTTAAGTTTTGTTGACCCGTTCTCCTACAGAGGGATCTGTTGGGAGTTCAGAACTCCCGACAGATCAATTTCTAACTTGGCTAGAGATTTCTAACTTTGGCTAAACCACTCAGGGATGAGAGAAGAGACAGAGCCCTTGCCTTTGTAGAGCATGCTATTCAGTAACCAATTTCCTTGCTTGAAGGTAAGGCCAAGGGTGTTAAGCACTGTTTGTTTAGTCATCTATGAATCATCTTTCTCAGCTCTCAGCCCACACTGCCAAGGAAATTTTATTTGAAATTTCCAACAGTCTCAGCCTTGGGCAGCACATAAACATAGAAGAGAGAAATGGACAAAAATGCAATTCTAAAACTTCCACTATCTCAGTACATTGGAAAATTGAACACTCTAGGCACTATTTAGAAAGCATTCATTCAGGAATTCATCCTCATATTTAAACTGAACTATCTACTTCCTTGTCTTGTCAGAATTAGTCTCAAAGTTAGTAGGACTTGGGAGGCTAAGTAATATTCCACTGATGCCAGAGTTGCAAGCATTAACAAATCCTTTAGTGCCCAATAGGCCTGAGTTCAAAATCCTTAAGCAAGAGACTTCAAAGGTAGTCCATTGACTGAGGTTCTATCCTGCCAATGCAGGGGGTTGTGGGTTCGATCCCTGGTTGGGGAGCTAAGATACCACGTGATTCCCAATTAAGGAACTAAGATCCCATATGCCGTGCGGTGTGGCCAAAAGATTTTTTTTTTTTTTTTAATTCTTAAGCAAAAGTCTTGGGAATCTGGGGAGAAATGGGGCTAATGGACTTGGGGTTTCTTTTTGGAGTGATGAAAATGTTCAAAAATTGTGGTGATGGTTGCATTATGGTGAGTATTCTAAAAAGCATTGAATTGTATACTTTAAATGAGTAAATTGTATGGCATGTAAACTACACCTCAATGAAACTGTTCTTAAAATTCCTAGGCATCTCATTCCCAGTTTCATTATTACAAAATGAGGACAATACCTAAAAATGCTAGTGTAGACACTAACTGATTATAGTGAAGTGCCGAGTATCGCTTTACAGTAGATGCTCAAGTTACAGAATATCTTATTGTCAGAGCAGCAGCAGTCATAGTAATTATGATAGGGATGATATTGAAAGTATTCTCATATCCTTCATAGTTTCTTAGTCATTGTAGCCCAAAATTCCCTTTCTACTCAATTGTTATCTATACACTTCATTTGCAAAATTGAAAAATTAGTGATATATCTTTTTGTGATAGCTCTGTTGTCCAGAAAAATTATTCCTATTTTCTTTTTTTTTCTTAATTCCTATTTTCTATTCAGCTAGTTTTACAGCTAAAAGTAACTTTCTGCTTGTTTATACCATCTTTCAGCTAGACTATGAAACCCCAAGGATAGAGAAAGTATTTCAGTGCCCCCTCTCAACAACACTTGTACTTGAGAGGCCCTCAGTATGATTTTTTGACCGGGTTATATTATTGCATCTGTTGGGCGGATGAAACTAATCTCCTTACGGCTTCTTGTGTCCCCGTTTCCCCATTTGTCTTTCTTCCCTAATTTCCATCTAGTGGCTCATCAGTCATCTAGCTATGAGTGTAAAGAATCAGTCTGTAAACATGGCTTCCTCCAGGACTTCTGTGGTGATCCAGACGTTAGGACTCTGCACTTCCAATGCAGAGGGGTGTGGGTTCTATGTCTGGTCAGGGAACTAGGATCCCTCATGCTGCATGGCATGGCCACAAAAAAAAAAAAAACATTTTTTTAATAGCGTCCTCCACTTTCTACCACCCCTGTGAGTCAGACAATACACAGAGCTAAGAGGAAGAAATCATTGCTGTAACTGACAGATTGTCAGCTGAAGAGACTTGCCTAGAAGAGTGGGCATGATACCTTCTTAATATGGTCCTTCAAGGAAGATTAACAAATATGGCCTCCAGAAACCCTTTATATATAGAATCTTGGGCTCCCAAACTGGCTTCTAAGGAGAAAAGAGTCTTGCTACTTGACAAATATCTCCTTCCCTGGTAGGCTCCTTGTTCTGTGTAACCAAAGGATATCTCTCCTACCCAAACAAAAAAAACTATGTACATCAAGCAATTGAGTTAGAAGATGAGGGTTGGCATCCAGAAGCAATAGAATCAGCTGTGATTAAGAACAAATCTGAATATCTAAGAAAACAGAATCCATAAACTTGCAGAATATGTCTCCTAACAACTGCCAGCTTACATCATTGGAAACATGTGGCTGAGATTGGCAGGAGTAAGTGAAATGCTGTTGGTTTAAGAAGCTCAGTAAATTCATCTGGAGTACTGTTTATGGGGCTCAACAGCAGGTCAAGTGTGCACTGTATCTTTTACAAATGACCTAGACTTATCTCCTGACCAGCAACTGAGTGTATTAGAAAAGAATGCTTTTAGCTGCAAGTAACAGAAACCCCTGCTCAATCAACAAAGAACTTGACTATCTCACAAAACTGGAAGGCCAGAAGAAATGCAGGCTTCAGAATGATTGCTTTGGTAGCATAGCAATGTCACCAAGGACCTAGGTTCTTTTCAATTCTCTGTCATCCATGCTGTTGGCTTTAATATTAGGCTGGTAGCAGTTTGGCAGCAACAGTTCTCAGCATCTCATCCAGAAATGTCACCATCTCTTAGAGGTAAGGAAGCCTTTTCCAGAGACCTCACAGCACTAACCGCTGGCACAGGGGAGAGAACAGTCAGGTTTACTCTGAGCTGGGGGGCGAGGTCAGCTTTCTTCAGGTACATGGCTACATGGGGAATGAAGGATACATGAACCCAGTTGCAGCTCTGTTAGAAAAGAAGGGGAAGTGGAGTCGGTGTAGATAACCAAGCATGATCATTGTACAAACCACCCTAGGACTGGCAAAGCCTGAACGCCTCTGTGAGCATAGAGGCAGGAATTGCATTGTCCACAGCCTTAGGGCTTACCCTCTCTTAGAGAAAACACAGAGTAGTGTTTCTTAGGAACTCCATAGGAAGGTCAAATTATCTGAAAGATGTGGCAGCAATGAGTGGAAGTGACATGAAGGTAGCTGAGGGGTGGATGGGAGCATGTGGGCAATGACAGATAAAAACCCATAGGTTTCTGCAAGATTCTGGGATGTGTAACTGCCAGTGGGAAGTGAGGTGGAGGCAGGGATGGGTCACTAGCTGTCTCCAGCAGCACTGTGACTGTCTGATAAATCAAGGGTGTCAGTGTGAGTGTCCCTGGCTTATTAAGTTAATGAAAGAAAAAAAAATTCAGACACAGAAGGGACTAAAGCCAAGCTCACAGACAATGGCCAACTCAAGGTAGGATGACAAGTGTCCTTTTGAATTGTCCTGGCATCACTATCTGTGCCTCTCTGACAGGCGTTGTTTGACACTCTCATAGCCCACATTGGGGTTTGGAAACCAGAAATGCCAATATCTTCCTACCAGTGGTTTTGCAGGGACTGTTATTATTAATTATTGGGTAGTACCCTGCAGTTAACCACAGGATTTCTCATGAATGATCCCATTAATTTTTACTTAAGATGGGTTTTTGTTGTTACCCTCTTTTTATAGCTGAGGAAACTGAGGCTGCAGGAAGTTAAGTGACCTGTTCTAATTCTTCACCAACTTCACAGTTGGTGAAGAATTAGAACTATAACCAGGGCAGCCTCTTGTAGAGGTAGAATATCAATGTACCTTTTATTGCATGCTTTGTGGCATCTCTGAGGCCCTGAAGATTCTTGGAGACTATCTTCTACCTTGGCCTGAAATTGAGCCTGAAATTCCTACTAGTGGGAACATACCCATTGATCTAAGGCACTGCAAAGTGTCCATGTACCACCTGGGAAAGTGGAAAAGAAATAAGCATTCTGCTGTCTTGTCAGTTATACTTTAGTGCCTATCCATGCTTTCCCCAAAATCCAGGGTAGTTTAGACAACTCTTGCATGGAAAACAGCAAGGGGTCCAAGAAAAAAAGAGCATAATTAGACCAGAAAGAACCAGATTAGTTATGGGGATGGGGAAAGAGATGCCACAGGACTCCATCTTCTTTCTTTCTGATAGAATGGGGAAGAAAAGATTAGATAAATGCTTCAAGCAGCTTGAAAAAGAAGAGAGAGCCCAAAGAATGTACTTTAAGGGAATCTGGGTTAGTTCCTAGGATTCTGAGCCTTCCCCAGGTCCCAGTCTTCAGCGCAGCTTGCCAAGAACACTGAATCAAACAGACAGAAGTCCCCAGTGTAAACAGCCACAGAGTCCCAGCTCAGAGTCAAGGGGCTCCCGAGGCGCTGTCTTCGGTGCTGAAGTAGCACAGCCTGGAGCAGAGAACTCACAGAGGCAGCAAGGGTGACAGCCCAGGCTCTGCGTCCGATCTCACTCTGGAGTCGTGCGGCCCTCGAATTGCTTGTTTCAGATCTGGGACAGAGTGCCTTAAATACCCACCTTTACTTTTCTCTCACCACTCAAGCCAGCTTCTTGCAAGCCCAGAAAAGGGCTTTTTGAAGTTTTAAGACTAGTACCAGGCAAACAGCCAGGTCAGATCATGCACCTCCTGAGTGCACGAGTGCATGAGTCCACTTTTCATGGCCTCGTTCTCTCTTTCTGTGGTTCTTCCTCACCCTGTCTCAAGTGCAGCTCTTCCACAAACTGCTTCCCAAGCCTGAGCTTGGAAGAGAGTCTGGGAGAAATCTTTCACAAACTAGTGAATTCACATCGGTGTGGGACTTAATTTGAAATCTTACATGTCTTGAAATGAAAGTTTACACTACCACTTAAGAAAGGTATTTTGGGGGCTTCCCCGGTGGTCCAGTGGTTAAGAATCCACCTGCCATGCAAGGGACTTGGGTTTGATCCTAGTCTGGGGAGATTTTACATGCGGTGGGGCAACTAAGCCCATGCACCACAACTCCTAAAGCCTGCATGCTGCAACTACTGAAGCCTCTGCTGCTCTCTGGAGCCCGTGCTCCCCAACAAGAGAGGCCACTACAAAGAGAAGCTGGCACACCGCCGCAAAGCATAGCTCCCGCTTGCCGCAACTAGAGAGAGCCCGCACGCAGCGACAAAGATCCAGAACAGCCGCATTTTTTTCTTTTAATCACGTAAGAAAGGTATTTGGGAGGCAGTAAGAAAAGGGGAGTCCTCCAGGTTTTCACACCCAAAAGCAACTTCTTACTGTCTTGACAGATAGCCGGTCCTTGTTACTATTATCATGACACAATGTGAAAGGTTTTGGTGCTATAGAAAAAAACACACTTAACTTGTAAACCAGACTTATTTAATCATAAGGATGGCTGAGAAACAGACTCTATTCTCAATGCATTTCCAATCCAGTTGGGAGGATGGGTGGCATATTACAAACCAATCATTTATACACCAACACATGAGCCAGGTTTCATAGGTGCTCAGAGTCCTGCCTGGAGGATCTAGGCATGGATCTAGAGAGGTATTTATTAGATTAATTTAATGAAAGGGAAAAGGAAAAAAGTGTAGATTTGGGGTTAGATGATGTGGATTCCAGCCCTAATTCTGCCCATTATGATGTGTTCTTAGGACAATCACCTGTCACATGAGAAGAAAAATATCAGACTCCTGAGCTATTTTATTCCATTTTAGCCTGGCCATGTGGCATGAGGGATCTTAGTTCCCTGACCAGGGATCAAACCCTTGTCCCCTGCACTGGAAACAGTCCTTCTTAAATTTTTTTCAATTTTTAATTGGAGGATTATTGTAAGCAATATTGTGTCGGTTTCTGCCTTACAACAATGTGAATAAGTCATAAATATACATACATCGCCTCCCTCTGACTCCGCCATACCGCATACCACCCCTTTAGGTTGTCACAGAATACCGGGCTGAACTCCCTGTGTTATACAGCAACTTCCCACTAGCCATCTATTTTACACGCAGTAGTGTGTATTTGTGAAGGCTAGTCTCTCTATTCATCCCACCCTTGTCTTCTCCCACTGTGTCCACAAGTCTGCTCTCTACGTCTGAAGTGCAGAGTCTTAACCACTGGAATGGTGGTTAAGACTCTCTTACTGAGTTATTTCAGAGATGAATTGAGTTACTATAAAACACACTTCCTAGACTTCAAAGCACCATGAAATAAAAAGCTTAACCATTTTCTGACTGAGTGACAGTACCTAAGCTTGCATGTAAGTGCCATGAAGGCAAGGCCGGGTCCTTCTCGCCGAATACAGTGCCTAGCACAGATTCACATTCGCAGAGGGAGTTATCAAGAGCGTCCTGATTCCAAAAGAGCTCTGACTTGGGGAAGAAAAAATACAGTGTTTGTTCTTAGTGGCCAGTTCTGCCCAAACCACCCCTGGGGTGCAGGGCAGAGAGGCGCAACAGAAAAAAAGACAGCTCTCACAGAGGGAGTTGGCCTAAAACATTAGCTCCAGATGGAATTTCAGCTGGAAGCATACAGCAGCAGCTAAGCTCAAAGAAATGACTGAGGTTTTCTGGACCTACTCTCTGGCTGGTGGATGAGACGAATCAGGAAGGAATAGAGGACAGGTGGCGTGGGCAGAGGGAAACAAGGAGAAGCAAAAGAGAGGTCATGATGGAGGTCACATTCCAAATCTTTTGCTTGGGTGGAAATTTTCATCGAATACAACCACCACTGGATATAGCTAGAGCTTCATAAAGAGATACTTTTAAGAAAGAAGATAACACAGATTATTAATGTTGGAATAAACCTTTAAAATGATCTAATCCAACACCTTCATTTTACAGATAAGATTAGGGTCAAGAAAGGTGAAGTTCAAAGTAAAAAAAAAAAAAAAAAGAGCTCCTGAAAAAAAAAAAAAAAAAAATACACATAGGATTCAGGTCTTCTAGTTCTCAAGTCAGGTTTTGTTTCTCACTACCCAATGAGATTGGGCTTCCAGGTGGCACAGTGGTAAAGAATCCACCTGCCAATACAAGAGAGGCAAGGTCAATCCCTGGACAGGAAATATCAACCTGCTCCAGTATTCTTGCCTGGAAAATCCCATGGACAGAGAAGTCTGGCAGCCTACAATCTATGCAGTTGCAAAGAGTTGGACACAGCTGAGCACACGTACACACATGCAATAATTGAATTAAGGTTAACTTTGAGGTGCTGCAACAAATAAACCTAACACTGCAGAGACTTAAAGAATATAATCCTCTAGCCACCCTAAACTTCCTTCTTCCAGAGCATTCTCTTTTTTTATTTATGAAACATTTTTAAAATTTATTTTTCACTGGAGAATAATTTACAATGTTGTGTTGATTTCTGCCATATACCAACGTGAATCAGCCACATACCCTCCCTTTGAACCTCTATCCCATGCCCCACCTCACCCCTCTAGGTCATCACAGAGCACCCAGCCGAGCTCCCCATATTGTAACAGCAACTTCCCACTGGCTCTTTTACATATGGTAATGTGTATGCTTCAATGCTACTCTCTCACCTCCCACCCTCTCCTTCCCCTTGTGTCCACAAGCCAATTCCCAGAGCGTTCTCTTAGGTCTCTAGTCCAAAGAATAAGGAATTGGGATCTATGCTCAGGTGCTTCTGTGCAGGAAGCATAGCTGGGGTCAAGAAGATCCAGGTGTGCCTGTTCTCACTGGTGAGCACCAGTGGGTTCATCCTTCTTGGAATAGTGTTCAGAAATCCTTAGAGCTTTAGATAACAATAGTTCTACCTATGAAGACATTCTTCCCTGAGTATGCATCCTCACTGTTGCTTTCATGTAGTCTGTTCTTGGCAGTTTACAAGGCACATCTACATCCATCAACTCAGGAATTTCCAAACAAGGATACAAAGAGGTACACCAGGGGCTACAGACAGGACTGAAGTAACTGAGCACGCAGGAGACATGCAGAGCCACTCGCTGAAGCGCAGGAGAGAGAATATCAGAACGTCTATTTTGTCTTAAATGTCAGAAAGAAGTTAAAAGTAAAGTAAAGTGAAAGTTGCTCAGTCGGGTCTAACTCTTTGCAACCCCATGGACTGTATAGTCCATGGGATTCTCCAGGCCAGAATACTGGAGTGGGTAGCCTTTCCCTTCTCCAGATCTTCCCAACACAGGGATCGAACCCAGATTTCCTGCATTGCAGACGATTCTTTACCAGCTGAGCCACAAGAGAAATGTTAGAAAGAAGTTAATTTTTACTAATATCTGATATATGGATTGACCTTGATGACTTTTAGAAGCCCCAGTGTCACTTACAGGAAACATGATATCCTGAGGAAAGAGTGAGAGTTCCATATGTGGAAGAGTTAAGTGGAGTTGCAGAGCAAACCATTTTAGTTGTTTTGTTTTTTTAAACTTTTTATTTTATATTGGTGGATAGCCAATTTAAAATGTTATGATAGTTGCAGGGGAATAGCTAAGTGCTCCGTCATACACATACATGTATCCATTCTCCCCCTAAACTCCCTTCCCATCCATGTTATCAAAGAACATTGAGCAGAGTTCCTTGGGGCTTCCCTGGTGGCTTAGATGGTAAAGACTCCGCCTGCAATGCAGGAGACCTGGGTTCAATCCCTGGGTTGAGAAGATCCCCCTGGAGAAGGAAATGGCAACCCCCTCCAGTATCCTTGCCTGGAGAATTCCATGGACAGAGGAGCCTGGCAGAACCCAGAGTTCCTTGTGCCGTTCAGTAGGGCCTTGTTGGTTATCCAAACCATCTTAGTTTTAAACTAACCCCACACACATAGAGTGGATGCTTGGTTTAGAAATATTCCCATGAAGAAATCCCAAATGGAGATGAATACTAACAACACAAGCAATGAGAAAAGGTGAAGCTGACACCTTCAGTGCTAATAAGAGATCAACCATGCTACAACCATAATCATAACCAGAATATAAGATCAAAATAATGATGACTTATCCAGGTCCAAAAAGAAGTTGGCCAAGGTTTTTTGAAATTATCACAAGCATTTGAAATATCATTTAACATCCACTACCATTAGTAATGAACCTCATCTTTAGTGTATATTTTGACTTGAGGTGTTAGCTAATGGCATGTGTGTTATATAATTTACAAATACATAAACACACCCACACCAGGGGTACACTCGCAAATAAATTTTTACTGATGGAGAGCACACTCAAGATTTGGAGACCATTGCCGTAAATCATGTAAAATTCTTCCTGATCACCCTGTGGGTGGTGTTATTTTGCAGATGAGAAGACAGAAACTCAGGATGACAAAAACTCCCAGAGCCCATCAGCTAGAGGATGTATGGGGAAGCAAAGACTAGTCACCATTGACACTGATGAATCCATTTGTAGGGCAGCCATAGAGACACAGACATTGAGAACAGATTAGTGAACACAGCAGGGGAAGGAGGGGGTGGGACAGACAGAGAGAGTAGCATGGAAACATGTACATTACCATATGTAAAACAGATAGCCAGTGGGAATTTGCTGTGTGATGCAGGGAGTTCCATTCGGTGCTCTGTGACAACCAGGAGGGGTGGGATGGGGTAGGGGTGGGAGGGAGGCTCAAGAGAGAGGCGACAGATATAGATCCATGGCTGATCCATGTTGATGTGTGGCACAAACCAACACCGCCTGGTAAAGCAATTATCCTCCCATTAAAAAATAAACAAATTTTTTTTGAAAAAGACTAGCCACCAGTGAAACTGGCACCCCAAAAGCAGAGTGAGGAATTCAGGGAGACATCTGTGGAAATTAATAAGCAAACTCCACCCCCATAGCGAATGAGTTCCAGGCTCTGCCCTGTTCTGTTCCCAAAAGATTATGCCAAGAAAGCCGGCACCACAAAGCATATCTCATCCTATCAGACTGAATGAGGTCTCCTGGAACCCTGGAAGCTCATAGAAACATTACCCTTTTAGAAAAAAAGCCAGGCATTTCCCCTAGCATTTAAGGATGCTTAAAGACCCTGTCACCATCCTCATCCACAAACACCAAGATCCCTAAGTGTAGGTCTGGGGCAGGAAGCAAGATCACAATCTCCTGATGACTGAATCTGACTCCGCAAGGGAGGCTTGATCTTGGCAAGGTTTTTCAGAGTCATCCCTTTGAGGAGTGCAAGGTTTAAAAGTAAATATCCTCCCACCACCAAAACTCACTGGGTAGAAATAGCCCTTGGAGGAATGGCAGCCCAGTTTCCTCTGCAGCAGCCCAGTCCGCCTCCCAGTGCTGAGAAATGTGCTGTGCTCAGCACTTCTGTGCTGATGCTGCATCCATGGTCGAAAAGGCGGGCGGCTGCTGCAGCCACAGCAGCGGTTGCTCTAGGGGTTAGAAATCAGATCGCAGCATTTCTACCTCATCTGGCAGCAGAAGTGCCGGGTCACAAGGAAGATGAGGTCCTAGTCCAGAAGCTGCTGGGCTTCGTCACTCTGAAGGTGGTGAGTAACAGGGCTATTCACTGGGGTGTTAGGTTTTTGCGCTATTTCCCTGGGTGACGATTCTGGATATAAGAGGATGTGTGTGTGTGTGTGTGTGTGTGTGTATGACTGTACACATGTATGGACATTCATATTTTCAGTGAGCAGCAATACTTGGAAAGCTGTGAGTAGAATAAATAAATAGAATGTAGTGTGGTCGAGATGGAGAGAGACACAGAAATCATGTACTCCAAGCCCCTGGGTTCACAGAAGAGGAGCCTGAGGTTCAGAGAGGTGAAGCCCTTTGCCTGAGGTCACAGAGCTAGTAAGCGGCCAGGTCTAGAAGCCAGCATCCTGGCTCCCAAGACAGGAGTCTTCCCACCGCTCTGTCTGGGTATAAGATGACTCCCCTCTTTGCCAAGTGACCTCTGTCCCTGAGAATGGACTGCAAGCCTACAGGCACAGCCTTCAAGTCCCCGAAACCCTTCTGGATGTTTCCAGGAAACATGGGAAGCCATTTCTGACTAACTGCAGCCTGGGGCAGAAAAGCAAAAAAGCAGCACTTGTTTGCTACAAATTGCTTCAGTCCTAATGTCTATCTCCTCCCCTCTAGGTTATTCTTTGGGTCACACTGCAAACAAAGTGTCTACGGCACTAGCAAATCTTCCCAGCAGGGTCAAGTGGGCTGCTGATATGAATGGAGGGTATGCTTCATCAATAATACCTCCCTTTGCTTGGAACAAATATTTGCTGAAAAGCATCCATGTGCCAGGCACTGCAAAAGCGACTGTGACATTCTTTATCTCATTTAACTCTCACTGCTGCTTCTCGAGTATTATTATTTATACCTGACAAGTAAAACTGAGGTTGGATGAGATGAAAATGTGCAGGCTATTTTTGGGTCTTTTAAAAATTCCTAGCTCTTCCAAGAATTATGGTTTTAAAAATAGTTATTTTCTGTGGTCTTCCTTACCAGAATGACCATTGCCCCTGAAATGGTAGGAAATGTTCTCCCCTGTACAAAAAGCAATTATCTGCAACATTCTGGATCAGATATGTAGTCAGAGCAGGAAAATGTCACCGAACATTTGGAGACTTTGCCTCTAAAATTAGGCATTGCCTGGACCTTTCGGGTTTTCTCAGGTTTTTCTCCTATTTTTCTGGGTTCTGGTTCAAGTTAAGATTACACCATATGCTTAGGAACTTTGGCTTTTTTTTTTTTTTTTAACGCAGCTCTCCCCCAAACTGTGTGATCTGGAAACAAGTCACTTTACTTTTCTGAGCCTCAGTCTTCCGATTTATAACCTGACAACTAAGACTAAGTGAGTTCTACTTTCCAGGGGGCAGTGAAATGTTTGTGTATGTTTCATTCATTCACTTATTTGCACGTTTCTTGAGTTCCCACGACACTCCAGGTGCGACGTTGGTGGTGGAAGGAGTTTTGGAGATAACCTCCCCTGGTCCCACAGCTTTGAGACTGGAGAGGGTATACTTGTCACCAGGTGTGATTCTAGAGCAGCCCCATCAAGACCTTGTCTAGCATGCTTTCCTGAACAATGCTTACCTCAAGCCGCCCTCCCAGCTCTAGAGGACATGACTTTCCTCTCCCCTTGCTCTTTTCTATAATAACATTTGTTGACCAATGAAACACAGTGCCAGGCACTGTGCTAAGCAGTTTTCATGCATTACATCATTTAATCCAGACAATAATCCTATTCAATAGATAATATGATTAGCCCTGATTTTCAGATGAAGAAACTAGCAAAACTGCACAGTTAAAAAGGAATGGGGATGAAGTTTCTGTTTGAGATCATTATTGGAAAAGTTCTGGAAATACATAATCGTGGCAGTTGCACAGCATTATGAATGTACTTAATGCCACTGAACGGTACAGTTTAAAATGGCCAAAGGGGTAAGAAAAGTAGAGGGGAACTTAAAGCTAAGTAGCATCCAGCTCTAAAACATTCTACACCTAATCTCTCATTCATCCCCACCACAGACAGGAATCAGAAAGGTATATATTCCTTCCCCAATGGAGAGTTAAGTAATTTTTTTCCAAATTTCTTAAGAAGTCTTAAAATCATGCCCAGGCATCAGAAAATTTCTTTCTGTGCTGAAAGTCATCAGTAGCCTATTCTGAATATGATCAGATTCCCAAGTCTGAACGAATCAGAAATCACTCCACCTTCCTCCTTCCATTTCTCTTCCAGCCTATAAGCTAATGCTCTCTCTACAAATTCAATACAACTTCAAACACATTTAAATATCAGGTGGCTCCTTTTCACAAGTCCTAGCTCACAGGCTGTGGGGGAGCAAAGTTGAGAAAGATCTAGTTTCAGCCTCAAAGAGTTTACAATCTAGCCAAGAGAGTAAATAAATAACTCCAAAGGAAAAGTCATCGAATAGAATTGCTGAGCACCTATGCTAGACATGAAGCCTACAGAGATGAACAAAACATGGTTTTAGTCCCTCCACTGCAAAGATGGTGCAGATTCAGTGGGAAGGGTCTTTTGGGGAGAGAGATTATATGATCCTAGAAGGGATAGGTATTTTCAATGGAATGATGTTTCTCAACCATAAAGTAACCATGGACCTATTCCAGATGTCATCAGAGTCTGAATCTCATCACCTTTTCCTCCATTATTTTTCTTTTTTCGGGCTTACTCTGTTTTTCTTCCTTTTTTTTCACCTCTTCCATTTGATATAGGTCATATTAATCTTTGGTCTTTCTTCTCTACAATTATAAGCATTTTCAGCCTATGTGTTATCCTTTACTTATTTCTGTGATTGAAAGACATGAAATCCTGATAAGTAGAATTTTAATTCATTAATTAACTATCATATGATTTCTTCTTGAACCAGTGAGTTACTTAGAAATGCCTTTCCCCTCACCCCCAAATGTATGGAGAGAAGCAGGTGGATTTTTTTTTTTTGCTAAGATTTATCACTACATGATACTGTGGTCAAATAATACAATCTGTGTGACATTATATGACAACATTTGTTGGGACTTCATTTCTGAGCTAGTACATGATCAGATTTTCTAAGTGTCTCACATATGCACAAAATGTGATTTTTCTAATTATTAATAAGGGGTTTCCAACCTTATCCATTAAAGCAAGCTTGAGAATGTTTTGTTCACACCTTCTAGATGATCCTTTCTGTTTTTATCAGTTACGGAGAAAGGTGCATTAAAGTATCTTACTATTACTTCTACTGGAAGAGGAATGGCAACCCACTCCAGTATTCTTACCTGGAAAATTCCATGGACAGCCTGGTGAGCTGCAGTCCTTGGGGTCGCAGAGACAGACATGACTAAGGAAGCTTTCATATCATTTCCAGTTCATCATTTTCTCCCTGAAATTGCTTCACTTTTTGTTTTTATATTTTGAAGCATGTTTCTAGGAGCATACAATGTTAGAACTATTCTTCTATTTAATTGTCCTTTTTAAATTGTTCATCATGTGAAGACCATCTTTTTCACTAGTAATGTCTGTCTTCAAGTCTATTTGATATTACATTAATAAACTATGTCTGTTTTCTTTTGGTTATTAGTTACCTACTATTTCTTTTCTCATCTTTCTCCTTTTAGCTTTTTTGTTTCATGTTTTGGATGCAACTCTTATAAATAGCATATAGCTAGATTTTATCTCTGGTCCAGTTGTATTTATTTCCTTCCAACTCTACTAGGCAATTAAAAGAATATTCATATATCTTATCTAAGATTTTTAGGTGCTAATTTTCATGAAGTTTTCAGGTTTCTTATTGCCAGAAATTAAGGGTCTAGGACCCTGCTATGTAAGAAGATGTCTTTTTACAATGCCTCCCTTAGGGTGTTAAAAATTGACTCTTTCACTGAGTCTGTGCTGTTCCATCACATCAAACAAGTCCTAAATTTTATCTTGTGTCTCTCATATATCCCCAAAGAACTTCACATCCACAACTAAAGTCTTCAAAGTCTCCTTGTGTTCCTGCTAATGGATAGTACTACAAGTGAAATGATGACAAAGTAGATACTGTAGGCCTCTCTATTTCTTGAAAACAGACCTTAACTTTAAGACTCAGGTCTCCAAAAGAAAGAGAGTCACTTAGACCCTTGGAAAATGGAGTTACAATTGGCCTTCTCTGCCATTAATGGTGATGTCATTACCACGGGCAGTTGGGGAACTTCCCTGGCTTTTTCACTAAGAAGAAAGCCAATAACAGTAACAGTCTTCCTTGGTGAATAGCAACACGGCTGCCTTTCTTTTTTTAGTAAAAAAAAAGTCTTCAGCTAATGTGATTGAGCACGTACTCTGACAAGGCGTTGTGTTAAGCGTCTATTGTACACTGTGCCATTTTATCCTGATTACCACTCTCTGAGGTAGGTACAGCTATTACCCACCTGAAAGAGACCCTCAGAAGCTTGCAGCTATGCCAGAGGTGTGCTCAGGCCCAGTGAGGAAACAAGTCCCCAGCTCTCCACATCGCCTCCGCCCTGCGCCCTGCGCCCTGCGCCCTGCGCCCTGCATAGAATCCTACCTCTTCTCGTCTGTGTCCTCCTCTGCCCCTCCCCACACTTGTGCAGCCCTGTCCCCTTTGATTCCAGTCACCTGATGATAACTAGGGAGCCAGGGGAAGGTGCTTCACTCCTCCGGCTCTGAATTTCTCTTCCATCTCTGACCACTCCACACACAATGGCGGGGGGATGCCAGGATGGCTGGTCATCTCAAGAAGGCAATGACCCCCACCTGCTCCAGCTCCATTTACCTGGCAGCTTCTGAGACCCTCAGGATTCCAAAATGTTCCCACCAGGATTCAGGAGTTCATAGCTGTATTTCTCCCTATTTCATAATATGCTGTTTTCAAATTGCTTGTTCAGTGAGAGCATGGTGGGTCAACTACAGAATATGAGTCATGAACTCGACCCTCCCCAGGTCCCCCTTCTGCTCAGACTGGGGCCAGCCATGGACCTCAAAGCACGGGCCATGGCATTTTTCCCTGCCCACTTCCCTGCATCCTCTTTTACTGGGGAGGCACAGGGGTTAAAGGAGCAGAGATCATCACTGGCCCCCTCCTGCCTTTTAGAGAGAATGCAGAAAGTGAAGTCTAAAACTGGCATTTACGGGATGTTCTCTCAGTGAACACCAGCCCTGTGAGGTCTGCCTTATCATCATTCCCATATTCCATGTGAAAAACTAGGCAAAGTAACAGAGCAAGTAGGTGGTGGAGCTGGTATGTGGTCTTGCATCTGTCTGGGCCCCAGACTCCTGCGTGTTCTCCAAGAGAGAGTCCACCCTCTATGGGAGAAGAAGACAAGGACCCACGCAAACCCGGTACTATTTCAGAAATGCCAGTAAAGCCTCCTCTGTCTGCCCTAGCCATCCTTCACTGGCTCAGGGGTTCCTAAAATCTCCTGAGGAGACGAAGGACTTCCCAGGTGGCGCTCGCTAGTGGTCAAGAACCCGCCTGCCAAGGCAGGAGACATGAGACAAGGGTTCGATCCCTGGGTCGGGTATTCTGATCCCCTGGAGAAGGAAATGGCAACCCACCCCAGTATCCTTGCCTGGAAAATCCCATGGACAGAGCAACCTGACGGGCTACAGTCCACGGGGTTGCAGAGAGTCAGACAAGACTTCAGTGACTTAGCATGCACATATGAGGATAAGAAACGTAGTGAGGTGACGGTTTCAGAGTTGGGACGTTGTCCTGCAAGCATCAGAAGGGAGCCCTGAGAAGTGGGGAAGAGAACAAAAGCAGGCTGGAGTCCTAGGTCCACCTCCTTCATCCTCACTGGGGAAAGTGCCTTGTCCAAGGTCACTGCAGCGAACCAAGAACTAGAACCCTGGCCTCCTGGCTCCCAGACCAGTAGCCCACCCCATGCAGACAGCATTCTGTGGGCACTCTGCCTCCTTTACCAGACAAGGAACTCCTGGTAATATTGTAACAACGATCTGTAATGTTGTTGACATATGACAAGTTAAGGAATTTGAAATGCAATGCGATTGTTGCCTGTTTCGGGGCAGCTCAATAGTTTTAAAATAAATATTAAACAGAGAAACAAATCCCATAAAAACTAAATTCCCATCATTCCTTTTTTTATTCCCTCCTATCTTTTCTCTTTTTTATTTATTTTTACCTTCTGCCTTTTCCATCACTTGCTTCAACCCATGTTTGGCTTTTTCTTCTTAATTTTTTTTTTTTTTTCTTTCTCTCTTTCTTTCTTTTTTGGTGGTAGTGGTGGTTGTTTAGGACCAGCTCAGGGTGTCTAGTCACGCACAGAAAACAGGAAACATCTCTGCAGAGCAAGGCTCTTGCTTTTCAGTCCTGCCTTGAGGGAGACAGGATGCAGGAGACCTCCCAGAACCAAAGGGAAGTACATTCATCTTGATTTACAGTCCTCCACCCCAAGAATTCCCCCAGGTACTCTGGAGCCCCTAAGTCCTTTTCTATTTTCCGGCTCCCCTCCCCCACCCGACCCCAGGTGACGAAAAGCTGTGACTGTGAAGATGCTGTCTGGATGGAGGTTATTATCACTACATATCATCCAGATAGGCTTTCGTAGGTTGTACTAAGATGTCAGAATGATGCAGGCCAACGTTTTTATTATTTAGGATACAGTATACTAAGTTTATGTTGATTACTCCAAGTATCATCTTTGAAAGATAACTAGCATGGAAGTGTTGATCATGTTCCACTTTTGCAATCATATTTGCATAGTGTACAACAGAGTCTAGCAGGAGAAATTATCTGAAGTGGTGTTTCTCATCTGCTCTGTCAGTCTCATGCTGCTGGCTTCAACTTGGTACAGGAAGCAGGACAACGCTATGTAACAGCTTTACATTATATATTGTCATTCCCGTTTCTTCTGGGAAGCCTGCGGCATGGAGTCTTAGAGGCCGGTCTTAACTGGATTCCAATTCCAGTTTATGCACTTGACAAAGTCATTTAACCGCTCGGGAAAGCAGTTACCTCTTCTTTTAAAATGGGTTAGTGAGGCTCTGAGGTTTAGATCACATAAGGAAAACACCTAAACAGCACTGTGCCTGGCCCGTAGCTGCCTGGCATGCAGCGGCCCTTTGTTTTCCATACAGTGTTTCTTAAACGCCTGTCTACCGCATTTGGAAATTAAAGATGGGTAGTAAACTGACTTTGCCTGTGCCGCACTGCTCACTGCAGATACGGTGGCCTCCCAGCAGAGTTATATATGCAGATAATCTGTTCGATGCTGCTCAACACAGAAGGGACACTGATTTTATTTTATGAACAACAGTTGAATGTCTACTGAGTGTCAGCTACTAGGAAATAAATATTCTAAATTTCATCTATTCATTCATTCATTACAAACAAGCCATCCTCCAAACGACCCCCTCGATCTTCCCTTTCCCCTTTCCTTTTTTTTTTTCACATTCCCCCAGGCCTACTACAGTCTTTTTGCCCAATTGGATGTTATTTTTCATTTTCATCTTGTCACCACCTAATGTCCAAATTTATTTAAATCATCCTCAGACAGAATCCTACAAGATATGAATCACATTTGGCGCTTTTTTTTCCTCTCTGACTTGTCAGCTGTCTCAGTTGTGATTGACACGATTTCCATTTCAGTAATTTCTACTAATTCTGCTTCAAATCTGTATATGCAATGAACACACCAATTGGCATCTCATTATTAGTCAGGACCATTTTTCCAAGGGTAACACGCTGGTTTCATAACTTACTGGGTAGCTGCCTTGAAATGAAACTCAAAGAAAGCCTTGTCCAGTTTGCATTAAAACAGTATCCGGCATATGAATACCAACATTCTTTCCTCTCCACGACCAGATCCTTTATGTATAAGAACACTGTTTACGTGCGTGCTCCCGTCAGACTCTTATTAAACACAAACAAGGCTTTCCTCTTTGTAAAGGTATGTTGAATTGTGTATCTCTGTAGGAAGACGGAAAGAAAATACCGAATAGTTTGCCTGCACCAAAAAAACAACAACACCAGTCCAAATTCTCTAATGCAAACACAATCTGACACATGCTAAAAATTGCCTGAAGCACTGGCAAGTTATAGATCTCCCTGGGGCAGATAATTCATTAGGAAATAGCCTCCTGCCCTATGTAGCAATTTGAACAAAAATATTTACTTGTGGTAATATCAGATGATAAGGATAACAGGGCTTCTTTCCGAACAAGGGGGAGGGAAGACCCTGCCTGGATGCCCATTATAAGCATTGCAAATGAATCATTAGTCTTCATCCGGCAATCTAGGTCAGGATGGAGCTAAAGGGAAGGGCTTTTAAATCTGCTACAGGGCTCAGCTTGGATCTGCTTATGTGCAGGCACACCAGGCAGACAGTTCCACTGTGGCAAGGGATTCTAAGAGCGATAGAAAAATGTTTTCACCTGCTGAAGGGACCTTCTCCCGAACCAGAGAGTCATCAAGAATAAAGAGCGTTGTACTTTCAGATGAATGTCATTGAAACACACATACAACCCTCCTTAAAGCTTTCTAGGTTCAGCTTTTCAGGACCTGAATGGTATCTTAAGATATCTTAAGAATGGTATCTAAGAGTAGATCTTAAAGGGGAAACAATATTTTCCAGACTGGGGAATATGCGGATTTTCTGCTTTTTAAACAACAGAATCAAATGTTATTTGTGTTGAAAGGGACTTTAGAAACCATCTACTCCAAGTATCTCCTGTTGAAGGTTTCATATCCTCTATGATAGAGTGACTCACTCGCCCAAGGTCACAGAGGTCATCTTTACCACGCCACAGTTTCTTTCACTTTCGGGGGTTTTTTCCCCCAAAGATCCCTTTTTTTGGTACAATATGAATAATTTATTAAATAATGCAGAAACAAAACAAACTGACTTCAGAACTGCCACCTGATAAACTGGGTCTATATCAGGAACTTGTCACATGCCTTATCCTTTCTCCAAAATAATTATGAAAGGATGCTGTTTGCCAGACCTCTGTCCCGGGGTCCTTCTGCAAAACCTCCAGCTCCGGCTTTATGTCATTATCTTCTAGGCCTGTTGTGGCGCTTAATTCACTCTACCACATGCTCGGAAACTTTTGTGTGGCTCTAGCCTGTCCTTCCGGGGCCATAAGAGGTTGGCAGTGTGTGTGTTCCTAAATTTGTTCTGAAATATCCATCAGACCAGAGAATCTAAAGAGAAAAACTTGAATTTCAAAATTAAATCCCACCTACACACAAAAGGTCCTTGCTAGGGTCGGTGGGCTGTTACTTACAAAACCCTAAGAAAACCTAAAGTTCAAGTATGATATGAGAAAAACACAGGCAAAAAATGAACTGGTTTTTGTTCCTAACTTTATCGCTGAATTTGCTACAAACCATCCATATGATATTTAGAAGCAAGTTTTCCTTCTCTCTAGGCCATGTTTTCCTCTTCTATTCAAGTAAGAAAGAAACCAAATGATCTCCAGGGTTCCATCATTAGTTATGCCACTAAAAGAATAACTCCAAAATTGCTTAATTTTTTTAAAGCCACAGCCACTGCAGAACCATCTGGGGCTATTTCCAAAGATGTGAACTGACACTAAAGGAACACTTCAGTATCTGTTAAATCTATGTAAGGCTTTCACAAGATGTAGTTTCACTACTGAAATAATTTCTCCAAAACAATGTTGACTGACTTTGGACTCAGAGTTCATTAATCTAATCCTCTGAGCAGTATCTCTTCTCCCATTTCACTCTCCAGTTTGATTTGTGAGCGTTTTGTGTGTGTGTGTGTGTGTTTTCCTTTCTCTTATTTTAAAATATTCAAGGCCTGAAGAAGACGCAGCACACAAATGCACACATAGATAAGTAAGAACAGGCCTGTTTCTTATCTAGCTTGCACACTTCAGTAGGGACAGAGTCGTATATTCAATTTCTCCAGCCACCACAACTTGAAGGTTATAGAATATTCTATTTCAGGACACTTTTAAAAACGAGGCACCCGTTTCAAAGTACTGCAGAGAGTTATTTTGATTTCTGCCACAGGATGAATCACTCGTCCTGAATGCAAACACCAGCAAAGAATGCGTTAGAGGATCCGCCATCATATTAAAAATTAAATCCGGCTGCATTTCATAATGGGCTTTCCTTTTTAAAGCACGGTTTCAGCTTCTCACCATGGAAATTGCGCTCTGATGGCCGTTCTTTATGGTTAACACTGAGGCTTTGGCTGAGGTCAGAACCCCACTTCTCTGAACAGGGAACCACAAATGTCACTAACACATGGTACACTTGGCAAATAATATATTTCTTTCCAACCTCCTGTGTCTTCAGTTTGCCTAAGATCATGCTTGTGGTAAGCTGGAAAGAGAGTTTATTTCTCAGTGTCTTCTTCCTTCCTTTGGTGGGACCAGCAGGAGGCATGCAATTTACAATGAATTCAAAAGTACACCTCTTGTAATTTTTGTTGCTGTCTTTATTTTAACCTCCAAGAAGAGAGAGATTTAACTCAGTCTTCACCCCAGGCTAAGCTAATACTTAGGTCATGTCTGAGCTCTCTGGGGAACCCCCGCTTTATACCATCCGAGGGGCAATGGTGTCTTTTCACGTGGAGTTGCACAGCTGTCCAGCCATATGGGCCCCAAACAGCCCCGTCAATCGGATTTGGGGAGGTTTTACAATGTAATTTCTTAACGTGTTAGTATTTGGGGTGAGTTTGATCAGGAGAACAGACAGCTCTTAAGCCCAAGGGTTTAGGTTTTAAGAAGCCATCACAAATGTCCCAGCATCTGATGAGACTGTTTAAAAACAGATACGAAATCTGCGACTGGGGGAGGGGAAAGGATTCGTGACCCCCTCATTGGAGAAAGCCCCAGGGATATGCTCTAACTATTATTTCAGCATCAGCTGCTTTTTCTTTCTTTTTTGCCTTCTCTTTCCTTTTCTTTTTACAACCAGGGCTCACCGTTTAAGGCGTTCCCACTCAGGCCTGCAGAGCCTGTTACAAAACCATCTCTCTGCTCCCCTCCCCCCATGCCGCAAGATGAGAGAGCAAATATCCTGCATTGCAGCAACGGGCGCAGAAGGACCGCACTGAAACCGTTCTCAAGAAAAACAAAACCAGGCCTTTAAGAAAAGCCAAGGGAAGGGCAACAGCAGTGTGTCCCGCTGCCCTTCAGTCAGGGTTACCTGGAACTCGGCCCCCATCCCTCCACGTTGCAGGGCTTCAGGAACTGCTTGCTTAAAGGAATTCTTAGTAAATAGGAAACACATAGTTCTGAATCTAAAACCCTCATCAAAATGGTGGAAGTCTTGAGCCAAGCGACCGCCAATATAGTTTTTCCACCACGAAAATATTTTAGTTTGCGGGCAACGTTATCAGAATGGTAAGTTTCCCCGGAGAGACAGACCAGATGACGGCTCTTTCCTACAACTACAGTCTTCAGAAATTAGAAATCTACTACAGGAGTGTTTTATATTCTTTTCCGCTCCTCTCTCTGTCTCTGTCTCTCCCTGTCTGCGTCTCTCTCTCTCGATTTTAAGCAAACTTTCCGCTTTTTAGAATTTACAAAAACTGCTTATTTTTATGCTTCTCGTGGTACATGTTAGAGGCAAAAAGCCAGTGCTAAGAGGTTGTGCTATTCTTCATTTAATGGGGCAAATACCCAATAGTTGGCAAGAACCGAAATGGCCTGGAAGCGAACCGGGCAGAGCCCAGGGTCACCACGCATTGGGACAGTGCCCGCGCGGTGGGACCGCTCCCGGCAGCCGCGCGCGGGCCATCTGATTTAAGGAGCTGCTCTTAGCTGTCAGGGGCTTGTTCTTGCTACCCATCGCTCGTTGCTCTGATCCAGCGCTGCCCAAGGGACACTTAGATTTTTCTTTTCTTTTCTTTTAAAGTCATCAAAGAAGAAAAGCCGGAGTAGGGGAAGCAGATGGAACCTGCGTGTGCGGACATCGCCGGGGTGAGGGTTGACTCCCGCGGCTGCTGCTTTTCCCGGGAAAAGACCGAAGTTTCCTCCTTGCTGGCGCTGGGTTTCTTGTTGGGGGTCGGGGTGGGGGTGTCTTTGGGTTTTGTTCTCACGGGCGGATTCATTCTGAGCCCTTCCTTAAGGCCAAGCTAACCCAGAGCTCCCGAAAAACACTCCACACGGGCACAGCAGCACAACAAAAGGAGCCTCCGAAGTGAGTCTAAACGTTCGCGGGACGGGTGGCGGCCGGACTTGGGGACGCACTTCTGTGCGCTCTAATCTCGGGCGTCCATCTGGCCCCGGCGGCGCGGGCTGGCGGGCGGGCTGGAGGGCGCAGCGGGCCGCGGTGCGGGGGGAGCCAGCAGGGGCGCGCGCACGTACCCATGAGCGCGGGCACGCGCGCCTGCTCTCCTTCACGTTCACCTTGACTGCAGGGGGGCGGGGATGGGACTCCCTCCCCCCGGATGACAACCCCTCTCCCCACCCCCGCCGCTGTCCTGCCCTGACGCCGGCTCCGGCTGCGGGGAGGGGGGAGGCGCAAAGGCGCTGCGGTCGCAGCAGCCGCGGGACAGCCTCGCGGTCTCCGCAGTGATGTCAACCGCATCCTCCATAGGGCCCCCCCACCCCGCAGCCACCCCGCCCGGGCCTCGCCCGCGCCGCGGCCGGCGGAAACCCTCGTCCCGCGACCCCTGCTTGGGGTTAGAAGCAGAGGGCGTGCGGTGCCCTGAGCCCCCCACTCCATTTGCCAAAGCTAGAGAGACAGGGGGTGGACCAACCGCGGGGCGGCGGCCAGCGGGGCGGAGGAAGGGGAGCCGAGCTGGGGACCGGGTGTAGGATTGCTGCCGGTCCCGGAATCCGTGCGGCCGGGGTTACGCGAAGGAGGCGGAGGGCACGGGCCACTGCAGGTGCCGCGCGTGTGGGCACGGCGAAAGCGCCCCCTTCTCCCAGCATAGAAACGGGTAAACGGAAGCGCGTGTGAATGTGGGGGTGCGAATCGCCACCTCCCGACTTGGCTTTCCCGCTCTTCCGAGCGCTCCCACTTCTCACTTTCCCCAAATCCGCATTTTCCTTGGCACAGCTCTCCCCAAGCAAGAAGGAGAGGGAGGTAGCCGGGGGCAGTGAGAATGACGTGTGCTGGTGCAGAGAGGGGGTGGGGGGCTGCGGGCCCGGCTCTGTGGACCGGCTTCTAATCCTCTTGTTTTCGGTACAGTCAGCAGATGTGGCTTCTTTTAGCTGAATAATCCGTTAAAGGAATAATAATTTTTAAAAGGGGGATAGACCTCGCCCAAAGAGGACGGCGAGCGAGATTAGGGCTTGGTAAGGATAAATGAAAAGGCTCCAAATTCTCTCTGTCCCTCTCTGCCTTCCTCTCTCCCCTCCTCCCTCTCCGTCCTCCTCCCTCCTCTCCCCCCTCCCCTTCTTCCCCATCCCCTGCAATCCGCGCTCGACGCGAGTTCACGCGGAGGGCTGGATTTCCAGGCTGAACCGCAACTTGCGCTGCGCGTTATTATTATTCATCTGAGGGTGCTGCCGCCGCAACCTTTGCCTCCTGCTCAGCTCGCCTCTCCTTCCCCCCGGCCGCCGCCTCCGCCAGCAGTGCAGACCTTCCTGCACGCATGCTCTGGCTCACCAAAGGGAGATTCTGAATTTTTTTTTATCGTGCTCATGATCACCACCATGATGCTTCTTATCATGGTTATCATTTCCTCCTGCCAGGGAGAGCGACCACCAGCGCCTTCTGTCCGCCCGCCCCTTCCCCGGCGAAGGCAACCACTAGGGCCGGGCCCTGGCGGCCGCTCCTTACATGCGGACATCCTTCGCCTCTCCGCATCCCTCCTTCATTCATGTGCATGTACATTTTCTTGATCCCTTTTTATTCCAGTAGATCTACTGCGTTTCGTTGGAACACCGCGGACTGAGACCAGTCCCTCGAGAAGAAGAACAAAAAGACGAAGACCTGAGTGGACCCCCACCTACCCCCGCCCCGGACAAAGCACTTTGGGCTCGGCGAGAAGGGACGCGCCGGAGCGCTGGCTCGGGAGTACGAGTGATCTCCGGTCCGCCCGGCGTGCGGACCTCCGAGGGGACTCGAATTTTATTTAGCCTCTTGGTATGATTGAACGGTGTCATTGTTGGGGAGGGGTTCCATTTGCTGGTTTGTCTGGGTATGGGAGCGGAACTGTGGGAGATCGGATAGACTTAACTTGGCTTTCCTGCTCCCTGCCTCTCCCTCTCGAGATCTGGGCGTTGAAGAGGAGACTGTGGAACAGGAGGCTTAGCAGAGTCGAAGCCCGAAGATGATGCCGAAGGGCTGAGGGGATAGTGTGAGTGGGGATGGGCCAGGTGGAGGATGGTTGCGAAAAGAAGGGGTCTGTTTGAACCCCTCTCTGGGTTCACAGGATGAGTTTTGCTGGGGATGAGAATACTGGTGTCTGTTGATAGGAGGTCTGAGAAATTGGAAAATTGGTATGTCCATGTACACACTTAAGGAGTGTTTACACACTTGTGTGTAAACAGAGTGGAGAGGTAGAGGAGGGTATAGAGGGAAAGGCTGAAAATAATGTCTTATTATCCCTTTGGTTTTGGGGACTCTCATCCTCTGATCCTCTTCCCCCCGCTCTATTTTTTTGGACCCAGGGATCCAGCGCATTAGACAAGAGTGACCTTTTATATCTGTGCCCACCCTTCACCTGGTAAAGCCCGTTGATAGGGTCGCGGGCTCGCGCCGGCGGGGCTGCCCCAACCGAAGCCTTTTGGGTGGGGAGGTGTGTAGCTTGTGACAGACAGGGGCTTAGAGATGCAAACAAACTCAGAGAAACAGAAGCTGATTCTGTGACGGAAACAGATCTGTGCAAGCACAGATGGGGGCGGGAGGATGCTGTGAGCGCATTGCGGAGTGCTTCCTGTGCAGATTTTTCTCTGGGCTCCGGGTGCATTGTATGAGGGTCGACACCTTCCTTCACGGCTGCGTTTTTGCTCTGGTTTTAGCTTTTGGTTTACCCTTTAAACAAATAACCGGGCATCCAGAAGACTGGCAGATTGTGCCAGGGCTGGGGCTGCAGATATTATTGGGTTCTGCCTGCTCTTGGGGTGGGGGCAGGGGAGCCCGCTGGAAGGGAGTAGGGAATGGATTTGTCCCCCTTTGCTGTGGAGTTGTAGTTACAGGCTTATGGAAGTCAGTGAGATACAGGGGGGGAGCATCAAACTCCTGGACCATTCTCAAGCTCTGTCAGAGCTGAAAGCCTGGCCAGGACTCTGGGGAGCCACTCACTTCCTCTTTGCCGCTGTGATTGCAGTTGTAGGGAGAGATCCGGGAGATGATGAGGGGGAGAGGTGCAGGAACCTACCTGGACCCAAGGGTTGAGGCGGGGAGGGTTCATGCCTTTTAAAAATCTGAACAGAAGGAAAACCAGAATGTATACAGGAGGGGGTCTGAGGAAAGATTATTTTTGAAGGAGGCCATTCAGGGAATGCAAAGGGTTAACCTGCCTTCCTCCTGAAGAACCTGCCACCCAAATCAGCCTTCCTCTACATCACCAGAACTAGAGCCCCAGTTGGCTTTATGGATCCCCCTGCTCTCCACAGGCACAGCCCCATCCCACCTCTAGCTCTGTATTAACCGCCTCCACTCCCACCTTGAGCTCCAGTGGATGGTGGAGACCTAAACTCATTAATTTCCAGGTGGAGAAAATGGAGGCGGGGCAGGTCTCTGCAGAGAAAGGAGGCCAAGAACTGGATCTTCCTACCCAAGAAGGCTGCTATGATCATCCCTTTCCCCCCGCCCTGGGCAGGGGCCTGTCTCTACAAGGCCAAGGCCATAAGGGATGCTGAGGATTTTATTTGATTCCTGACACAGTAAGCAAAACCTAAGAGTCTCCGCCGAAACTTGCTGAGGAGCTCTTTCATCTCCAAAGCCTCAGCCTAGCCCACTCAGTCAATTAGTATTCATGGACCCCTAGCCTTATTTCCTCCCGAATATTTTTTTAGTACCTACTCTGTGCCAATCATTGTGTAGCTGTTGTATCTTAGATTCTTCCTTTGCCCTCCTAAGGGAGTGTCTGGAGTCAGGTGAGATTAAGTTCACTGCGCCCCATCTAGACACTTCCAGAACCTTCTTTGGGTCTGACAGAAATGCACCAGAACCTGCTCACCCCTGCAGAGAGAGGACTGCGGTCCACATCATGCAAACTGCAAGCGCAGTGCTGTCTTTCAGATCCCAGAAGGCCAGCCTGGCTGGAGGACAGAAGAGAAAGCAGCTTCTCTGGCCCCTGAGCCAGTGTTGTCTTAAGAGGCGCCCACAGCCACCGCCTTCAAAATAGTCCTCCCTCTAAATAGTCCCTCTCTGGTTCTCCTCTCCTTCCTCTGAGGGCTGCTCTGACAGTTCTTTGGGGCTGATCTTAAGCCTCTGATGACCAATCCTCGACCCCACAGTTGTTCACATAAATGAGCTTTATCTCCCTAATTGCTTCCCTGTAATTCCATCAGATGTGGCCATGCCCTCTGCTGATGTGCCTGCTGCTAGCATCTCCAGACGCCTTTCCCAAGTAATGTCCCTCGAAGGTGGAAACCTAACACGCCCTGAGAGTTTAAACCGCAGGCACCATGGACCAGGCCTTCCGGCTTCCTTTTTTTTTGTTACTTATGTAAACTCTTGTTCCAGAAAGCTCTTGTGTGTGGGGAGTGTTCTGGGTTTGTTGGGGCTTTTCCGGTATTCACCAGGTCTTATTATGAAATGTGTTTGTATGGAGGGGGCTTTAATGGCTGAAATGGCAGCGATGAATACACCACTCTGCCCCCTGGGTAAGGGGGCCCTTTTGTGTGCACAAAATAGAGGTGTAGGGTGAGGGTCAGTCCTGGCATCTTCCTTTCGGCTCTGTTAGAGGCTTGTTTATGCCTAGCAATACCTAACGATTTCTGCTCTTTCAAAGCATTTTTTTTTTTTTTTTTTTGGTCTGTATTTGTTACAATACTGCTTTTGTTTTGTTTGGGTTTTTTGGCCGGGAGGCATATGGGATCTTGGCTCCCCACTGGGGATGGTACCTACACCCCCTGTACTGGAAGGTGAAGTCTTCTTTTAACTCTCGACATATCTTCACCTCTACCCATTTGAGCGCCTCTAATTACAACCTATAGCTTAAATGAAGGAAAAACTATTTTTTTAAAAAAATATGGGACATGTTTGAGGCAGTTTGCTGACTGAATGTGCCCTGAAGACCCATGCCATCGTTCACACACAACACCATTATTATGGTCCTCATCGTGATGGCCATTCATAGGTTTCTCAAGGAGTCAGTATCAGATACTTTAAGATGGATGTAGAAATGTATCAAAGGAAAAATTGGTAACATTCTTCTTTCCCCTGCCAGAGACCGCGGAGGCCCAGAACTCTAAGCAGAAAAGCAACTGAACTTTTAACAAAGGCAAAGGTAAATTCCAGCCATCACCACTACATTCCTATTGCCCACAGGGTGGGGAGAGGGGACAGTTCTTGTGGGCTCTTGAGGAGCCTTAGCCAGAGAAATAAATATTGGGGAGTAGGGGTAATTTCTCAGCAGGCATACGCTCATATACACATATATGGAGATTTTTCTCACACAGTCATATCTATTGCTGGTATTTATAGGAAAGTATTGAATCACACACAATCCATCCACCTATCCTATCTCTGGAGAGAAATAATTTTCTCTTTCCTTCTACTGAACTTACATAATATCCCCACCCCTGTTCCAACCTTAGAAGAGAGTCCTCCGGGGGCAGCTGTAAAGCCTTCTTCCTAGGACAGATGGAACCACCCTTCCTCAGCTACTCTGTGGGTGGGTTTAGTGAGTCAGTAGGGGCTGAGGGATGTGCTGGTGGCTTGTGTCTGTGGCTTGCCTGGCTGATTCACGGTGCTGAGTATGTCAATAACAATTATGACAATTTTAATACCTAATAAAGATGTTTTCTTCCAAGTCCAATCTACAATTCTTTTATTTGGGTGTTTTTGCCAAGTCTTACTTAATTTGACTTCAGTTTAAATATATATAAAAAATACATAATTGCATCTCCCATACAGGCATAGAACAAGATAAAGACTTCAGACAGGAAGCATTCCTGTCCATGTATGCTGCTATGAGCCACTGTATGTGGGTCTGCTGGAGGCCTGCAGAGAACTGCGCCAAATTTAGATGGCCTCAAAAAAAATTTTTTTTAAGCAGACTTTATTGAGAACAAGGACTGTTCCAGGGGTCAGAAATGAAGTGTCAGCAACTCTCAGTGGATTCACCTTTTCATTTTCTAATCCTTCCGTTTGTCTTAAAATGGAAATGATACCCCAAAAATGAGGACCTGAGTCAGGGCTGCATAAACCCCAAAAACTAAACCTTGTGGATCACTAGGGACTTTCTCCAAATTAAAGGGGGGAGAGAGGTTTATTTTAAACTAAAATCCAACCTATTTATTTCTTAAACGTACACAAAGAGACCTAGGATCCTGGGAGGCTGCAGTTTCCATTCGCTGCTTCGGCTGCCTCGTGCCCCGTTCTTACACTTTAGAGTTAGTCCCTTTTCCAGGAGCTGCAGGCTAGAGGGGGCGCTGTGCTAGGCTCCCAGTGACCTGCATGCCAACGCGTCTCACTTTTTCTGCGCATACCCTGAGACCCCTAAATTGAGCCAGGTGAAGATAAACAGAGTTGCTTTCCTTTTTTGTTCCCGTTTTCCTGGCTGTGATTTTTTTTTTCTCCCTTGCTCAAATCAAGTAACTTGGGGACCCAAAGACCTAGGTCCACACTCATTTCCTGAAGCTTCCGGACTGACACAGAGAGGGCAGAGTACCCTCTCCCCACGGCTCCCAGTGGGACAGTCCCCGGAGAGGCTGCTTTTCCGCACACTTCTCTCTAGTTTCACAGACGGACACACAGTGGTCAACAGAGAAGATTAGAGTCCGATAGGAAGGGAGGGCGGGGATACACCTTCAGATTCGAAGAGCGGCACAAACGGAAGGCCTTGGCAGATAGACAGCCTGTCCTCCCAGCTCCCCAGTGCTTCCCGGCCTGGCTTTTGCTCGGGACGGCAGGGTGCGGGCCCCTCAGTCCCTCTCCCCTCATCCTCGTCTGGGCCTCCTCCTTGTCTAACCCCAGGCCCTATGGCACTCACCAGCTCATCCCTCACTCTAGAAAGCCTCGGACTGAGCCAGAAAGAGGGTACCTGGGAACAGGCTGGGAGAGGACCCGACCTGAAAGCCCTTCTTAGCCATCCCTGTGGCTTCCCACCAGCAGAGTGCAAGGGTTAAAGTCCTTGGCGAGTGGCGGTTTGGGGGTGGAATCCTCCGGACCCCGCTTTAAGCCCACCCAGCCTCCTCCATCCTCTCTCCAGGGCGCAGGCTTCTTCCCCCGGGACCCAGCGATCCACCACCCCCAGCTACATGCCCTGGCCCTCCCCAAACACCCTCCTTCCCCCACCCCCACAGCCCTCTCTAAAGAAGCCAAAACAACAGCAGAATCCTCAATGCAGAAGAAAAAGACACATTCCTCCCGCAGCCTTCGTGCCGGTTTCCAGGTCTACGCCAGAGGGGACCCACTGGCTGAGAAGTGGGTCTGACTTCCTCTTGCTGGCTCTGGGAACCTCCAAACCCCAGCCCTCCGACCCAGACAGAAAGTGATAGGGCCCTTCCATCCACTGGACCTGGTCTCCGTTTTTAAGAGGACTCAATTCTTCCTTTTTCTCAGCTGCTGAGCCCACCCGGTGCAGCCTTAGTGATGCAAGTCTCCATAGGATTAACAGATTGGTCCCTTCAAATCATCTTCAGAGTCCTGCAGCCAAGGTGACGTACCCAAGGAAAAGGGCCTGTCGGCCACCAGAGGCCACACATAGGTCAGGAGCAGAAGGTGCCTGACAAAGGTCACACCACGGATAGCTTGCAAGGCACAGGAGGGTGCACCTGGACATCGTCGCCCGGGGGCTTCCCTTCAGCCTGTCACACGTCCCCAGATTGATGTGGCAATATTTATTCCCATTTAATTGAGACACTGGTTTAATTTCACATCGCCTCGGTTTAAGGCCCAATGGGGTTTTCTACAGTTCTTTTCCCCAGTGCCTCTACAGAAACTAATTGCTGTTAATATCCAATTTTGGCTTTATTATTCGTTAGCCAATTATGTAGCCCATAGCCCGGGCCCCTTGCTGCTTACGGCCTCTGCTGGAATCAGCGAACACTAGGCCTGGCTTCTGCGTTTCTTCCTTGCCTCTATTCAAACCCCTCCCCCACCCCAAGATGATTTACTAGGCACATCCGTCTTCTTGTTTGTTTGTCCCAGCACTTAGCCCAGTGGGGGAGGGAGGGGGGCAGTTACTCTCAGGCTTTTTTTTTTTTTTCTCCTTTTGAGGAAGATTTCTTCTTTGCCCTTGAAGTCAGTAATTCCGACTTTATAAAAAAGGGAATCTAAGTTTTTCTCCTTCTTCTAGTCACCACTTCTGGGCTTGCTTTCTCTAGAGCCATTTTTTAAAAAAATTTTCCATTATGGTTCATTACAGGATATTGAACAGAGTTGAATTTGGAGCGGCACTTTTCCATGAGAAGAAGACACTGCAGGCCTCCCCTTCTTCCCTCCTCCCCTTTCCCAGCCCTCCCTCACCTCCCCAGGAGCCCAACCGGGGCTGGCCTGAGAGCTTAGGACCCAGATATAACACGATCGATACACATTCCGAGAAGGGAAAGGAGAAAGCAGTTTGGGAGAAGCACCCTTTTCAGAGATGAAGAGGCAAGCTTTTGTCTCCTCTCCCATGGATGCCCTGGAAACCGATCCTGCTTCACTTCCTGACCGTGTGGAGCGGTCACAATTAGGGGCTATCGCCTTAAAAAAAAATGTCTTTTGCCTTGTTTTATTTGTGTGCCCAGAATTCATTGATATCTGGAAGTGAACACTTCCGCTTGTGAGGGCTCTGGAAACAGGAAAATAAAAGGAAAAATCAGAATGACAAGCAGGGAGATCTTTATTTTTTAACTTTTTATTTTCTATTGGGATATAGCTGATTAACAGTGCTGTGATGGTTTCAGGTAAACAGCAAAGGGACTCAGCCATACATATACGTGTATCCATTCTGCCTCAAACTCCCCTCCCAGCAAGATCCTTCTTTGCCTGTGTTTTCCCCTTCTTCCCCGTTTTGAAATAATGCTTTAAATGCTCTAGCAGGCTCTTTCAGTTACCTCTCACAGTTCTATAGCAACCTGCATCTTGTCAGCATCAGAACTGAACTGAGAGAAAGCAAAATGTCAGAGCAGCTGGTGATGGCTGAGGCCTCGTATTGCCCCACTGCTGAGGGGGTCAGAGGCCTTAATTCTTGTCTGGGAATCCTGTGGGTTTCTTGTTGGGCCAACATGAGGGCGAGTGTTGTGTTGGGCTGGGACATTGTTAAGAAGGTGTCTTCCACATAAGGCTCAATAAATACCACCTAAATTGGATGTCATTAAATTAGCAGCAGCTGCCCTTCTTCTTCGGCTGCAAAAAAGCCCTACAATTATGCATGAAAATCTCTTGGACAGAAAATAGAGTGGCCTCATCGGCAAGGAAGGGGCTGAAAACTGTTTCTGGTTTATCTGCTGGCCCCAGCCCTGCTTAACTCATCCAGATGTGTGGACTTGATTTTCAGATACTTATGCATGGTTGAGAGACCACATATATGCCCATTCCCACACGTAAAATCAAAGAGTTAAAAAAAAAAAAAAAAACTTGGCTTCTCTTGTGGCTCAGTGGTAAAGCATCGCCTGTCAATGCAGGAGACACAGGTTTGATCCCTGATCCGGGACAATCCCACCATGACTATTGAGCCTGTGCTTTAGAGCCCAGGAGCTGCAGTACTGAAGCCTGAGCGTCCTAGAGCCCCGTGCTCTGCAGTAAGAGAAGCCACGGCAATGAGAAGCCCGTGTACCGCAACTAAAGTAGCCCCCTCTCTCCTCAGCTACAGCATGGAGCAAAGCCCATGCAGCGATGAAGACCCAGCACAGCCAAAAAAAATAAAAGGAGTATAAAAATCTCCTTTGAGCCCTTTTGCCTTCCTTGTAGAGTACTTGTTTTCTTTTCTAACAACCCCTACACTCAAATCTCTTCCTTCACCACCCCCAATTCACACTGCAACCAAGGTGTCCCCAACTGACGCATGCGAGTTAAGTCACTTCAGTCGTGTCTGACTCTTTGCAACCCCATGGACTGTAGCCCGCCAGGCTCCTCTGTCCATGGGGATTCTCTTGGCAAGAATGCATGGATTCTTGCCATACTTGGCCTGCCATGCCCTTCTCCAGGGGATCTTCCCAACCCAGGGATCGAACCCCCATATCACGTCTCCTGCATTGGTGGGCAGGTTCTTTACTACTAGCACCACCTGGGAAGCCCCTTCCTGACAGGGGTATGCCATAAATAAATAAATATCAATTTCTCTCTCCTTCTACTCTCCTCCCCCCAGCCCCATGAAAATATGTATTTCTCCAATGGTCAAGAGGTGTTAGGAGGAGAGCAGTGAAGTTAAGCCATATCACGCAAATATGTGAATTGCTTTGTCTCAAATTTCCTAGAGACATTTACATCTTACACAGGCACTAAGTGGAATCGAGGTTGGAGTTTCTTGTGAATGCATCTAACAGCGGGGAGAATAGCATCAACTTCCCCATTTGTGTGAGGAAATCACCCCTTCCTTCTAGACATATTGATGCTCCAAACATTCACTATTGTTATTGTTTAGTTGCTAAGTTGTGTCCAACTCATTGCAACCCCATGGACTGTAGCCCACCAGGCTCCTCTGTCCATGGGATTTCCCAGGCAAGAATACTAGAATAGGTTGCCATTTCCTTCTCCAGAAGATCTTCCCAATCCAGGGACTGAACCCATGTCTTGTGCATTGGTAGGCAGATTCTTTACCACTGAGCCACCAGGGTAGCCCTAACATATGACACAGTTAATAAGAAAACACATTTCAAGAACCTCAGGTGGGGACTTCCCTGGTGGTCCAGTGGCTAAGACTTGGTGCTCCCCATGCAAAGGGCCAAGGTTCAATCCCTGGTCAGGGAACTAGATCCTGTGTGCCTCAACTAAAAGATTCTGCATACTGAAACAGAGATTCTGAGTGCTGCAACTAAGATATGGCGCAGCCAAAAAGAAAAAAAAAAGAACCCCAGGGGAACCTTCTTTGGTTTCCTTTCCCAGTTGAAGGCTGGTAGGAGCACCCTGAGCCTTGAACTGAAACACCTGTGACTTTTGCATATTATATGCTATCAGTCTATGCTATCACTGCCTTTAAGGCCAGTCTGCTCATGTCAGTTTGCATAACTGTGAATTCTGATTTTACTGTTCCATAAAGAGTCACACTTAATTATTTGAGTAAACATTGGACGCTGTGACCCAGCGAGCCCAGTTCCCTCCAGTGACTCAAAATAGACTCTAAGGTGTTTCTGGTGAACCTGGGAATCAAGGAGTATAAGATCAGGCTACCCAAGATGGCTGTTCCCTTGCTCTCGGAACATCCCCTGCTCCACTGGTTCCTGCTTCACCTAAACCCTGTTCAAATGGCTGGCCTTCCTGCATACTTGCCCTGGCCCCAGCTGGCGATTGTCCTAATCTTTGGATCAGAACAGCCCCACCTTGATGGCTCCTCAAAGGGGAGGGGAAGGTTTTGCTCCTCTGCTGGTTTCCTTGCTAACCAACAGGCCCAGCTGACATCAATTACCACCATCACCGCTAACCTCTCCCCCCCACCCTCAGGGAAAACCGCGGCCATGTCCTGGCCACCGCCTGCCCCACACAGTGAGGCGCTGCCCCAGGATCTTGCTCCAGACATGTAAGTTTCCCCATCCATGAGCCATTTTTTAAATTTTATTTTTGGCTGTGCTGGATCTTCATCGCTTTTGCGCAGGCTTTTTCTAGTTGCAACAATCGGGGGCTAGTCTTTGCTGTGGATGGAGCACCAGTTCTAGGTGTGGGATTCAGTAGTTGCAGCTCCCAGGCTCTAAAGCACGGGCTTCATGGTGGTGGTGCATGGCCTCCGTGGCATATGGAATCTTCCCAGACCAGTGATCGAACCTATGTCCCCTGCATTGGCAGGTGGATACTCAATCACTGGACCACCAGGGATGCCCCCCATCCATTAACTACTGATGTCTCTGTCGCTGACTCTGGGCTTTTTCTTAGGTCATAAAGCTGGTTAAGTATAGACTCATAGGCCGTCAGGACGCAGCACGTGACTCTGGTTCCTCCCTGCGTTGTTTTTGTTCACTTTCCCCTCCCTAGCCAGCCTTCCCTGGTCTAAGTGGAATTCCATCATATCCTTGACACCCTGCAGCATCCGTTTTTCTTGGAGTAGCAACGTTGCAAACAATGCCAAGCCAGGATCCAGAGCAGATTTTTTCAGGGCAAGGAGTCAAGTGGGCTGTGACTTTTGTTAGTGAGCTTAAAGCCAGTAAGTTCGAATCTTGCCAGAGCCTTCCTAGGTTCCCACTAGCCTCTTAGAAAACTTGGTCTTGGAGAAAGTCTGGGTTTCCTCTCTTTTCCTTCTGCCTCAGGTCTTGCTGCCTTTGCCGGGATGATTAATCGAGAACAAAAGCCTAGCCCAAGAAGTTAGGAGCATGATTCTGCCACCAGCCTGCACCCACCCCTATTTCGATAAACCTGTCTTATCCAGTTCCTGAATCCCTCCTCGTACGACTGACTAAAATGCTATCCCTAGCATTTGGGGTGGCTAGGAAAATTATTTATTGTGATACCAGGGTCTCTCAGGAGTCTGGAGAGATTTGGTCCCTTCCATTTCCTGAGACTCCCAGGCTAGTCCAAAATTAAGAAACGCCAAAGCAAGGGTTACCAAAATTGTGATGTCTTTTTCATGCTTAGAGTTAAGAATTTGAAATTAAATGATTAATATCTGCTTTCAATTCTGTTACTATACCTATGCTGTCTGTAGAGCATCTTCCAAAAGTATTACCAAAAAGTCTTTGTGATTCTGACACCCAAGCAGAGACCAGAGTCACAGAGGGCCCCCGAGACCCAGGCCCAGACCCCAGAGAGAGCACAGCCTAATGTATATGACTTAGGGTAAGTTGCTCTTTCTGAAAGTCTTCCGCAAAATGGTGATGATAATAATGGTGTCTACTTCATAGAGCTGTTTTATGGATTAAATTAGATAATACATGTTAAAAACATTTTGCTATTGTTCAGTTGCTCACTCGTGTCCGACTCTTTGCGACCCCATGAACTGCAGCATGCCAGGCTTCCCTGTCCTTCACTATCTCCTGGAGTTTGCTCAAACTCATGTCCATTGAGTCGGTGATGACATCCAACCATCTCATCCCCCTTAAAACATTTAGCACTGTTCAATAGAAATATAATGCAATTATATACAAAACTTAAATCTCTTTTTTTTTAATCTCTTAAATTTTAAAAGTGAAAAGAGACATATAACATTGACTTTAATCATATATTTTCTTTAACCCAATACATAGAACCCCAAATACTATAATTTCAACATGTTAATCAGAGTAAAAACTATTCAAGTGACATCTAACATTCTTTTATTCAGGCTACATCTTCAAAATCTGATGTGTAACTAACACATACCATGCCACCCAGTTCAGTTACTGAATTTTCAACAGAAAGACTTGCTTCCTATTAGACTTCATACAATCTAGAGTTGAAGAACTAATTCATACACCCAAGGTAGTTCCAACCATTTAAAAGTATTTTCTAATAACCCAAGAGAGTACTTGTTATTTTCCAAATATGTTATTTCATTAAATTTTTGTTTATTTATTTATTTTTGACTGTGCTGGTCTTGGCTGCTGTGCGCAGGCTTTCTCTAGTTGTGGAGGTCAGGGGCTATTCTCTAGCTAGGGGGTGCGGGTTTCGCATTGTGGCGGCCTCTTCTGTGGCAGAGCATGAGCTCCAGAGTGTGGGTTCAGTAGTTGTGGTACATGGGTTTATTTACCACCAACCTCCCCCATGTGGCATCTTTCTGGACCAGGGATCAAACCCATATCAGCTGCATTGGCGGGTGGATTCTTAACCACTGGACCACTAGGAAAGTCCCTAGAGTATTTGTTTTTAAGCTTCAGTTCAGTTCAGTTCAGTCGCTCAGTCGTGTCCGACTCTGCGACCCCATGAATCGCAGCACGCTGGGCCTCCCTGTCCATCACCAACTCCCAGAGTTCACTCAGACTCACGTCCATCGAGTCCGTGATGCCAGCCAGCCAACTCATCCTCGGTCGTCCCCTTCTCCTCCTGCCCCCAATCCCTCCCAGCATCAGGGTCTTTTCCAATGAGGCAACTCTTCACATGAGGTGGCCAAAGTACTGGAGTTTCAGCTTCAGCATCATTCCCTCCAAAGAAATCCCAGGGCTGATCTCCTTCAGAATGGACTGGTTGGATCTCCTTGCAGTCCAAGGGACTCTCGAGAGTCTTCTCCAATACCACAGTTCAGAAGCATCAATTCTCTGGCGCTCAGCAAAGATCCGTTCTTCAATTGCAGTAGCCACCTGTCAAGAGCTCCATAGCTACATGTAGTTAGTGGCTCTCCCATCAGGCAATGCAGGTTTCAGCATAATACCTGGCGTATGGTCAGTGCTCAATAAACACTCACTAGCCATTGCTCTTAGGGCCCCTCTCTCCCCAGATGGGAATAGGGAGCAGTGCCTTCTCCTCCCTCAGACTCCAGATTGGCTGCCAGGCTGTCGTTTGCTCCACACACAGCCTGTGAAATGAGCCCAGGCCCAGCAACTCCAGGGCCTCTACGGGGACAACTTCGCTGTCACTGATGGGGCCATTTCCCAGAAGCATCTCCCTGATTTCCCTCACTGTAACTTTAGGAAGTCTTCCAGGATTATTTGCCTATGTGCATAAAAGACCCTGATGCTGGGAAACATTAAAGGCAGGAGGAAAAGGGGGTGACAGAGGATGAGATGGTTGGATGGCATCACCAACTCAATGGACAAGAGCTTGCGCAAGCTCCAGGAGTTGGTGATGGACAGGGAATCCTGGTGTGTAGTCCATGGGGTCACAAAGAGTCAGACATGACTAAGCAACTGAACTGAACTGATGTGTGTAAGGAGTGAGGTTAGTAAGGCTTTTGTGGAGGATTATTCTTGGAAACAGTCACTTGGTACATCTGTGCAGCAGGAAAGGCAGAACCAACATGGCCACACCCGTGACTGACTTGGGTGCATATTTAGAGACCGCTGGACATGGGAGAAGGTTGATGTGAGAGGAACACCCTAAATTTATCCCTGTGCTAATTCTTGTGCTCTTGATTATAAATCTCTGCTCCTTGAATTCATTTGCAAGCAATTTTATTGAAATCTTGCTGTTCATCAAACTCTGATATCAGTCAGGAGGAATTTGTGGATACTTAGGGCCCCCTTCTTCCCTGCCCTCCATAATCTTTGAGTCTAGTAGAAAAAAATAAGAAATACTTAAATAATTACAATGCAACCAAATGTGGTTGATATTGTACAAGAGAAAAGTCAAAATGCTAGAGGAGTTCAAATAAAAGAGATGCCTTTTCCAATAAGACAATGAGGGAAATTTCAAGAGGTAGAATTTGGGAGTGGGGGGAGCAGCCTAAATGGTAAGATGAACAAGAGCATCGTCCTGGGGTGGGGAGGATTGCAGAACAAAGCATAAAGGTATAATGACAATATATCAGAAAGAAAGTACGGGGCCAGATTGCATGTGGGAATTGCTGGATCATATAGTGTCTTAGTCAGCCCAGGCTGCCATAACAAAATACCACAGACTGGCTGGCTTAAACAACAGAAATTTATTTTCTCCCCATTCTGGAGGCTGGAAGTCCAAGATCAGGGTGCCAGCGTGGTCGAGTTCTAGTGAAAGCTCTGTTCCTGACTTGCA
Source organism: Cephalophus harveyi (assembly GCA_006410635.1). Lineage (NCBI taxonomy): Eukaryota > Metazoa > Chordata > Mammalia > Artiodactyla > Bovidae > Cephalophus > Cephalophus harveyi. The sequence continues at coordinate 32,676 of SJYT01016002.1, read as the reverse complement.
GATGGCTGCCTTCTTGCTGTGTTCTCATGTGGCAGAGAGAGAGACAGAGAGGAGGCTCTGGTTTGGTCTTATAAGGGCCACCATGATGACCCCACTCATCTCAACATAATCACCTCCCAAGCACCATTTGCCATCTCCAAATACCATTACCTTGGGAGTTAGGGCTTCAGCCTACAAAGCTGAGGTTGGAAAGAGACACAATTCAGTCCACAGCACATAGGAATTCTATTTTTAATTTTTTGAAGACCGTCCATACTGCACCATTTGAATTTCTAGCAACAACACACAGAGTTTCGGTTTCTCTACATCCTTGCCAACACTTATTTTCCGGTTAGGAGGTGTGGGGTGGGGGAGGGGGGATTGTTTTGTTTTTTCATTTTTAGTAGCCAACCTAATGATGATGCTTCCTTGTGATTTTTGACTTGCATTTCCCCTAAAGATTAGTGATGTTGAGAATCTTTTCAAGTGTTTATTAGCCATTTGTATGTCTTCTTTAGCAAAATGTCTATTCAAGGCCTCAGTTCATTTTTTAAATCAGGTTATTTGTTATTTTGCCAACACTGTGACAATTATGTTGGCAAATCCTAGGATGTTCTGACAAATGGAGTAGAGGCAGCAGTCCCTTACCCACTGAGTACAGTCTTTCTGTCCTAAGATGGGTATCTAGTCGTTGCCCTGGTCACCTGCATGCCCACTGACTGTCATCTGTCTTCTGGCAGTTTGTGCTTAAATCCTCAAACTGGCCTCCTTGGTTGGGTCTCTGAAACCCTTCCTACATCTCGCCTGCCTCTAAATTCTGAGAGCTAGCCTTGATCTCTGGGGAACTCCTACTGCAAATCTGATAAAGGACTTAAAACAACAGTAAAAGCACTTCCCTGGCAGTCCAGTGGTTAGGATTCCACACTTGCTGTGCAGGGGGTGAGGGTTCGATCCCTGGTCAGGAAGCTAAGATCCCACATGCCTTGTGGCCGAAAAACCAAAACACGAAACAGAGGCAATACTATAACAAAATCAATAAAGTTTTAAGAAGAACAATAGACTCACAACCCTGACCCTGACTTTTAGCATATTACTCAGAACTCTGATTTCAAGCGACAGAAGCACAATTTGAACCAGCTTAAACATGAAGCGGGATTTATCATCCCACCAAATCCAGCTGTTACTCAAGGACAGCTAGCAACGTGGACTCAGACATCTTTGTCTCCAGCATCTGCTCCTCTCTGCACATATTTAATTCTTCTCTCTTTCTTCAGACTAGCCTCTGCTTCCCAGGTCTACACAGCAAGAAACATGGCCATTGGGATTTCCCAGACTTTATATTTTACAGCTCAGATTAAGCTAAGTGCCTACCCCTGGACCAATGAACTTAACCAAAAGCATAGGAAACCCCGATTGGTCAAATGTGAGTTGAGTGTGTACATGGAGCTCCTATGGAAGGGAGGGAGGGACAGCTGCCTAGAAATAAGTCCTGACCAAGTAATATCACTGGTATTGCCACCAGTGTCCTATGAATGGTGCATCTGAAGCTGTGCAGTGCACACCCGGTGTGATGGAGGCTCCAGTAGAACAGCTTATTCCTGGACTCCAGCCCACCAGATTGGTATCTCCCTCCTGCATCCCCCTTCCTTGGAAGACCTCAGCACTGAGTCCATCACATCCTCTGGAGTTCTGTGGTTTGAAATGTTGGCCATTTCTCCTAACCCTCCAAACAAGTTCCCAGCACACTTCAGAGTCCAAGTTTAGTGTTATGACAGAAGCTTCCGTGGAGACCATAAATCATTACTTTTTTTTCACCAACTGCATAACATTTGGTGCTTTTCACAACACCGCACTGCTTATGACTTACTGTGCTGTCTCTCTCCCTAGCAAGCCACCAATATTTCTTGTCTCCTCCCTACACAGGAAAAAATGGGAGAGAAGAACCAGAAATGCCTATGCTCATGTCTCCCAGGTATAACAATGCATATGCCTTGAGTAGAGTAATTTGGGACCTAAAGGAAACCCCCATGGAAGGGCCCTGCCCCCAGGCCTCACTAATTCAGGATTTAATTCTCTCCTGTGAGCCAGGCATTGAATTACTGCCCTCCTCTCCATGCCTCCTGTTTTCCACTGTCTCATCTAATAAAAGCTCCAGATCTGAAAGTCTCTGAGACCCTAACCCTAATCCAATTAAACCCTGCAAGAGCAACTAGACTCGAGAAAGACAAAGAGGGGAAGAGGTTAATAGCAGACAAAGCCTCCACTGACAAGCTGAATTAGCCTGCCCACCTCAGGAGAAATGGTAAAAGCAGATTACTGAGACTGCTGGTGGTGATTAACATTTGCTCAAAATTCTAAGTAGCTGACTTTTTTTTTCAAGTTAAATGTTAACCTGAGGAAAGAGGGATAGCAACCACGGGAGAGAAATAGGAAGAAAGAAGCAGAAAGACTAGCCTTCTGGGTGGGTGAGCATCTTCTTCCCAAAATAGTTGAGGAACTGTTTCCCATTCAATCTTGTTTCCTTATCAGGCAGGAGAGATGGAGATGTGCAACATCTTCATTTCTCAGAGAAGCTAGATTCTAGGATGAAAATGGAAGCAGGAAGGTTACCAACCCTGACCTTGGAGGAACCAGGTCAGGAGCCACCTGGAACCCTTCCAGTTTTGTATCCTGTCTTAGTCACTTTGGGTTGCTATAACAAATACCATGGGCTTCACAGGTGGCTCAGTGGTAAAGAATCTGCCTGCCAATGCAGGAGGTGTGGATTTGATCCCTGGGCCAGGAAGATCCCCTGGAGGAGGAAATGGCAACCCCCTCCAGTATTTTTGCCTGGAAAACCCCATGGACAGAGGAGCTTGGTGGGCTACAGTCCATGGGGTGGCAAAGAGTTGGACACGACTGACTGAGTATACACACATGCAGACACAACAAATACCCTGGATAGTGGCTTTAAAAACAGACATCTATTTCTCACAGTTCTGGAGGCTTGAAGTCTAAGGCTAAGATGCCACTCAGTTTGATTCCTGGTGAGGACCCTCTTTGCTTGCAGACAGTGTCTTCACATGGTTGTGGTCTCTTCATCCCCTTAGGGCATCAATCCCATCATTTGGGCCCCACCCCCATGACTTCATCCAAATCCAGTTACTTCACAAAAGCCCCACCTCCAAACACCAACACATTGGAGATTAAGATTCAACTTATGGATTTGGGAAGTGGGGTGCTGGAGAAGACTTTTGAGAGTCCCAAGGACAGCAAGGAAATCAAATCAGTTAATCCTAAAGGAAATCAACTCTGAATATTCGTTGGAAGCACTGACACTGAAGCTGAAGCTCCAGTACTTTGTCCGCTTGATGAGAAGAGCCAACTCATTGGAAAAGACCCTGATGCTGAGAAAGATTGAGGGCAGGAGAAGAACAGGGTGACAGAGTATGAGATGGTTGGATGGCATCACCAACTCAATGAACATGAGTTTGAGCAAACTCTGGGAGATAGTGAAGGACAGGGAAGCCTGGCGTGCTGAAGTCCTTGGGGTCACAAAGAGTCAGACACAACTTAGTGACTGAACAATACATAGCACATATGTATGAGATGCAGTTCATAGCGCATCTTTGTGAATTTGTCTGTGGGGTGAGTTTGTTCTGATGTAATAATTAGCTAACATTGGAAAAGTACCATCTCTGCTCAGTGTTTAGGGGCACTTTGTTGTATCAGGACAATATTCTTGGTGCAAATCAACATCTTGACATTCCTTGAGCTCCTTTAGTAGACACTTATTTACCATGATGAAGAGCAGAAAGACTATGTTTTGTGTGACTCCTTGTGAATCATTGATAGGATATTGGCGTGTATAGAAATTCAGCACTTTGAGACTTCCCTGGTGGGCCAGTGGTTAAGACTCTGAGCTCTCAATGCAGGTGGCCTGAGTTCGATCCCTTGTTGGGGAACTATATCCCACATGCCCCAACTAAGACTCAGTGCAGCCAACAAATACTTAAAAATAAAATAAAACAGCTTAAAAAAAAAAAGAAAAAGAAATTCAGCCCTTCAATAACGAGTAAGGCACCAGCATTAAGGGGCAGAATATCTATGAGCACAATTTTAAGACACTTATATAGAAACCTGGGAGGAAACAGAAAAATTGGACATGGATCTTACCTTTTAGGAACTTATAATCAGGAAAGGAAAGACTTGTATCAGTGACTAAAAGCATAATGGAAAGTAATACCTAACACAGGGTACTGTAAAAAAGGTCATGTATTTTCAAGAACGTAAAACGGTACAGCCACTGTGAAAAAGAGTATAGCAGTTCCTCAAAAAAATTAAAAATAGAGTTACCATGAGATCTAGCAATCCCACTGCTGGGTATAAATTCAAAAAAAAATTGAAAGCAAGGACTCAAACACATCTTTGTACACACAGGTTCATTGCAGCATTATTCACAACAGCCAAAAGGTGAAGGCAACCCAGGTGTCTATCAACAAATGAATCAATCAAGAAAACACAGTATATACATACAATATTACTTAGCCTTAAAAAGGAACAAAATTCTGAAATGTGTTACCACATGGATGAAACTTGAAGACATTATGCTAAGTGAAATAAACGAGTCACGAAAGGGTAAATACTGTATGATTCTACTCATATGAGGTCCTACAGTAGTCAAATTCATAGAGACCGAAAGTAGAATGGTGGTTGCCTGGGGGGGTGGAGTTGAGGGGAGTAATATGGGGTGATTGTTTAATGGGTACAGTTTCAGTTTTGTAAGATGTAGAGTTCTATGGATGGTGGTGGTGGTGGTTATACAATAATATGTATGTACTCAATGTATTGAACTGTGCACTTAAAAATGGCTATGAGGGTGAATTTTATATAATGTAGTTTTACCATGATTTTTTTATTTCTTAAAAAATTTATACAATTTTTGAAGATTAGTTTCTGTTTACAGTTATTACAAATATTGGTTATATTGCCCATGTTGTACAATACATCTTATACCAAATAGCTTGTATCTCCTGCTGTGTGCATGCTCAGTCAAATTAGACTCTTTGTGACCCCAGGGACTGTAGCCCACCAGGCTCCTCTCTTCATGGGATTCCCCAGGCAAAAATGCTAGAAGAGGTTGCCATTTCCTACTCCAGGATATCTGCCTGACCCAGGGATCAAACCTACGTCTCTTGCGCCTCCTGCTTTGGCAGGCAGATTTTTTTACCATTGTGCCACCTGGGAAGCCCATATATCTCACGCCCCCACCTCTGTTTGGCAACCCCCCAACATTGGTGGCTCAGAGGTTAAAGCGCCTGCCTCCAATGCGGGAGACCCGGGTCCGATCCCTGGGTCGGGAAGATCCCCTGGAGAAGGAAATGGTAACCCACTCCAGTATTCTTGCCTGGAAAATCCCATGGACGGAGAAGCCTGGTAGGCTACAGTCCATGGGGTCGCAAACAGTCGGACACGACTGAGCGACTTCACTTCACTTCACTTCAACATTTGTTAAAAACATCATGTCATCTCAGATGAGACTTCCCAGAAGTCTCTGAGTTGGCACTGAGCTGGGCTTGAAAGGGCAGATACATTTCAATAGATAAAGAAGAGGAAGATACTTCCCTGGCCATCCAATGGTTAAAACTTTGCCTTCCAGTTCAGGGGGCATGGTTTTGATCCCTGGTCAGAGAATTAAGATCCCACATGCCTCATGGCCAAAAAAAAAAAAAAAACCACAGGCAATATTGTAACAAATTCAATAAAAACATTAAAAATGGTCCACATTAAAAAAAATCTTTAAAAAAGAAAAGAGGAAAAAGGGCTTCAGATATAGAAGGAAGAACATGAAATGTCCAAAAGCAGTGAAGCATCAATAGGCAGGCACAATGAGTAGGTTTAAGTTTCCTGAGACAAAGCGTTCAGGAAGGAAAATAAGGTTCAACAACTGTCAAAGCCAAGACAACACAGCCTCAATGGCTAGACCAAGGAGTTTGGACTCTGTCCTCTAAGCCATCATAGCCAGCATTTCCGCAGTGTGTTCCACAGAAAGCTAGTTCCCTGAGATGCTGTGGGGGAAAAGCAGGGGAAGGGAGCTATAGTTGAAAAAGTTTGGGCGATAACGCACAGTCCTAGAGACAATGCCTTATGCTAAGTCCTAACATAAAGAAACTCGACTCACTTTGTATAACTTACTGTTCCCAAAATTCATTTGATCATGCTACCCTTGGAGGAAGCTTCAGAAGCCATTTTATTCTTTTCTTAGCTTTTTAGTTGTTTCAGCCAACGTAGAAATGGTATCTTGCAAAGAGGCAATTTTAGATTTTTTGTGCACAATTGGAAGCTTCTGCATACCAATGAAAATAAATATACCATTCGTTTAGCTTAATTTTAGAACTGCAGTACTCCAATTTAATCTTAAGAAAAAATGAATTTGGAGAAATAAAAAGTTCTCCATAATGACCATTGTAATGTGAAATCACTCTTAGTTTGTTCAGACCACTTCCTTTAAAGATGTGCTTGTAGGAGGTCACAGTTTTTAAACGTCAAGTGAGCCTGAGTCCCCAAAGGAGGGCTGCCCTCAGAGCATTTAGATGACCGGCATCCCATTTTCCTAAACTCTTCTGAAAACATAAGTTGCTAGAGTCCTAGTCCAAATCCCGAAAGGAATCTAAAAACAAAAATTCTTGGATTTCAGTTATCTGATCTCCCAAAGAGAACCTCACTACCTTGCACTTCAGGAAACAACTAAATACTCACCAAGGACAAAACCTTAAGTTAGAAAAGATGAAATCTTTTCCCTGACAGGACAAAGCCTTTCTGGATACAGAATAAAGTCAGAAAACTCAAAATGCACAAAGAGCAAAACTTGAAATCTCAGAGAAGACCCACCAGACTGAAAATAGGAGGCTACTCATGGAAGCAAGGAGCACAGGGATTTGGTGTGAGTACCTCATTCAGTTCTGGGGGTCCATCACCCCTCAAGACTTGCCTCCTTTGAACCCCACTTCTGACACCAAAAATGTCAACTGTAATATTATAACACCCATTTATTTTACCAGCAAAAGCAACTGTATTCAGGAAAGCCCAGAGGAACTGTCATTTGAGATATGTGATTATGATGTACCACAGGGGAATCCGGGCTTCCCTCATGGCTTAGCTGGTAAAGAATCCGCCTGCAATGCGGGAGACCTGAGTTCTATCCCTGAGTTGGGAAGATCCCCTGGAGAAGGGAAAGGCTACCCTACCCACTCCAGTATTCTGGCCTGGAGAATTCCATGGACTGTATAGTCCATAGGGTCGCAAAGAGTTGGACATGACTGAGCGACTTTCACTCACTCACTCACTCACTCACAGGGGAATCCAGAGAGCAAGGCAGGGGAACTTGCTTTCAACAGGAAACAAGAAGAGCTGGGAGGGGCTGTAATAACCAGAATCCACTGGAAGAACTCTGGAAGTCCAAAGTGTGGAGGCTTCTCATTGGTTGTACTGCTACAGTCTCTAACTGGCCGGACTGTCATGGGTGGAGAATTTTCTTCTTCCTGATAAAGGGTAAGTAGGCAATGGCACCCCACTCCAGTACTCTTGCCTGGAAAATCCCATGGATGGAGGAGCCTGGTGGGCTGCAGTCCATGGGGTCGCTAAGAGTCGAGCATGACTGAGCGACTTCACTTTCACTTTTCACTTTCATGCATTGGAGAAGGACATGGCAACCCACTCCAGTATTCTTGCCTGGAGAATCCCAGGGACGGGGGAGCCTGGTGGGCTGTCGTCTATGGGGTCGCACAGAGTCAGACACGACTGAAGCGACTTAGCGGCAGGCAAAATCTTCCTGTCAGCAATGTAGGCCTACATGGCTCCCTGTGTGGAGTAATTAATGATATATGGCAGGGCATGGAGGCTTCCCTGATGGCTCAGCCGGTAGGTAAAGAGTCCACCTGCGATGCAGGAGACTCTGGAGATGAGAGTTCAGTCCTTGGGTCAGGAAGATCCCCTCGAAGAGTAAATGGAAAGGTACTCCAGTATTCTCACCTGAGAAATCCCATGAACAGAAGAGCCTGGTGGGCTACAGTCCACAGAGTTGCAAAGAGTCAGACACAATTGTGCAACCAAGCAGTCCCCACAGGGCATAAGATCTGCCCCCAACAAGCCTATCTCAACTCCAGTTTTAGCTGAAGAGTCTTTTCCACAGTTTCCAGACTTACGTATTTTTCCTTTTAGGAACCCGATGCCATAAATAGATCTTTGGAAAAAAAAAAAATAATAAATAGATCTTTGGGCACTGGAGGATGGTACCTCATCCTTTCAGGGTACTTCCTGTAAGCTGACATTTCAGTTACTCCTTTGTTTATTTATTTTAGAAGGTCTTATTATTTTTTTTAATATTTATTCATTTATTTGTCTGTGCCTGCTCTTGGTTGCAGCGCACAGGGTCTTCCATATTTGCTGTGGCATGTGGTATCTTTAGTTGTGGCACATGAACTCTTAGTTGGAGCATGTGGGATCTAGTTCCCTGACCAAGGATCAAACCTGGGTCCCCTACATTGGGAGCTCTGAGTCTTAGCCACTGGCCCACCAGGGAAGTCCCCAGTTGCTCCCTTAGAAGGCCATTCCAGAATTCTATGAGGCCGACTATCTGAAGGTGGTGTGGTATGTGATATAATTATGTACTTCTGAGCATCCTTAGCTATAAGGTGTGTCCCACGTTTCAAGGTCCCAGACCGTCTCAGTCTCCAGGGCCTGCCATAAGAAAAGACCACAGACTGCATTGCTTAAACAATAGGCATTAGTTTTCATGGTTCTGGAAGCTGAAAACTCTAAGATCAGGGTATCAGGCAGTTCGGTTTCTGGTGAGAACTCTCTTATTGGCTTGCGATGGCTGCCTTCTTGCTGTGTCCTCACATGACATGGAGGAGGGAAGTGGCAAAGAGAAAAAGATCTCCCTCTTCTTATTAGGCCACAGACCTATCAGACTAGAGCCCCACCCCTGTAATCACATTTAAATTTAATTATCTCCTAAAAGACTTATCTCCAAATAGAATCACATTGGGGATTAATGATTCAACATATGAATTTGGGTAGAACACAGTTCAGTCCATAGCACAGATCTTCCCATGGCCCTGTCCTCTGCAACAGACCCACCTTAGCTGAGCATTCTAAAATCTCTGGATCTGTGACTCACGACGAGGTCTTCTGTCTGATGCTCGAGCGTCTCTGCCTTTCCACTCTGGTAGCAAGGCCTCTTTGTGAACCACCATGGAGTCATTCTGACTCTTGCACTCAGCATTTATCTGCTTGTTAATGACCTCAGGTCTCTCATTATCCTTTTGCAGAGCATCAGTACAACTTTTCAGTAAACGGTGACTTCCATTGTCTTTGGAGGCATTGTTCCCCCCATATTTCTCAAATTCCTGCCTCATCACACCTGTCACGGCATTTCCCCCCCACCCCCTACCATGACATTTCCCAGGTCACCACCAGTGAAATCTTTGGCAATTGAGCCACCATGCTGTACCAGAGACTATCCAGCTGCACCTCCTAATCTTCCTCTTCATATGTTGGGTTGTGGGCAACCCAGGCCCACATCCCCAGCTTCCCCCTTGTTCTCTCAGGCCACTCTCAATACCGCTTGTTAGTCCAGGTCCTCTGAGGTGCAAACATCAAGGAGGGGTTAAGCATGCACAGATTTTTATGCCCATGGGGAGAACAAATTGGAAGGGAGCCATGTCAGACCTCAAAGCAAGTCTTGCCATACGTGAAAGAGAGAGGGAAGGAGGGAACCTGATGGAAGCCTCCTAGACTGCCATGAAGTCTAAGGAAGTTTCAACAAGGATCAACCCGAAGCCACCGTCAGAGAAGCCCTGGTATCCTTGCATACTTAGTCACTGGCTGGCAGCCCCCTGGTGGGAAGCACGGGATCAGCACAAATATATTGCTCTGGATTCCAGAGTTAAGTACCAGGGTTCACAGGTCAACTATGATCCCTCTGCTTTGAGGTCTGAGAGGTACATTCGCCACTCTACCATGTTCCAGACTTTCCCTGACTCCAGTTGGGCAGAATGAAAAAAGAGTTGCAGTCAACAAAAGAGTAAGCACATGGTGTTTCTTAGTCCTTGAGTATTGATCTAAATACCCACGTCTGCCAAACAGCCACAGAGATAAACTTCCTGATTGTTGCATAGTCTCCACCATGTTGGTGACTGTTTATTTTTCCCCTACAAGTCAAAGTAAATGCTGTCCTTGGTGGCCAAAAGTGAAAAGTGAAAGTGAAAGTTGCTTAGTCATGTCCAACTCTTTGTGACCCCATGGACTATACAGTCCATGGAATTCTCCAGGCCAGAATACTGGAGGGAGTAGCCTTTCCTTTCTCCATGGGATCTTCCCAACCCAGGGATCAAACCAAGGTCTCCCTCGTGGCAGGCGGATTCTTTACCAGCTGAGCCAAAAGCGAAGCCCAAGAATACTGAAGTGGGTAGCCTATCCCTTCTTCAGTGGATCTTCCCAACCCAGGAATCAAACCGGGGTCTCCTGCATTGTAGGCAGATCTTTACCAACTGAGCTATGAGGGAAGCCCAGATTTGCTGAAGATCACGTTCGTTTTCTCCCACATCTTTTCAATAATTGTCTTTCTGGGAAGCTCACCATCAAGAAGTATTCAGAATATTTTCCCATTGCCATGGTATATTTTTAAAAATTATTTATTAATTTATCTTGCTTTTTGGTTGTGCTGGGTCTTAATTGCTCTGAGGGCTTTCTCTAGTTGCAGAGAGTGGGGACTACCCTTCATTACAGTACATGGGCTTCTTATTGCAGGGTCTTCTCTAGTGGTGGACCACAGGCTCTAGGACAATCAGTCTTCAGACGTTGCTGCTTGCAGGCTCTAAAATGCAGGCTCAGAGGTTGTGGCTTACAGGCTCTAAAATGCAGGCTCAGAGGTTGTGGCTTACAGGCTTAGCTGCTCTGTGGCACATGGGATCTTCCCAGACCAGGGATCAAATGCGTGTCTCCTGCATTGGCAGGTGGATTCTTAAGCACTGGACCACTAGGGAAGTCTAAGTATCATTTTTATAGTGTTCATGATGCTCGGCTAGTCTCTGCATGTGAAAGTTAAATGGGGAATCAAGCTGTATCCCTACATGACCTTTGAAAGGAAGGGAGCAAGCAGGTAGAATTCTGTTCCTTTACCCAGAAGCAAAAAACTGGAATGGAGACTATGCAGAGCTATGCAGACCTGAGAGCTCTGATTGCCAAAGGCATTTCCTAGGTACAGTTGCAAGTCAGCCCTGGGCCGATGGCCTTTTGCATCTCCATTCAGTTATTTTATTTTATATCTCATCCAAGATCCTGACACCAGTCAAAATCAATTTCCAGTTATCAATGGCAGATGGCCTTCTGGCATGAACTCATATAAAACAAACAAAAAGAGCTCCTGGGTTGCCAACTCAGCATTTATTGAGCTCCTGGTGCATACCAAGCTCATACTGTTAAGTTTGGCGATACAGGGATAATAAGATACCGGCCCTACTTTCTGAAAGCTCCCAATCAGTTCTTTCACCATCCTCATGCTCTTCACTGCATTCCAAGTGCCAGGATCTAAATTATTCACAGAGGATAAAATGGTCTATTTTGGGGTAATTCCTATCACACTTCATGGTGACTGCTTCCATTTTTAAAATAGCCTCAAGTGTGACTATTAATCAGTATATCATTAAAAATAATATCTGTCAGGATGACATTCATTTCTGTTCCATAAATAATGTCACCAGCATTGAATTCCTGAACAGTGGGACATGTACAAAGTTACAGAAGAACTCTGGGTAATGAACTTCGGAAAGAGAGGCTGTGTCTTCTGCCTTTCCAACACAGAGCACCTGGGACAGTGCCTGACTCACAGGAAGAGCCCAGCAAATGTTTATGGGAGTAATTTCTAAGTCCCTCCTTGTTACATTGTGATCCTGTTGTGAAACTACCGGACATCAAGCTCCGAGGTTAGGTGAGCTTCCAAAATGTCTTAATGTGTCTTACAGACCCATTCGTGCTTTTTAATGTTATACTTATATCTTTATTCTCCTACATCTCTTGTGTGTGTATGTGCTCAATTGTGTTCGACTCTTTTGTGGCCCCATAGAGTGTATCCCACCAGGCTCCTCTATTCAGGGGATTCTCCAGGCAAAAATACTGGAGTGGGTTGCCATTTCCTCCTCCAGGGGATCTTCCTGACCGGGGAATTGACCCATTGTGTCCTGCATTTCCTGCATTGCAGATGGACTCTTTCCCACTGAGCCATCAGGGAAGCCCTTACAACTCTTAGGTGAATACATTTCTTAAGTTTATTACTCAATGTATGAACAGGCACATAGTTCTATTGATTTTAAATCTACTTATATTAAAGGTCAAGAGCGGCCCCTTTTGAATTGGATAAAAATCAATGTCAACGTAGCTTTGTCCATTTCTACATTTCTCTAGCACTAACATTCTAGGCTTATTTAATTTTTTAAATTAGATTTTGAGATAATTGCACATTCACATGCAGTGGTGAAAAATAGTACAGAGTAAGTCCATGTAGTCTTCACCCAATCTCTTACTAATGGTATTATTTTGCATGACCATAGTACAATATCACAACTGGGAATATCATTTGTGTGTGTACGTGTGTGTTTAGTTCTATGCAGTTTTAGCACATGTGTATATTTGTAAGTTCACTCCCACAGTGAAGCCTCAGAACAGTTTACCTGACACAATGATCCCTCATGCCACCCTTCTACACACCCACCTACAATACTTCCTGCCCTGTCTGCAACTCCTGGCAACCACGAATCTGTTCTCCATTTTTATAATTCTGTTTATAGAATGTTATATAAATGGACATGTCACGCGAGTGTATGTTCCTCGATTCTTTGTCTCGTCACAACAAAGATTTGGAGTGACGGACATTAAAGCCCCCTCGGCGTGTCATAGCTCTCAGGTCTTGGATAGACCGTGTTATAGCTCTTAGACAAATCAGTGTTACAGCTCAGTGTTACAGCTCTATTTTATTTAGAAGATAGCAGGAAAATCCATCTTTGAGGCATGAGGGCACGTCGATCTAAAAACACGAGGAGAAGAGCGCCCAGCGCGCGGGAGAGAGAGAGAGCTGGCTTTGGCTCCTCTATTTATATGTTTATCTCTCCCTGGGCCTGTCCTATGTAAATTGGGCCAGCCAGGAGTGTTGTTTATTTTACCTGAGGTCCTCACTCCGGTCCTCGGACCTTCTTTTGTTTCATTTTTGCGGGCTTTTCCCTTGCTTGTCTGTAGCCACCGCCATTTTGGGCTCCTTTTCCCTGTTCTATCTACCTAACAGACCCATAGAGCATGTAACGTTTTGAGATTTGAGATCCACCCAAGTGGCTATCCATATCAATAGCCTATTTCTTTTTATTGCTGAGTAGTATTCTGCAATAAAATGTAGTTAACCATATCCATACTGTAGTTAAACTGTGCTACAGTATGGATGTAGCGCAGTTTAACCATTCGCCCGCTGAAGGTCATTTGGGTTGTTTCCCACTTGGAAATCTATTTGATTTTAGCTTTTAAATAAGTGTTTCAGGGTTTCCCTGGTGGCTCAGTGGTAAAGAATCCACCTGCCAGTGCAGGAGACATGGGTTCAGTCCCTGATCCGGGAAGATTCTACATGCCACGGGGCAACTAAGCTCATGCACCATGACTATGCACCACTGAGCTCTGCAACAGAGAAGCCACCGCAATGAGAAGCCCGCATGCCACACCAGGGAAAAGCCCTTAGATCAGCAAAGACCCAGCAGAGCCAAAAATGAAAGAATAAATTGATAAATGATAAGTGTATCAACCATCAGTTTTACCATATTCAAAAGCCCAAATACTTTGTTTCCTTTCTTATTCCTTTAACTGTTTTCAGTGCCCTTTTCAAGTACCAGTATATTTTTCTGAGATTTATCAACCAAAATTCTGGCATAGAATTCAGCCTGAAAAACATAATACTTTTTTATGATCCTGGGACAGTGTTTCCCCTCACATTTCTAACACCTTTCCTGGCTGGGCCCTACCTGTAGTCAGCTTCTTTGGCTACTGGAAAATGATGAGCTCAGAGAACAGTCTCAGATAGCGCGTAGACATATTTTAGCCCAAGGAACTATAAGTATAATTTGGATTATTGTTTTCCTCAATATTCCATCTTTCATAGACCCATCTTGAAACTCATCTGCTGCTTTTCTGCAGCTCGGAGAATCTAGAAAGATCTTCCTCCATCTTTTATGTTCTTGCTGCCTGGTAAATCCTCTGAGGTCTGTAGACTTGGAGAATGCTGCTCATGTTCTATACAGGTCCAGGGCTTGTGGCCAGCTTTTCTCAATTACCTGTCACTGTGTCTCTTGCTAATGAGAGTCTTAGCTAGGAACACTCTCTGTTCATCAGAAGGAAGGAATTTATCTGTCTTTCCAAAATCCTGAGCCAGCTTTCTGATCTCTGGGAAACCAGCCTTCTTCCTGTCATAGGTTGGAACAGAAATGTAAGCCACACCAGTGCTTCCCACGTCTGTCTGCACATCATACTCAGGGTTCACTTCCAATGCATTAAATCCAGGGAAAACCTAGGGCATGAGCATTTTTCAGAAGTCCTCAGGAAAGGCTTCCCTGGTGGCTCAGTGATAAAGAATCCACCTGCCAATGCAGGAGACACAGGTTCACCCTCTGATCTGGCCCGTAAGCCATGGAGCAGCTAAGCCCATGAGCTACAACTACTGAGCCTGTGCTCTAAAGCCTGGGCGCCACAACTACTGCGCTGCAACTACTGGGCCCAGGCGCCCTGGAGCCTGTGTTCCACAGCAAGAGAAGCCCCCACGATGACAAGCTCTAGCCCCCACTCACCGCAACTAGAGAAAAACCCTCACAGCAGCAAAGATTCTGCACGGCAAGAAATACATTTATTATTTTTTTTAAGACCTCAGAACTCAAATTATAATAAGTCCTGATGTTGGAATACAATGCAAACTTAAGACTGAGGAAGTTATATCAACATATAAGAAAAAATCTCCTAAGTAGAGTGCTATATGAATAAAATTGGTTTAAATCCATATGCCAGCACATCTGGAAAACTCAGCAGTGGCCACAGGACTGGAAAAGGTCAGTTTTCATTCCAATCCCAAAGAAAGGCAATGCTAAAGAAGGTTCAAATTACCACACAATTGCACCCATCTCACACACTAGCAAAGTAATGCTCAAAATTCTCCAAACCAGGCTTCAACAGTATGTGAACCATGAAATTCCAGATGTTCAAGCTGGATTTAGAAAAGGCAGAGAAACCAGAGATCAAATTGCCAATATCCATTGGATCATAGAAAACAACAAGAGAGTTCCAGAAAAACATTTATTTCTGTTTTATTGACTACACCAAAGTCTTTGACTGTGTGGATCACAACAAACTGTGGAAAATTCTTAAAGAGATGGGAATACCATACCACCTGACCTGCCTCCTGAGAAATCTGTATACAGGTCGAGAAGCAACAGTTAGAACCAAACATGGAACAATGGACTGGTTCAAAAATTGGGAAAGGAGTATGTCAAGGCTATATATTGTCACCCTGCTTATTTAACTTCTATGCACAGTACATCATTCGAAATGCCTGGCTGGATGAAGCACAAGCTGGAATCAAGATTTCTGGGAAAAATATTAATAACCTCAGATACACAGATGATACCACCCTTATGGCAGAAAGCTAAGAAGTCAGAGAAGCCACCGCAATGAGAAGCCCGCATGCCACACCAGGGAAAAGCCCTTAGATCAGCAAAGACCCAGCAGAGCCAAAAATGAAAGAATAAATAGATAAATGATAAGTGTATCAACCATCAGTTTTACCATATTCAAAAGCCCAAATACTTTGTTTCCTTTCTTATTCCTTTAACTGTTTTCAGTGCCCTTTTCAAGTACCAGTATATTTTTCTGAGATTTATCAACCAAAATTCTGGCATAGAATTCAGCCTGAAAAACATAATACTTTTTTATGATCCTGGGACAGTGTTTCCCCTCACATTTCTAACACCTTTCCTGGCTGGGCCCTACCTGTAGTCAGCTTCTTTGGCTACTGGAAAATGATGAGCTCAGAGAACAGTCTCAGATAGCGCGTAGACATATTTTAGCCCAAGGAACTATAAGTATAATTTGGATTATTGTTTTCCTCAATATTCCATCTTTCATAGACCCATCTTGAAACTCATCTGCTGCTTTTCTGCAGCTCGGAGAATCTAGAAAGATCTTCCTCCATCTTTTATGTTCTTGCTGCCTGGTAAATCCTCTGAGGTCTGTAGACTTGGAGAATGCTGCTCATGTTCTATACAGGTCCAGGGCTTGTGGCCAGCTTTTCTCAATTACCTGTCACTGTGTCTCTTGCTAATGAGAGTCTTAGCTAGGAACACTCTCTGTTCATCAGAAGGAAGGAATTTATCTGTCTTTCCAAAATCCTGAGCCAGCTTTCTGATCTCTGGGAAACCAGCCTTCTTCCTGTCATAGGTTGGAACAGAAATGTAAGCCACACCAGTGCTTCCCACGTCTGTCTGCACATCATACTCAGGGTTCACTTCCAATGCATTAAATCCAGGGAAAACCTAGGGCATGAGCATTTTTCAGAAGTCCTCAGGAAAGGCTTCCCTGGTGGCTCAGTGATAAAGAATCCACCTGCCAATGCAGGAGACACAGGTTCACCCTCTGATCTGGCCCGTAAGCCATGGAGCAGCTAAGCCCATGAGCTACAACTACTGAGCCTGTGCTCTAAAGCCTGGGCGCCACAACTACTGCGCTGCAACTACTGGGCCCAGGCGCCCTGGAGCCTGTGTTCCACAGCAAGAGAAGCCCCCACGATGACAAGCTCTAGCCCCCACTCACCGCAACTAGAGAAAAACCCTCACAGCAGCAAAGATTCTGCACGGCAAGAAATACATTTATTATTTTTTTTAAGTCCTCAGAACTCAAATTATAATAAGTCCTGATGTTGGAATACAATGCAAACTTAAGACTGAGGAAGTTATATCAACATATAAGAAAAAATCTCCTAAGTAGAGTGCTATATGAATAAAATTGGTTTAAATCCATATGCCAGCAAATCTGGAAAACTCAGCAGTGGCCACAGGACTGGAAAAGGTCAGTTTTCATTCCAATCCCAAAGAAAGGCAATGCTAAAGAAGGTTCAAATTACCACACAATTGCACCCATCTCACACACTAGCAAAGTAATGCTCAAAATTCTCCAAACCAGGCTTCAACAGTATGTGAACCATGAAATTCCAGATGTTCAAGCTGGATTTAGAAAAGGCAGAGAAATCAGAGATCAAATTGCCAATATCCATTGGATCATAGAAAACAACAAGAGAGTTCCAGAAAAACATTTATTTCTGTTTTATTGACTACACCAAAGTCTTTGACTGTGTGGATCACAACAAACTGTGGAAAATTCTTAAAGAGATGGGAATACCATACCACCTGACCTGCCTCCTGAGAAATCTGTATACAGGTCGAGAAGCAACAGTTAGAACCAAACATGGAACAATGGACTGGTTCAAAAATTGGGAAAGGAGTATGTCAAGGCTATATATTGTCACCCTGCTTATTTAACTTCTATGCACAGTACATCATTCGAAATGCCTGGCTGGATGAAGCACAAGCTGGAATCAAGATTTCTGGGAAAAATATTAATAACCTCAGATACACAGATGATACCACCCTTATGGCAGAAAGCTAAGAAGTAAAGAGCCTCTTGATGAAGGTGAAAGAGGAGAGTGAAAAAGTTGGCTTAAAACTCAACATTCAGAAAACAAAGATCATGGCATCCAGTCTCATCACTTCATAGCAAATACATGGGGAAACAATGGAAATAGTGACAGATTTTATTTGGGGGGTGCTCCAAAATCACTGCAGATGGTGATTGCAGCCATGAAATTAAAAGATGTTTGCTCCTTAGAAGGAAAGCTATGACCAACCTAGACAGCATATTAAAAAGCAGAGACATTACTTTGCCAACAAAGGTCCGTCTAGTCAAGCCTATGGTTTTTCCAGTAGTCAGGTATGGGTATGAGAGTTGGTCTATAAAGCTGAGTGCCAAAGAATTGATGCTTTTGAACTATGGTGTTGGGGAAGACTCTTGAGAGTCCCTTGGACTGCAAGGAGATCAAACTGGTCAATCCTAAAGGAATCAGACCTGAATATACATTGGAAGGACTGATGCTGAAGCTGAAACTCCAATACTTTGGCTACCTGATGTGAAGAACTGACTCATTGGAAAAGACCCTGATGGTGGGAAAGATTGAAGGCAGGAGCAGAAGGGGACGACAGAGGATGAGATGGTTGGATAGCATCACCAATTCAATGGACATGAGTTTGAACAAGCTCCAGGAGTTGGTGATGGACAGGGAAGTTGCAAAGAGTCCAACGTGACTGAGGGACTGAACTGAACTGAACCCTTTGTTTAGGAGATGAAAATGTGCACATGTCTTCACTTATCTAGGCATAATATATCCTGGAAGGATTTATAAGACTCTAGCGACAGTGGTTGTCTCTGAAGAAGTTTTTGGTGGATGCAGGGTTGCTGTCAGAGGGCAACTTTTTGCTGCCTATCTTTTCACATCTGTTGAATATGAAACCAGGTAAATAGATTGCCTATGTCAAAAACCAAATTGGAGTTCACAAAATTAAAATAGAAGGAAAGTGATGCTCGTGTACAGCCAGGATCGAGAATCTCTGTGCTACACAATCATGAGCTGACTGTGAAAACAAGTCCAAGGACAAGTTTCCTGAGCTATTTACTACTTGTTTGTTTGTTTTGGAAAAGATTGAACATTCTCTTTTAGGTGCCATACATACTTTCCTTTTTAAAAATTGAGATCTAATGCAAACAGAAAAGAGAGCACAATAAAAACACATCTTGGGGAATTTACATAAGTGTACACCTGCATTCAGAACAAGAGGCAGACCATTCCCAGTCCCCTAGAAGGTCCTGCGTGACTCCTCTCAATCAATAATCCCCCTTCCACAGGCAAGCACTATTCTGACTTCTACTGTTTCTTCTTTCTTAAAATATTTGGCTATACGTCTTGGTTGCAGCTCACGGGCTCCTTAGTTGCAGCACGTGAACTCTTACTTTCTGCACGTGGGATCTAGTTCCCTGATCAGGGATTTAAACTGGGCCCCTACACTGAGAGTGCAGAGAGTCTTAGCCACTGGACCACCAGGAAAGGCCCTCTATTGTTTCTTCTTGAACTTCATGTAAATGGAATGTATCCGGCTTCTTTCATCCAAACTTATATCTGTGAGACTGATCCATGTTGTTGCGTGTGGTAGTGGTTTAGGGGCTTTGGGGAGGGATTGCAGAGGGAATTTTGCTAAGGAATCTCCCATTGTATGAATATGCTACAATTTACCTGTCCTTTCTTCAGTTGATATATGTTTTGGTTATTTGCAGTTTGGCGCTATTATAAAGCTATATGAATACGCTTATGGCCGTCTTTCAGACATAGACACATTTCTTTTGGCTGCACTTTTTTACATATTCATTTTGTTTATTTATGTGGCTGTGCCAGTTCTTCGATCTTCATTGCCCCATGCAGGATCTTTAGTTACGGCATGCAAACCTTTAGCTGTGGCATGTGGGATCTAGTTCCCTCACCAGGGATTGAACCTGGGGCCCCCGCATTGGAAACATTGTGTCTTAGCCTCTGGACCACCAGGGAAGTCCCTCTCTTGAGTAGTCTGACATCTTCTTATCAAAAATCTTTAATAGTTTATGTTTATCTTCCCTGAAGGATTATAAGCTTTTTGAAGGTAGGGAGAAATCTGTGACTTGTCCACTGGGGCTTCCCCTGAATAAAAAGGAAAATTCTCTATTGCCCCTAACCTTTCCTTTATTCTCGCCTGGAATACGAGCCTGATGTCTGGAGATATGGCAGCTACCTTCTGATAATGAGAACAGTAGCAAAAGAGGGGCAAGGCAGGCAGTTATGAGGTATCTAGGTTCTGATAATATTGAAGAGCCACAGTGCCAACCCTGGACTGCCTACCTTCAAACTGGTCTGCAAAAGGAGAAAACAGAAACAGAGGCACAGAGTAAAGTAGAGATGAGGGTCGGAGAAGGTCTTATAAGTTTAAGTCTCAAGTCGCAGCTCATTCTTGAGAGTTGGTTGCACGTTTTCCTCACATCTTGCAATGCCCCTGATCTTCTAATAAATCCTTCTTTCTTGGCTTGAGCAAACACCACTGAACTTGTTACCTCAACCAAGGGTCTCACCTAAGTCAGTATTTCAGCCCTGTATTATCACTGATTTTTATAATTTCATCTCTAATCCATCCAGTAAAGTTTAAAAATACGCTTATAATCCCGACTTTGAGAAAAGTAGGAGTGTTTTCGCAGTGTGGTAGCAATCACGTGGGTTTTGGAGTTGGATGAAATTGGATTCAAAGCTCCATTCTGGCAGTCACCCAACCTGTGATTTTAGCCAAGTTACATAATTTCTCCGAGCTTTGGGTTTTCTTACTGGCTAAATGATGATAATATCCACTTTGCAGAAATGTTAAGGGCTGAATGCAATGAGGTATATAAAGGGCTGGTAAATAGTATTCAATAATGCAAGGAATTTTTTTAAAAGATGGAAAAGTATATATTATATAGAAGGAAGATTTACCTTGAAAGTGATTTTTCTATTTATGGAATTATTATTTTTTATTTTTTTTAGAGAGGAATTACCTTATTTCCCAATGATGCCAGATGGGAGACCATCAGTACACACTAGTCCAAATTTGGAGTCTTATAAACATCATTTTTGCATGTCAATAAACCAGGATAAAAATTATGTGCTAGCTAAATGATATCTTCAAAGTAAGATTTCTAAAAATTTCCAGGCTCTGCGTAAAGAGACTGGCAGCCTGAGACTGCTCCCAGATTCCCTTGCCAGGGCCAAGGGACAAACCAAGTGTCAAAGAACACCAGATGACTTTACAGACCCCATGCCTCCTGTATTCTTCAAGACTCAGAGGCTTATGCCATTCCTGGACCAGAAAACCACAGCCACGTGTCTGCACTTCATCATGGACAACCGTAGCTTTAAATACAAGACAGCATTTTACAAGCAAATAGATCCAGATGGACAGCTCTCCCAAAGCCAAATCCATACCCAGGACACAGATTTTGAAGGGAAAATGCAGCCAAGGCAAATACAAAAACAACTCAGGGAACAAAAAGTCCCAGTCACTATAATGTCATCGATCACTCTGCTGCTCAGCATCGACTTGCACATGCGCAGTGGGACAGCAGACGCGGGGGTGGGGAGGACCAAGAGCCAGATGCCAAAGCCCAGGAAACGTGCGGGGTGAGCAGAGGTCAGCAGAAGACAGGGGCGACAGTAGGGAGGGCGTCTGCTCTACCAACAACACAGTCCACTTTCTCTCCCTTCCTTGTTAGGATGTGAAGACCCAGCTTCACACATACTCACGGCCCTGCTGTGTGCATGGGAGCTTCCCAGGTGGCTCAGAGGTAAAGACTCTGCCTGCCAAAGCAGGAGACTTGGGAGGGATCCCTGGGTCGGGAAGATCCCCTGGAGAAGGAAATGGCAACCCATTCCAGTATCCTTGCCTGGGAAATCCCATGGACAGAGGAGGCTGGCGGGCTACAGTCCCTGGGGTTGCAAAGAGTCAGACAGGACTGAGCAACTAAACAGCACAACAGCTGTGTGCACAGCCTTGAAGTGTGGGCCGCCACCCCTGGTGTCAAATATGACGCGTGGAGGGAATGCCTTGTCTAGGGTGCTTCCATCGTGCAGAAGGCACACAGCTGCTGCTCCCCATCATGGCATCGCAGGCCAGGACCTCAATTTGGTCAGTTTGCTGAGAAGTGGTCAGACCCTACAGGGCTGCCCTGTACTGACCAAACTCGTAAGAGACTTGTTGGTAGACCAGATGTCTGTGGACTGACTTTTTTATCAGGAGGAGGCACCCCCTTTACACTGCCCTCTTTGGTAGAATCTCTTGCCCCAAACCTTGTATTCCACCAATGTAGATCTACCTTATGTCCATGTCTTCAAGATCCCTCTCACTGAGGCTAAACTATCTGATAAATGTGATGATGGTGAGTGGTCAAGGGCAGGCTGCTACTTTTTAAATTACAGTCATAATAGTTGCCATTTATTGAGTAACTGTCACATGTCAAGCATTTTACGTACACGATCTCTTGTCATTCTCAGCCTCAGGTAGTGGGCACTGATATTGTCATCCTGGGTTTTATAGATGAAGAAATGAAGGCTCAGGTTAATTCAATAACTTATTTATCCCAGGTTGGGCTCCTCAGAAAGCAGACACTGGATTATTGGGCAGCATGCTTTTTAGGGCATGCCCTTGAGTAGGGGTTTAGCATGGTACTGAGAGTGCCGCTGAGATCAACACACATGGAGAGGGGATGGGAACAAGAGTGAACAGAAGGAGAAGTTGAGCTCTGATGCAGCTCACTGCTGGCCTCAGCCAAACTACAGAAAGCTCTGGAGCTATAGTAGCCCTTCAGAGTTATCTCAGGTTGAGCTGGGATGAACAAGTCTTTATATTCCCTCTCAATCAGTTATGGGACATGGGACCCCTCAGGAGGGTGGGCTTTGGGCAAGATGGCTCTGCAGTCGGGGCAGAGCTCAAAGGGGCTGATGGCTGATGACAGCCAGCTGACCATACTTCCAGTAGCTCGGCCAGCAGGTCCTTCACTGACCCAGGAACTGAGTTGCACATTACTGTGTCTGGAATGTTGAGAAGATCCCACAACCCTTGAGTGGTAGGGGCAGGCTTGGGACAGAGCCTCTCTGATTCTAGATCCTTCCAGTCAATCATCTTTCTACAGCATTTCCCACAACCCTTTAAACTGAATGCTGAATGTTCAGCTCTCACAGGTAGTTTTCTTTTTTCATGTGCTTTGTCTGAAAATCAGTACCCTCCTCCAAGCTGGTGGGCCCCTGGGATACACTTATGATTCTTGCCTAAAGAGGGATGACCC
Organism: Cephalophus harveyi; assembly: GCA_006410635.1. NCBI lineage: Eukaryota > Metazoa > Chordata > Mammalia > Artiodactyla > Bovidae > Cephalophus > Cephalophus harveyi. Next base: position 9,699 of record SJYT01016002.1, on the reverse strand, counting down.
TGTGCCCCACCTAAGGAACAACGGTGGTGGCCTCAGCAATGCTGACATCCTGAGCCGTTAGCCTGGGGAAAATCAACAGATACCTCTCTCCCCCTCACATATGCTCAGTAGTCACTTCAGCTTTGAGACCAAGCACAAGTGCCCGCAGAACAAAATCCAGTATTTTTCAGCAGTCCCACTTCATCCTTCTACCCTCAGTTCAGTTCAGTTCAGTCGCTCAGTCGTGTCCGACTCTTTGCAACCCCATGAATCACAGCACGCCAGGCCTCCCTGTCCATCACCAACTCCTGGAGTTCACTCAGACTCACGTCCATCGAGTTGGTGATGCCATCCAGCCATCTCATCCTCTGTCATCCCCTTCTCTTCCTGCCCCCAATCCCTCCCAGCATCAGAGTCTTTTCCAATGAGTCAACTCTTCGTATGAGGTGGCCAAAGTATTGGAGTTTCAGCCTCAACATCAGTCCTTCCAATGAACACCCAGGGCTGATCTCCTTCAGAATGGACTGGTTGGATCTCCTCATAGTCCAAGGGACTCTCAAGAGTCTTATCCAACACCACAGTTCAAAAGCATCAATTCTTCTGTGCTCAGCTTTCTTTATAGTCCAACTCTCACATCCATACATGACCACAGGAAAAACCATAGCCTTGACTAGATGGACCTTTGTTGGCAAAGTAATATCTCTGCTTTTCAATATACTATCTAGGTTGGTCATAACTTTCCTTCCAAAGAGTAAGCGTCTTTTAATTTCATGGTTGCAATCACCATCTGCAGTGATTCTGGAGCCCTCAAAAATGAAGTCTGACACTGTTTCCACTGTTTCCCCATCTATTTGCCTTCTACCCTAGAAGCCTCTCTATCCATTTTCCTCTTTAAAAAGTAACTTTGCAATATCATCTAAGTTGTTCTTTTCCATCAGAGATGTTAGAGTACTCAGAGTGAGCAAAACAATGTAAGAGTCACAGCTCCATTTTGTAAGACTGACACTATCTCTGTAAGAGTTTCAAGCCATGTACTTTTTAAAATAACTTTATTTATTTATATATTTTTGGAAGTGCCGGTTCTTCATTGCTGCGTGCGGGATTTCTCTAGTTGCAGAGAACAGAGGCTACTCTCTAGGTGCGGCGCTCAGGCTTTTCATTGCAGTAGCTTCTCTTGTTGCAGAGAATGGCTCCAGGGCATGAGGGCTTCAGTAGTTGCATCCCATGGGCTTAGTAGTTGTGGCTTCTGGCTCAATGGTTGTGGTGAGGGGCTTAGTTGCTCCACAGCATGTGGGATCTTCCCAGATCAGGGATGGAACTCGTGTCTCCTGCATTGGCAGGCAGGTTCTTTACCGCTAAACCACTAGGGAAACCCCATACTTTTTTAAAAAGTACTCAAAATGACATCATTCGGGGGTAACCACTATTAACATTTTGAGTACATCCTATTAGAAAGTTCTGGACATGTATGTGTGCAAGCATGGTAAGTTGCTTCACCTGTGTCCAACCCTTTGAGACCGCATGGACTGTAGCCTGCCAGGCTCCTCTGTCCATTCTTCAGGCAGGACTACTGGAGTGGGTTGCCATGCCCTTCTCCAGGGGATCTTCCCTACCCAGGGACTGAACCTGAATTTATTATGTCTTATGCATTGGCAGGAGGGTTATTTACCACTGTTGCCACCTGGGAAGCCCAAAAAAGGGGACACCATAGCTGCATTCTTCACAGATGGGAATAAACCACACATGAATCATAATTTGCTTTTTTCCCACCAGTGTGGTAGGAACATCTTTCTATGGCTACAGATTCTCACTCTGGAGCCTGTGAGGAGCTAAAGATGACCCTAGAGATGGGGGTAGAGCTGGGGAGACAGATGGACATGGCTGTGATAAAGGTTTGAGATCTTATCCCAAGTAGAAGGAGAAGATACAGAAGTGCTGCAAAATTCAATTTATTTTTTAAATGGCTTATTCTAACTACTGGTTGTGATATGAGGGTGTGTTGTCATTATTTAGTCAAAAATCTATCTCTAAGTGATGGCTCCATGACGTTCAACTTCAGACATAAGAGAGGCAAATGCTGGCAATTTCCACTCAATCTGTCCACTCAAGCCCCTACAGAGGCTGCTTGGGTTAGAATTTACTGATTACCAGAGAAAAAGCTGTCATCTATCATGGTTTTCCCATCTTTATAAATCTTACCTGTCTGCTTTCCAGAACCAATAAATGTGCATAGCAGAAAATATAGAGAATTTTTAAAAACAAAATAAATTTAACTCATAATTCTACCATCCAAAAATAACCACTAACATTACCGTGTTGGAATGTTTCCTGCTGGTCTTTTTCTAAGGATATTTTTTTCTGTTACAAACAAGATCAACCATATTGTACAAACTTATATTTTAACATAGTACAAATATATTTCTGGATCATTAAATATTCTCCTACAACTTCATTTTCAGTGATCCCTTAGTATCCATTTTGTGGTACTAGCATTTGTAAAACTAGTCTCCACTTGCTGGGGAGTTAGGTTGTTTTGAGTTATTTATATTTACTATCATAAAGCACAACATGATGAACAGCCTTGCTGGTAAATCACACTGGGATGAATATCCTTACAGGTAAATATTTGCATGTATTGCCACTTTAAGATTTCATAGACTCAGGACTTCCCTGGTGGTCCAGTGGTTGAGACTCCAGGCTTCCACTGTAGGGGGCACAGGTTTGATTCCCGGTTGAGGGACTAAGATCCTTCCTGCCACGTGGTGTGGCTAAATAAATAAATAAAATTTCTAAATATTTTATAGACTGCTTCCATTCTTATAGCCTCACCCCAAGTGCACCAAACATAGTAAAATACACCTCCAACTCACATTAAATATGGTTTTGCTGTAAAATATTAAATGGATTTTTCTAAGTTGCTTTTGAAATTGTTTAGCTCCAAGGAAATCATTTAATTTGCATATGAATTCTCAGTAATCATTTAGCTTATACCGGAATTCTTGTGAAGTGAAAATATCAAATCCACAAATAGGTTTGTTTGTTTGTTTCTTTTTAATTTATTTTTAAAAATTTTATTGAAGTATAGTTGATTTACAATGCTGTGTTAAAGTTTTCTGTAGAGAAAAGTGATTCAGTTATACATGTTTATTTTCTTTTTCATATTCTTTTCCATTATAGTGTGTCACAGGATATTGAATGCTGTTCCCTGTGCTATACAGTAGGACCTTGTTGTTTATCCATCCTGTGTATACTAGTTTGCCTCTGCTAAACCCAAACTCCTTCTTAAACTCATTCCTTCCCTTCCTTGCCCTTCCTCCCCCTTGGTTATAGTGTTTTAATATAATGAAAGTTGAAAAATAATAAATTTAATAATTCATTCAATAGATCTAAAGTTATATTTTGTGAATACTTCAACATCTGAGGTTTGTTTTCTCTTAATTTTGGAGAGAGAGACTTTTTTTCCCCAAGGTATCAGGCATTTTTTAAGCTCTTTACAAGCTGATAGGCATTAGGCAGGGTGACTATGTTGTTGTTCAGTTCCCATTCGTGTCTGACTCCTGTGGCCCCATGGACTGCAGCATGCCAGGCCTCCCTGTCCCTCACCATCTCCCGGAGTTTGCCTAAGTTCATGTCTATCACGTTGGTGATGACGTCCAGCCATCTCATCCTCTGACACCCTCTTCTCCTTCTGTCCTCAATCTTTCACAGCATCAGGGACTTTTCCAATGAGTGTCTGTTTGCATCAGATGACGAAAATACTGGTCTATAGATCCTCATAGATAAAGTGACTTTGCAAATATTCCTAAAAGGGGCCAATAATATTGAAAGATTTTAGAACAAAGCATGATCGCTCTCCTTTTTTTGTTTTGGCCACAACCTGAAGTATATGGGATCTTACTTAGTTCCCTGACCAAGGATTGAACCAACACCCCTTTGCATTGGAAGGATGGAGTCTTAACCAGGACCACCATGGAAGTCCCTGATCACTCTCACTCTTGAAAAACTTTAATGAATCTTAAAAAAAAAAAAAAAATTATATGTACTTATTTTTGGCTGTGCTGGGTCTTTGTTGCTGCAAACCAAGGCTGTTCTCTCCTTGCGGTGCACAGGCTTCTTAATGCAGCGATTTCTCCTGTTGCAGGGCGCAGGAGCACAGAGTCTAGGCCATATGGGCTTCAAGAGTTGCAGCCCGTGTGCTCAATAGTTGCAGCTCGCCGTCCTCTAGAGCACAGGCTCAATAGTTGCTTCGCTGCCTGTGGGATCTTCCTGGACCAGGGATCAGACTCATGTCCCCTGCGTTGGCAGGCAGATTCTTTACCACTGAGCCACCTGAGAAACCCTCTTGATAAACTTGAACCCTCCAATTCCTTCTCTCTGTGTGAAATGCTTACTACCTGTAGGCCAATGGGTGTCCCCAGGAGAAACAAGAAAGGCGTATTGCTTCTTGGAGGTTGGTTTCAGAAGAGCCTGCTTGCTTTTTGCTGGACAGGTCTTGTGGATCAGCCCTGACGTGGGCACATGGACATGCTTTTGCCGGATGGATGTCTGCTGAGATGGAATGGTGTTTACAAGGACATGTGTCCACAGGGCCTTGAAGATGTGACAATGGTGGAGTCACAGGTCACCAGAGAAACCCTGCATCAGGGCCCCACACCCCCCACTCCACGCAGATTACCTTCCCGCTCCTGGGGAAGCTCACTCACTTTTCCGTTTGTGTTATAACGAGGCCGTGGGATCCTCTCCTGAAAGGCATCTTCAAAGAAGTCAGGATGAAAGAAACCCACCCCTTCCAGCCATCTGGGATTAGGCAGGCTGAAGCGTGCAAGCCCCGGATAGATCATGGCAGCATTTCTCCAACCATCTCCAAATGTCAAGTGGAGGAATGAATTACAGCTCATCAATAGCTGCTGCTTTCTTTGAAGAGACATTTTAGGGAGAGGAAAAGGTCACTGCCTGCTTCCACCCTTTGCTTCCTCCTCACTTTTTATTTGATAGACTTTACTTTTTTAGAACACTTTCAGGTTCACTATAAAACTGAGCAGAACGTAAGCAACTATACTCCAATAAAAATTAATATAAAAAGATTGAACAAGTCTTCTCTGGCAACTCAGTGGTAAAGAATCTGCCTGCCAATGCAGGATTCAATCCCTGGCTGGGAAGATTCCACATGCTGATTCCACAACAACTGAGCCTGTGTTCTAGAGCCTGGGAGCCATGACTACTGAGCCCGTGAGGCCAAGCTACTGAAGTCCACGTGCCATAGAGCCCATGACCTCAACAAGAGAAGCCACCCCCAGGAGAGGCCCACATGCGGCAACCGAGAGTAGCTCCCGATCGCCACAATGAGAGAAAGCCCATGCAGCTACAAAGACCCACCCCAGCCCAAAATAAATAAAATTATTTTAAAAATTGAGCAGAAGGTACAGAGATTTCTGACGGACCGCACATGCATGCACAGCCACCCCATCATCAACATTCCCCATCAGAGGCTCATGCATTCTTTTTTTTAATGCCCTCCATTTCTTCTTTTGGATTTTCTTTCTCTTTGCTACAAAACTCCTTCCTCCTCCAGAAATGCCTCTCCTTTCATTTCACACTTAATGTTCTTTTGACTTTAGCTCCTTATCACTGGCATGGAGTCTCAGGGCTTCTTCCTTAGGTCCTTCCCCTAGCTACATTTTTTCTACCCAAAATTTCCCTTGTTATTCTCTGCATTTATTAACAATGCATTTTCTTCTCATTGCATTTTGTGTATTAGTATAAAAGTAATAGGGCTTCCTGGTGGCTCAGATGGTAAAGAATCCGCCTGAAATGTGGGAGACCTGGGTTGGGAAGATCCCCTGGGGAAGGGAATGGCAACTCACTCCAGTATTCTTGCCTGGAGAATCCCCATGGACAGAGTAGTCTGGAGGGCTATGGTCCGTGGGCTTGCAAAGAGTCGGACATGACTCAACGACTAGGCACAGCACAGAACATAAGAGTAATAACACAAACCTAGCATATCTTGGTATTTAGGCGAAAAGCAAAGGAGAAAAGGAAAGATATAAGCACCTGAATGCAGAGTTCCAAAGAATAGCAAGAAGAGATAAGAAAGCCTTCTTCAGTGATCAACGCAAAGAAATAGAGGAAAACAACAGAATGGGAAAGGCTAGAGATCTCTTCAAGAAAATTAGAGATACCAAGGGAACATTTCATGCAAGGATGGGCTCGATAAAGGACAGAAATGGTATGGACCTAACAGAAGCAGAAGATATTAAGAAGAGGTGGCAAGAATACACGGAAGAACTGTACAAAAAAGATCTTCACGACCCAGATAATCATGATGATGTGATCACTAATCTAGAGCCAGACATCTTGGAATGTGAAGTCAAGCGGGCCTTAGAAAGCATCACTACGAACAAAGCTAGTGGAGGTGATGGAATTCCAGTTGAACTGTTTCAAATCCTGAAAGATGATGCTGTGAAAGTGTTGCACTCAATATGCCAGCAAATTTGGAAAACTCAGCAGTGGCCACAGGACTGGAAAAGGTCAGTTTTCATTCCAGTTCCAAAGAAAGGCAATGCTAGAGTTGGACTGTGAAGAAGGCTGAGCACTGAAGAATTGATGTTTTTGAACTGTGGTGTTGGAGAAGACTCTTGAGAGTCCCTTGGACTGCAAGGAGATCCAACCAGTGCATTCTGAAGGAGATCAGCCCTGGGATTTCTTTGGAAGGAATGATGCTAAAGCTGAAACTCCAGTACTTTGGCCACCTGATGCGAAGAGTTGACTCATTGGAAAAGACTCTGATGCTGGGAGGGATTGGGGGCAGGAGGAGAAGGGGACGATCGAGATTGAGATGGCTGGATGGCATCACGGACTCGATGGACGTGAGTCTGAGTGAACTCCGGGAGATGGTGATGAACAGGGAGGCCTGGCGTGCTGCGATTCATGGGGTCGCAAAGAGTCGGACACGACTGAGCGACTGAACTGAACTGACCTGACTGAGCTATGACCAAAGCCCCATCTACCCAAACCACCACCACTAACTACTACCATCAGGAATTCATTCAACAAATATTTGTCAGATTCCTACCATGTCCTTGGGACCACTCTAGGAACTGCAGTTGTCCAAGAATATTTCTTAGAGTTGTTACTGTTGTTTTGATTTTGATCCCAGATCAAATCAAATGCCATGCATTGCGTTTATTATGTCTTTCTGCTCTCTTTTAATTTGGAACAGTCTCCTTGCTTTTTTAATATAATTATTAAATAATTATAAGTATGAAATTAAAGACCCTGATGCTGGGAAAGATTGAGGGCAGGAGGAGAAGGGGGTGACAGAGGATGAGATGGTTAGATGGCACCATCGACTCAATGGACACGAGTTTGAGCATACTCTGAGAGATAGTGAAGGACAGGGAAGCCTGGCGTGCTGCAGTCCATGGGATCTCAAAGAGCTGGACACAACCGAGTGACTGAATAATGATAATAAGAATTATATTATTATATATTAATATTAGAGTATATTATGGTATTTTTTGACAAGCATGGGCCATTTACCTGGTTGTCTTCTGTTTTGTCCAGAATAGCTCATATTTGGGATTTGTCTGATTATTCCCTCATGCCTAGTTTCAAGTTAAACATTTTTGACAGGAGCACATCCTCAGTGATGGTCTATTCCTCTTGTTACATCACTTCAGGAGACACAGAATGTCAAGGTGTCCCATCATTAATGTTGCTAAATTTAATTCCTGAGTCCAGATGATGACTCCTAGCTCTCTCAACTCTAAAGAGACACTGTTAGTTAATTGCTCTTGGTAATTAATAAAATTCTGAGGAGTGACAACTTTGAGACCACGAGAATATCTTATTCCTCACCAAATGTATTTACCCATCAGTGATCCTTACCTGAATCAACTATTGCTTGGAGGTTATAAATGATGGTTTTCTAACATTCCTTCCACCATTAGTTTTATTTTTATCTTTGTTCCACTTATTCATGTGGACTTGTGGAATTTTAAAAAATCAATGTATTATTTCAACATAAGCCCCCAAATTACAAATCTCCTAGAAGAAACAGTGGGAAATCTTTACGACACTGGATTGGTACTGACATCTTGGCTATGACATCAAAGGCATAAGCAACAAAAGCGAAAACACACAAATGGGATTGCATCAAAACTTCGAAACTCTTGTGAATCAAACGGCAATAACAGAGTGAAAAGGGAACCCATAGAATGAGAGAAAATATTTGCTAAGAATGTATCTGATAGGGAATGGGAGAAAATTTTACAAATAATATATCTGAAAACACCAGACACACTATTCAGTATTTTCACTACGCCATGAGCATTTTCGCTGCAAAAATTTTGACTGCAGAGCTAATTGGCCGTAAGGCAGTTTTGCTGTGAAAGAAGAAATAACTGCTTGACCATTTTTGGTCTGACACTTTGGTTTCAAATGATTCAAATGCATTAGGAATGCATGTGACAACACACCAAGAGCATAAGACAGTGTAGAGGCTTTCACAAAGCAGCAAAGGGCTCAGTTACAAATATTTATCCCAGTATTTAGAAGTTGATACCTCTCTTAATGAAGGAAGAAATTTTAGGAAAAAAGAAAAAGTGCCATGCTGAACAAGGAAATGGATCAACAAGCAAAAAAAGGTATAAAACACAATGGATGAAAGACTTGGAAGAAAAGTGCTCAGGTACAACCCACAAACTAAAATCCATGCTTTGTGCAACATTGCCATGAATCTACACACATTTTCAAAGTATTCAAGTATTTTGCATTTTGCAATAAAGACTTCTTAATTATGTTTCTCATTTCTCATGTTTCATAATGCCCTTTTTAATGTCCCTCTTTTATTTTCATTATTTTATCTTGTGTGGTGAAATTGCCTGACAGTCAATCAGTTATGCAGCAAAGATCCTTGTGGCAAAGATGTTTATGATGAAAGTATCTAGACCAATGGCCAAACTATATAAAGAACTTCTAAAACTCAACAACAAAAAATTCAAATAACCCAATTAAAAGTAAGACCAAAGACTTAAATAGACATTTCTCCAAAGATGATTACACAGATGGCCTACAAGTACATGAAAAGACGTTTAGTGTCAGATCTCAATGTTATCACATCTAAATGTTATTTGATATTATCAAAGATCTTTTGATAAATGCAAATCAAAACCATAATGAGATACCAATGTACACCCATTAGGATGAGCCTTCTATAAAAAATAATAATAACAAGTGTTGGCAAGGAAGTAGAGAAATTGGTGGGATTATAAAATGGTTCAACTACTATGGAAAACAGTATGGTGAGTCCTCAAAAAATTAAAAATGGAATTATCATATGATCTACCAATTTCACTTCCTGGTACATATCCAAAAGAATTGAACGCTGGGTTTCAAAGGGATATTTTCACCCATGTTCATAGAAGCACTGTTTACAATATCCAAGAGGGAGAAGTAATAAAAACGTTATATACATGAATATTGTTTTTAGTTACTACGTATTATACGACTCTTTTGTAACCCCATGGATTGTAGCCTACCAGGCTCCTCTGTCCATGGGATGTCCCTGACAGGAATACTGAGGTGGGTTGCCATTTCCTTCTCTGGGGATCTTCCCAGTCCAGAGATCAAACCCAGGTCTCCTGCACTGGCAGGCAGATTCTTTACCACTGAAACACCAGGGAAGCACATATATGAATATTCGGTTCAGTTCAGTTCAGT